>CM042877.1:1661664-1907068 GCA_023658055.1 Thaleichthys pacificus
CAGGGGTGTCAAACTCAAACACACAGCGGGCCAAAATTTTAAACTTGAACGAGTTCGCGGGCCAACATTGATATTTATTGAAAAAAATCTTCCTCCACATATAATAATGAACCTTTTCATATCGACCCAAATTAGTTCTGCTTATCAAATATGGAACAAGAAAAGCTTAATTTTGTTCAATATATAACTAAATATTGCACACATGCAAAATTGAATTTCAAATACAAAAACACATCCATTTCTTAAATAAAATTTAAATAAAACACATGTAAACAGATATTCTGCTTCCCACCTGTCCAGAAAGTTCCAGTTTTCAGTCTTTTCGCCATTTTTTGAGGGGAATCCAAGCACGGTATTGGTATTAGCATAAGGTCGCAATGACAACTGCCAAAACACTAGCAGAGCATTCTGGGATTTGTAGTTTTATTGGTGCGTGCGCTATATACTGGCGGGCCAGCTCTAATAGTCATTTGGTATTGCTTCGCGGGCCAAAAATAATTACACCGCGGGCCAAATTTGGCCCCCGGGCCAGAGTTTGAAACCCATGAAGTAGAGCATCTGCACAGCTCCTGACCCAACCTGGCCCTTAATGAACAGCACATATTATCTGGCCTAGTTGACTTAACTATTGGCAACAATCATATATTTTCCATGCCATTTTCTTCCCGTCACTTGATTTTATGTCTACATTTCCTGTCTCCTTATATCTCTGTGAATTTAACCCCCTTCATGTATTTTGCTCTTCCTGTAATTATGGCTATGGCTCGCTGCTCTCAAAACACCCCTGCTTACAACCTCCTGGTGGTACAGTCCGGCCCCCTGCTGTGTGGCGGTGGATGGAACAGTCTGTCTGCTGCCGAGGAAACACCCACCCAGCTCCTGGTGGTCCAGCCTGGAGGACCTGCCTCAAGCCCGTCTTCAAGTCTGCCCCAGAGTCAGCGCAGGACAGGGGGAGAGGCAAGCAAGAACTCCTACCTGCCTATCCTCAACTCTTACCTCCGCATTGCCCCCCACCCCAGGCAAGAGAGCTCAGAGCAGGAGAGGGGGGGTGATGGGGCAGGGTGGGTGAAGCAGAGCGGGGGCCAGAGCCAGACCAAGAGGGTGTGCACAGAGGAGAAGAGAGAGACCGTGTCCACCAGCCAGCAGAGGGAGGGGAGGCCTCAACACCAGGCCAGCAGCAGCTCCATCCTTCGCCTGCCCCACCACTCCTTGGGTGGGCCCTACTTGTCCACCCAGCGCAGGCCGCATCACCACCGTCCCCACAGTCCCTCCACCTTGCGCTCCAGCAGTGTGGGCTCCCCCTCAGTCTCCAGCTCCCAGACCACCTTCTCCTCCACCGACAGCCCGCCTCACCCGGCTTCTGAAGCCCAGGCTGGGGACATTCTTTCAGACAGCCAATCAGACTGCTCCTCTGTCCACCAGCGCCGCTTTCTCAACACGGCTGAAATCCTCAGCCAATCGGGGCTCCTGGCCATCACGCTGCGCACCAAGGACCTGCAGCGTCAGAGCGCTGCCACCGAGAGAGACATCGCCCAGCTGCGGCAGCACGCCCACCTGCTCTGCCTGGCCGTCCAGGCCCTGGGGCCCGGGCCGGGCCCCTCCCAGCAGGCCCTGGGGCCCGGCCCGGGCCCCTCCCAGCAGGCCCTGGGGCCCGGCCCGGGCCCCTCCCCCATGGACACGCTGCTCCAGGCCATGGACCAGTCAGGCTGCTACAGCAGCATGGACTGGGGGCAGATCAACTCCCTCCAACCCCCCAACAGAGCCAAGAGGGGGAACGAGACGGAGAGAGAGAAAGGTGGCGACAGAAAAGACGACAGCCAGGCTCCGAACTTTGTGTCTGTGGGTTACCACGACAATGGAACCTCGCCGCCCTCGCCTCTGTTTGCACCATCACCTGCTCCACCTGTCCTGTCCTCCTGCACTACTGGAGCAGGGGCCGGAGACAAGGCTTGAAGCCCCGGTGTGCCCTCCCAATGCCCTGGCTAGCCCCACCATGCAGCCCTCCCAATGCCCTGGCTAGCCCCACCATGCAGCCCTCCCAATGCCCTGGCTAGCCCCACCATGCAGCCCTCCCAATGCCCTGGCTAGCCCCACCATGCAGCCCTCCCAATGCCCTGGCTAGCCCCACCATGCAGCCCTCCCAAGCTTTAAGGCATTGGTCCAAACAGTACCGGTCCTAGGCAAGATTTATCACGAGCAATTAACCAACCAAAACACGGACATATGACGTGGCGCGGTTGGCGCCCTTTGCTGGTAGTGCGGGAGGGTTAATTAATGGATGCACTTCGGAAAATGCCGCCCCTCTCTTCATGCTGCCCTAGGCGGCTGCCTATGTCGCCTATAGGAAGGACCGGCCCTGGGTCCAAATGTAGTTACTGTTGTTTTTGGGACAATTAATACTTTCTTTGACATGGCTGAACCTTATTTCTCAGTTATGCTTTGGAGAAAACTGGGGGTCTGATCAGCCATTTTGCTTGGGCGCTGCTTAACAATCCAGTGTAACAATGTGAATGTCCTTTTACTTGTTATACCTGACAGTGTTAGTGTGGTGGTGGAGTAAAAGCCATAATTACAGCTAATACCTTCTTATTTTGTACTAGCATGCTGGCGTGTGACATTAAGTCCGCTGAAGTTATAGACCATCCATCCATCCAGCACAATCTCTGACTGCTAAAATGTATACATTTGTTTTAATTGTTCAGTCTCAATAAGAATCAAGGAATATATCCTATGCATATGATATATACTGGAAGATGGTACATATTCAACAGTACAGGAATGGAAATGTTATAATAATGAATACAACCAATCAACGTGGCTAGATGCTGAGTTGAGGAAACAGAAACAGACACTGTTCCCCTCTCAATGTGGTCATCTGCATATAGATTACATCTTTTTCTACCATGGCTGTTAGTCAGACACAATGAGAATATGTATGATCATGCTGCACATTGTTTACAACTGATTAATTGACTTTAAAATAAAGCATCATACAACTAACAGGGACACAGAAATTGTGGGCTTTTTATGTTGGTTGGCTCTGTTAGTCCTGTCTGTATGTGTTGTCGTGGTGGTGTGCTCCAATTTACTATAGTTTTAGTTTTTTCTGTGAAAGTTAAAGTATTTATAGTTGCGCGTTCTCTTCCAAAAAACATTAGGTGTGTTCGACTTCCTGCTATTTTTACGTGTTCAGTTACCACGTGACCGTTTCCGACACAACTGTCCTTTAGTCATATGATCAAAACAGGAAGTACTGCGAATATAATGCGAGTGTGGTGAACGGAATGTGAATGTAGAAGAGAAAAAGATTAAGATAGCTAGTCTAGTCTACCTTTCAAGATCTGGCCCATGAAAAGAAGAAGTCACAACTGTCTGATAGCGACAACAATGGGGACGTTTTTTCTGCTCATGATGGTGTTGTATGGCACCATCAATTCACAGGTAAAAACAATATAAAACTTAGCAGAATATTATTTAGATGCATGTCAATCGGTGCTCAGTATTAATGTCTTGTTTTGGTAGTTGCATGTGCAAAACCTTTAATCATGTTGGGTCAAAATGACACATGACGTGTTGTAGGCTTACATAATGGGTCACAGGCCGACGCTCTTTACCTGGACCTGGAGCCTCCTTGGACTCGATTACAATTCAAACTCATTAGAAGGCTTTCATTGAAACTACACCTGAGTGAAAAGCATGTGCAACTCCATAAGTTTGAGCTGCATGATGTTAGCATGGTTGTACATTTTACTAGGATTTTTGTCTAATTTTCAAGTTAATTTCTGACATACTCATTTTCAGCAGTCAGAAAGCCCTAGCTACAAACAAGATTACAGACTCCTAGGAAGACCCCTGTACAAACTGGATATATCCTGGCCGAAATACCCCGAGCTGTTTAGTGGTGAGGTCTTTGGAGTGGCTGTGGATCAGTATTCTGGTGTGGTGTATGTTGCACAGGTTGGTACAAAATCGGTAGAAATAATTTTCTCTTCTCTTTCTAGGCCAGCATCATCTATAATATCAGTGGATTTAGACCCACTAACAAAATGAAGTTATTGCTCATAAATACATGTTGAGGCCGTAAGACCATCACCAAATATGGCCTATTGGTCACATTTCAAATGGTATATTGACTATTACTGTATAATGTAAGTCCTGTGTTTCAGAGAGGTGAGGCGGTGCCCCGTGTGCTGGTGTTCTCCACAGACGGAGAGCTCCTCTTGGCCTGGAACACCAGCACCCTGGACATGCCTCACGGGATCTTCCTAGCCGACGCAGACACCAATCCCACTGTCTGGGTCACTGATGTTGGGAAGGGTGAGATATTTGTCAATGAAATTGTAATGTTTGACTTGTTAAACGAACAACTGTGCTTTCTGGAAAGTTATGATGCTGTTTTAGTGCTGACAGTCCCAACCTTCTGTAGGCCCATATGGTCACTGCGTGAAGCAGTACTCTCCCTCTGGGACGCTGCTGCAGGTGCTGGGGACTCCAGGGAAGGCAGGCTCTGGGCTGAACCCTCTGGAGTTCGACCAGCCTGCAGAGGTCTTTGTCCACAGCTCTGGGGAGATCTACATCGTGGATGGCGATGGAGGCATGAACAACCGCCTCATTAAACTGTCCCCAGGTCAGA
Source organism: Thaleichthys pacificus (assembly GCA_023658055.1). NCBI lineage: Eukaryota > Metazoa > Chordata > Actinopteri > Osmeriformes > Osmeridae > Thaleichthys > Thaleichthys pacificus. Next base: position 1,666,298 of record CM042877.1, read on the forward strand.
ACATCACATCTTCGCAGCCTCTGGAGCTCTGTGTGCCTGCCGCAATCTGACCTGGTTGTGTGTTGAAACCCCTGCAGATCTGGAGGTGCTGTGGATCCATGGAGAGAAGGGCCAAGGCCTTGCCCAGTTCTACATTCCTCACAGTGTCACCGTGGACACCTTCCACAGGGTAGGCAGTCCCAGACCAAGTCTCATCACATTCGATTATTCTAAGGTCTAACTGGACCCTTTCACTCTGATTGTTTTAATGAGAGAGGGGATATGGTGTTTGGGTTCCCAGGTGTGGGTTGCTGACCGAGGAAACAAGCGTATCCAGGTGTTCAACTCTGTGACTGGAGACTGGCTGGGCACCTGGGGAAGCTGCTTCACCGAGGACGCGCCATACTCTGTCAGGTAGATATACTCTGTCAGATGGATCCACGAAATATGCAGTTTTCCTTATAAATATTTTGTTTCATCTAGTTATCTTTTAGGGGAGACCAGCACATATTAAATGTGATTTTGTGCTTCTTTTAGATTAACACCAGACCAGAAGTACTTTATTGTTGTGCAGCTAAATACCAATCAGATCTCAGTGCTGAAGGCTCCACCAGTGGGTGTGATTGGTCAGTGCCAGGTGGTTAGTGTGATCCAGTTAGCGGAGGATGTGAAGCCACATCTAGTGGACCTGGACCTGAAGACAGGGGCTCTGTATGTGGCTGAGCTAGGAGCACAGCAAGCTCAGAAGTTCACTCCCTTCAGTTTGGGCGGCAGCTTCCTCTAGGTAAGTATGCTGCAAATACTCACATATAACATATGCACACTGGACCAAGCAAAAACAAACCATTGTGTGTATGTGTGTAGTTTGCAAAGCATACAGTCCAAAAGTATTCCAAAAACAATTATCTCATGTTAGGGAATTGCAAACGCTGCATTGAAATTTGTCAAAGAAAATATTTTTTCTTTTGAAATCACTGAAAATCAAAATCAACTATTGTAAGGGGACATTAGTTTTAGGGTTAGTGATTATATGTTGGTTTTCCTATGTTGGGAAATATTATATAATAAATTATATACAAGACAAATAAAAAAACATGTATCTTTTTACATAAGTATTCAACTTCAGTATTCTCCTGCAGTAACAGCCTTAAGTATTTGGGGGCAATCCAGCTTTGTAGTTGAATACTGATGCTAGATATTGAAGTCTTTATTGTATTTCAATAGTGCAAGGCACTGTGTATATATATTCTCTTGGTCTTCATGTTTTTTCTCTTTCTGTACATAAATATACATACTACAATACTTTGGATTATATTCACAAAGGATTAACCAATTGGTCTGTCTTAATTACTGGCATGAAATAATGTATAAACCTGTAGGGTCAGCCACAGGAGTATTTGAATATCAAAGGGCAAAGACCTTTGATATTCTGTATAAGAGTGTGTGAAGGGGATCTGAACATCCAGAAAACATTCCAAGAGTAAAATGCTTTGAGGGTTTTTTTCATGTTTTGGGGGGCTTTTTATTAATTTGAGATAGTTACAGGAAAAGCAGGGTTTGAGAAAGGGAAAGATGTGCAGGAAAATTCCTGGGCCAGAAACGAACCCGGGCCCCTGTTTTACCAGGGCACCCCAAAGATTTGAATGTTTGGATGTGCCTATCCCTTCTAGCGAGGAACTAGCTCTGACCATACTACCATACGATGTGTGAAGACTCAGTGTGCATGTCCAAAAAGCTCATCACCAATCATTCCAGTGGTCACATGCTAATATAAACAAATGCATGCAAGAAATTATTATTTTTAAGGCATTTACTTTTTGCCAGTATAAAATAATTTTTATTAATTAAGGTTCTATCAAAGTAAAAACAAAACACTGGATAGTTTTATTACAAATACTGTGCCACTTGGATTCAAATCTGTCTTTTTGAAATCTGTGTATAACACAGTAATTTATTTTCTTTTTTTTGTTGTGTGACCATAATTAACTTATTTTTTATGTTTTTTTGTGGCTTTGATGGACATGTTTGTGTATGTATTGTATTGCAAATACAATGAATATGAATCTGTTTTGTGATGATCCTAAGGGAACGATCCACTCATGTTTTGCTTAGAACGCTGTGTAATTTCTGGACTTTTACACATCCTTGGTAAAAGTCATATATAAATTGTGGCTATGAATGTGGTTCCTGTATTGTTACTATTAATTGTAAATGTAATGCTATGCTGCTTTTATTGTGCCATTGTGTGTTTTGTCCAGAAACATTGAATATTAATGTTACATGCTAGAGCTTCTTTCTCTCTATAGCTTTAAGTGAGTTGTCATCATCAGTAAATACACGTGATGGGTAGTCTGAATGACCAATGGCCCATGCCAGGCCTTGGTGGGGAATTTAATCTGAACATTGGAACGAAGGGATAAAGATAACGAAAGGTTGCAAGTGACTACAAAGCAATTTTTGGGGTATTGGTGTGTACAGCTATGGAATAAATTGCAACTGTGACCACTGCAACATTCAGTTTCTCTGGTTTTATTATTTATAGGTAGGCTAATTGTTTTGGTTTTATTTGGTAATAAGAAACGTTGAAGTTTCACATCCCTTTGGACGGACATAAAGTTCTGTAATTGCATGTTATGACTGATAGATCTAGATACAAGTCGTTGTAGATGGGCGATGCAGCGGATGCTAGCAGATTTTACGTTCCCCTTGCAGGAACCTGCACTAACATCTCCGCTTCTAGGCTATATTATCATTCATTCATATCTGGAATATCGTCTGTAATACCTTACCAAGCACCCCGACTTAATGATCCATCGTTTCAGTGTACTCCTTATCCTTTTCATTTGAATGAAAAACTGTTGGTGACTTTATTGACGCCAGCGGGGCCGGTGGGTATTCGAATTTTGGCAGCTCCAGTGATATGCAATCATTACATTTGAGGTCATTGGATGGCAGGCATACCCCAGAAAGAGGATTTTTCTTTACATATTAACAATATAAAAACAAAGAACAGTTTCAAACTCCATTGACCTCCTTACTAAAATGACCCTTTTGTCGATAGAGGGAGCCAGTGACTTTCAAATAAGAGCCTAATTAGGCTACAGCTGAAAAGTTGTATTCTGAAGTGCGCATACAGTTAAAATGTTAGTATTCGTCGACATGTCATCTCCACTCTTACAATTTCAGTAAGATTGGAATATTTCTCAACTATGCCATATCTGAAATGATAGCCAATGCATCAAGACATTTGATCTAGCATATTAAACGAAAGGTATCCTACGTGAATTTGTAAACACTCAGGGGAAATGGGATTCCCCGGCGAGCTTCTAATGATTACTGGACAGAAGATGCTGCATCTTCGGTCACGGATGGAGACTCACTCATTTCATGAAGGCTTGTCTCGAGAAGAAAAGAACGGACCTATCTCCTCCAGTACAATATGGCACAACACTTTGGAGGAAAATGGAGATCGCATAGCTGGTATGTAGCCAAGAGTGCACTTACCATTTGTATTATATTAGTATCGTGGCAGATTAATAGTTTTAATTTTCGACTTACAAAACGTAATATAAAGTAAACTACAACTAAAAGGTGTAAATCTTTCGCCAAGTATGGTTTAATAAATTTACTTGCCACATAAAGACAACATAATAGTCAGACTCCTTAGTTTACGTTTGCATCTGTAACGGTTTACAGAAAGAGAGTAGGAATGCTCCCCATCCTGACGGCTGCTGACGGCTGACTCGCCGCAAGCATCAGGGACAGTTGAGATTAGGAGAGGGAGAGCATGTTAGAAATGAGAGGGTGAGGTGGGTTGAGCAGGAGGAATCTGGATGTCCCTATATACCATATAAGGCATTTCTGTAAAGGGGGGAAGGGGGAAAACAACAATTATGCAGGATATTCTAGTTGCGTTTGCTGGCATGTACTGGCTTTTAAGTATGTGAAGAGTGTCGGTGATGATGTGAGTACTGCAGGAGCAGCAGATTGAGCAGGACACACTGCAAGGGACAATAGACACACTGGACAAGGTAAACATCAGCTATCAATGTAGACATCGACAGAGGTTTTTGTAAGCTCAATGTGTGTAGTTTAGTGAACAAATGGAATCTTTAAGTCTTCTGTTCGGCAGCAAGTTGACTGAGCAGGAACAGATTATTAAGCACTGATTTAAGTTTGCTGAAACAAAGGGAAGAAATGACTTATGTAAAAGTTACAGAACATAGATGTAAAATTAGAGAGATGCTGGTTGGAATGTTGGATTATTACAATAAATATCTCTCGCTGAGAACTTCAAAGGTATTTTTGTTTATGTTTACTGAATGGTGGACAGCATAGTGCTCAACACATAGAAGGGTAGGTAGGTCTGCTCAACACATAGAAGGTAGGTAGGGTTATTATCTCTGTTGTTATGTGAGGTATAGATATAATACAGATGTCTTCTGAACACCTCAGAAGACGCCCAGAGGTGAAGAACACATTAAACTATCACTTTAAAGCGTCAGCACAACTTACTAATTTGTTCTGTATTTATGGTGAAAGTATTTAATGACCTTTCAGATCTTGGTTGAAGTTGAATATATAGCAGTTTCGTTTGTGCCACTCAAGATTAAAAACATGTTTCACTGGAACTAGAACTAAATATAGTATTAAGTGTGAAAGTAGATAAACAGCTCCGTCAAAGGTCAGCCTCCCTGGCCCAACTTCCTCTCAGTGGTGTTGCTACGGCATCGTTTCTCATGTCTGGTGTGTTTGATCGTCTCCCGTAGCACCATGTCAGGCTCCATCTGGCTGCTCCTGGCTCTCACCAGTCCACTTGTGGCCTCCTTCCTGCCCCTGCGCCAGCTCGCTCCCTGTGAAGTGGTGAGTCACCTCAACCAGCCCACTAACCAAGCTCTAAATATGTGGATGTCTGTGTGTGAAATCTGAGTTTTTTAGAAACTCACTTGTTGGCTCTGCATATCCTCTTTATTTAGTTAATGTTTATATAAGTATGAATGTATCCTTGCCGTGTAGTTTACATCAGAGTTCAGATAACAGTAGAAACATCAGGTACTTTTTCGAAGTCCCTGCAGGCAGATATGGCGTCTAGAAACTGTTTTTGTTAGCGTCTGTTCTCCTGTGTCCTGAGGAGGGGATAGTATGACCAGGCGGCCCATAAACTGTCCCTCCTCTAGACTCCAGGATATATGGAGGAGGCTGGAATGCTTTATTCTTCCTCACCCTGGTCTGGAGATGTGAAATTCATACTTGAGGAACTCTCTTTGTGTTAAGAGACAAGTTAAAATGACCCAGAGTAGTTTCTATGCATCTTTCTTGCTTAAGATTTAACTATTGCTATGACAAATCTCTGTCAGTGAACATGTTTGGATGAAAACCCTCTGGTCTGCTGCAGAGATACAGAGAAAAGGTGGGAATGTCCTCTCTCAGAGACCATTAATATGGCCCTGATGTTACACAACATGGCCCTGATGTTACACAACACCCTGATAATGTTAACGTTCCTCAGACAGGAGAGGTCTGGATACTCAGGACATTAAGACTCCATGGATATCAGCTGTATTATGATGTCTTGGACAGGTTCCACCCTGGATACTCTCATTGCCTCAGCCATCATACTATTCTTATAACCAGGCATAGTGCTTATGTTTCATTGTGATTTAAGTACATAGCAACACTTTAGTTGAACGTTACAGTAACACTGTAACTACATACCAACACCTATAGTAAAATCATTGTAGTTACATAGAAACTCCTATGTGATTAAATTAGGTTGAGTGTTAGTTATTACAAAAGTGTAAGAAGGCCAGTACGGGGAAGGAGTGTGAGGGGTGAGTTGATGTTGTAAAGGGGCAGTTGAAGGTTGTTGCCCAAACAAGATCAATGTTAACATCTGCAGGTCCTCCATACCAAGTTTCTCTTGTGCAATAACTTACCACTTAACCGCAATAAAGTGTACACCTAACTACATACCAGTTCCTAAGTACTTTTGCTATGTAGTTAAATGGTAGTTAATGTAACCTTAAATGTAAAATGTTGACCTAACCTGTTACTTAACACATAGTTGTTAGCATTGGTGAATTTATGTGTAAAAAGTAAGAGGCTTTTCTTCAGGATAGTCAGGAGTCCTTGCCAAATACTAAAGAAACCCCAAATTTGCCAAAAAACATTTATGATTGTGTATGTGTGCTTTTTTTGGGCTGTGTTTAGAGACGGGGCTTTGGCTGTATGGTTTCCATTATCCTTTATTAGCCACTCGGAGTGATCAAAGCCTCTCTGATACACTGGTGGGAATAGTTATTGAAAGGGGGGTAGTGCACCTTTCTGAATGGGGCGCAGGAGACGTGAGAGGAGCTTGTTGAGATGAAAGTTCCCCTACAAGCTCCACCACATCTCCCCAGGAGACCAGGAGCTCTGATACACTGACTCTGCATCAAGGTGATATTTTGGGAGTGAGGCAGCACCGCAAATATCAAAGCTCATGGAGTTGTTTCTGTGTATCATTTGTCCACAGATCGAGATGGACGCGTCCTGCACCAATCTGAACCTGGAGACCGTTCCAGACAAGCTTCCCGAAGGCATCCAAAAAATTGACCTATCTTGGAACATTTTACAGAACCTTACCCAAGAGGGTCTGGCATTCTACAGCAGTATACATCATCTGAACCTACATTCCAACAAGATTAAGTTCATCCAGCCTGGCTTGTTTAAAGACATGACCAGTCTTAAAGTGCTGAACCTCTCCAGGAACTACTTGGATGTGTTTGCTGTCTCTAAGACCCATGTTGGATCACTGACAGCTGTAGAGATGCTGGACCTCTCAGGCAATGGCCTGTTCACTGGGATGACTGACTACTTCCTGTGTGAAGCTCCTGCTCTCCTGAATCTGTCTCTGAACAGCAACAGTATTACCAAAATAGCCCAAAACACCTTTTGTGGATCTTTGGCTTTGAAAAGAATTGACCTTCACAACAACGTCATTTTGGAGATTGAGAACGGGGCCTTCGACTCATTGCTCCAGCTGTCTGAATTGGATTTGTCGATGAACTCAATCAGTTGCATTGCTGACTTTAACCTTTCTCAACTAAAGGTGTTAAATCTTAGTAAGAACAGCATGGAATCGTTCCAAACCACAGACTCAGACCTTGAATATGAACTCCTCTACCTTGATCTGAGAGAAAACAGGATCCACTACTTTCCCCTCATCCCTCGAAGGAACAAGCTAATGTATCTGGATGTGTCCAGGAACCGTCTGAGGAGCATCAACACAACAGGGACGGCAGAGGAGATGGAACTCCTCAGAGATGTGCTCGCGGCGCCAGGCCAGTCTGCTGGAAGCAGCAGGCACCAAGATTTCTCGAGGCTTGTGTACCTCGACATGAGTTACAACCAGATCAAGAGCATACCAAAATCTTTTTTCTGTAGCATGGTGTCTCTTGAGGTCTTGAATGTTAGTAACAACTGTATAGGAGCATTTTTGGTAGACCAGGAAACCCCCATGAACTCGTTAAAGACTCTGGACCTGAGCTTCAACGCCCTTCAGAACTTCTCTTTAGGCTCAAACAGCCTGCGCTCTCTCGAGGAGCTCTTCTTGCAGGGAAACTTCCTCCAGACCATTCATCCTGCAACCTTCCAAACTCTGCCCTGTATCAGATACTTGCACCTCCAGCAAAACTATCTGAAGGTCTGTGCCACACAGAGAAAACCACCCAACTCTCCACAGGCAGACTTCACCTCCCACAATCCTCCAGGATGTGTCTCATTTTCTTCCATACCAACCTTACACTTTCTGTACCTTTCTGAGAACAGTCTTGAGGCCTTGCCCCCATATGCTTTCTACGGCACTCCACTGAGGCTGCTTGACCTTTCCCTGAACCCAGGCTTAGAGATGCACGATGATGCCCTCTCTGGTCTGGAAAACTCCTTGTCTCATCTATCACTGAAGGAAAACCACATGCCAGAACTGAAACCGGACCTCTCCCTGCTGGGAAATCTAAAGTTTGTAGACCTCTCCGCTAACAAACTGACCACTTTCCCTTTGTGGAACAAGCAGTCGTCCATAGAGTCCCTGAACCTGCAGAACAACAGCCTGGTGACAGTGCAGTATGAGACGGTGGTTGCGCTGGAGCGCAGCCTGAAGGTGCTGTATGTGGGCTCCAACCCGCTGGGCTGCTGCAGCAACCTGCCCTTCCTCCTCATGCTCCAGCAGGCTGCCGTCACCGTCCCCGACATCGCCACGGCCACCTGCCTCGACGCCCAGGGCCCCGAGCCTGTGGAGAGGAACATCGGGAGTGTGACCCAGGAACAGTGCCAGACTCTCAGCAGGAGCTGGATCATCATAGTTGTCGTGATGATGGTGGTGTTAATAGCAGCACTAGCGCTGCTTGTCAAGGTGTGCCTCCCAAGGAAAAGAAGGTTCAACAGTAGCTTCAAGGCATGATGAACATGCCCCCCCCAACCTGAACCCAATGTGATTGGCTGGAAAGACAATCCTGAACCCAATGTGATTGGGTGGAAGGACAATCTTGAAATCCGGAAACATGAAGAACATTGGTGCCTTTTAATGTGAAGTTGCATTTTTCCTTCTTAAGCTGACATTGAGGGAATGTCAAAAGTTTGAGCAAACCAAGCATGAAGGAAAAGGCTGTGTAACGTAAAAGCCTTCATGTTTAATTTGGTGTCATACAAGAAGTATTACTGCGCCGTCATAAGGGGGTGGGGAATCTTTTCAACAAGAATAATTATATTTCCCAAGAAGTAGAATGATTCACTTGAGGTCACAATGTTTCTGATTAATACAGCAAAGCTCTGGTTTAGTCCACCAGTTCCAGAAATTAACTGACAATAACACAAAACCAAATGAAAAGACTATAAACAAAAAATGTCACTTTTAACATACTTTATAAGCATGAACGAGCCCAGGTGTTGAATACTCAAATGGCTGATATTCTTAGCTTTTTTTCTCACATGAAAGTCTCCATATCAATGCAGGGGGTTGCACATGTAACTTTTTTTATGAACTATGAGCTGCTTTTTGAAAATTATATGTATTTTTATAGAACAGTTTTATTTGGTGTGTATGTTTTTATTACATGAAATGTATGACACTAAGGAGAATATTGTTCTCCAAGTCTTTCCAAGTAATGGCTTCTGCATAATGTCAGTGAAGAAAATGGTCTCGTCTATAACTAAAATATCATAATTGTCTCTATGATTGTCTTCTGTACTTCTGTTCTCCTATAATCCAATCATCTATTGATGATTGGATTATAGGCTATAAAACATAATCAGTCTATAATTTTCTGTTCCTGTTTGTTTAAAGTACTGCAGATATATTAACCACATAACGTCATGTGTAATTCCTACAGGAGAGTAAGAAAATAATGATTATAGTTAGTTATAGTTGGGTATTTTCAGATTATAGTTACTATAATATAGATTATAGTATAGTCAGAGACAGAGATTATAGTACAGTTTGTTGTATGACTGCTGGTAGAGGAGCATGATAGGATGCTACACTGCTGGAGCACCTGCAGCTTGTTTTCCCAGCTGGAGCAGCACATGTACAGCTTTCCTGTCATGTTGAACTCAGTCTTCACACATACACAAATGAGCTCCCAGCATGTTAACTTCCTTGTACTAGGATACAGACAATGAGACAGACTGTACAGTAGACTGTATTGTATCATGTAGAAATGATGCGCTGGAAATTCCTACAATTTCTCCTTGTGATCAGTCAAGTACCTAGCTACCTGTCAACCCAGAAGTGAGGCAATTTGTTAAAAAATAGTATTGCTAACCCTAGTATTTTCTTTTCACAGGTTACACTAGAAAAACACTTTCCATCCTGTCATACAGCTTCATATAGTATATGTAAAGTGTATTAAGTTATAACATTATGTAGTTATGGCTATATATAACATTATGGCTACTATCTACTTGTTCTGCTTTCACAAAAACATCGAAAAGGTCAAAGTCACTTGCTGTCACGAATGTGTGTGTGAGCGAGTGAGTAGGTTGGTAGATGATCTATGAGGGGAGTGTGAATTTAAGATAAAAGGCCCAGTGTGATGAGGCCCAGTGTGATGAGGCCCAGTGTGATGAGGCCCAGTCTGATGAGGCCCAGTATGATGAGGCCCAGTCTGATGAGGCCCAGTGTGATGAGGCACAGTGTGATGAGGCACAGTGTGATGAGGCACAGTGTGATGAGGCACAGTCTGATGAGGCCCAGTCTGATGAGGCCCAGTCTGATGAGGCCCAGTCTGATGAGGCACAGTGTGATGAGGCACAGTGTGATGAGGCACAGTCTGATGAGGCCCAGTGTGATGAGGCCCAGTGTGATGAGGCCCAGTGTGATGAGGCCCAGTCTGATGAGGCACAGTCTGATACAGTTTCTCTTTGCATAGTCACCGTTTCCACTTTTTCATGAAATTGAGGAAATACTGTAATATTTGAAAAAGATTTGTATTTTCATAAATAAACCATCCGTATAACATATTATCTTCCTTTTCTGAGCAGATATTCAAAAACAGGACTCTTGCTTTAAGGTTCAGTTTGTCATATTACTATATTTCTGTTGTCATTAGAAACACCACTTCCAAGAAATGTAAATGTGATTGTTCTGCAGGGGTGAGGTGAACACAGGGAGGAGTCTATATAAAGCACAGTGAGGTGAACACAGGGAGGAGTCTATATAAAGCACAGTGAGGTGAACACAGGGAGGAGTCTATATAAAGCACAGTGAGGTGAACACAGGGAGGAGTCTATATAAAGCACAGTGAGGTGAACACAGGGAGGAGTCTATATAAAGCACAGTGAGGTGAACACAGGGAGGAGTCTATATAAAGCACAGTGAGGTGAACACAGGGAGGAGTCTATATAAAGCACAGTGAGGTGAACACAGGGAGGAGTCTATATAAAGCACAGTGAGGTGAACACAGGGAGGAGTCTATATAAAGCACAGTGAGGTGAACACAGGGAGGAGTCTATATAAAGCACAGTGAGGTGAACACAGGGAGGAGTCTATATAAAGCACAGTGAGGTGAACACAGGGAGGAGTCTATATAAAGCACAGTGAGGTGAACACAGGGAGGAGTCTATATAAAGCACAGTGAGGTGAACACAGGGAGGAGTCTATATAAAGCACAGTGAGGTGAACACAGGGAGGAGTCTATATAAAGCACAGTGAGGTGAACACAGGGAGGAGTCTATATAAAGCACAGTGAGGTGAACACAGGGAGGAGTCTATATAAAGCACAGTGAGGTGAACACAGGGAGGAGTCTATATAAAGCACAGTGAGGTGAACACAGGGAGGAGTCTATATAAAGCACAGTGAGGTGAACACAGGGAGGAGTCTATATAAAGCACAGTGAGGTGAACACAGGGAGGAGTCTATATAAAGCACAGTGAGGTGAACACAGGGAGGAGTCTATATAAAGCACAGTGAGGTGAACACAGGGAGGAGTCTATATAAAGCACAGTGAGGTGAACACAGGGAGGAGTCTATATAAAGCACAGTGAGGTGAACACAGGGAGGAGTCTATATAAAGCACAGTGAGGTGAACACAGGGAGGAGTCTATATAAAGCACAGTGAGGTGAACACAGGGAGGAGTCTATATAAAGCACAGTGAGGTGAACACAGGGAGGAGTCTATATAAAGCACAGTGAGGTGAACACAGGGAGGAGTCTATATAAAGCACAGTGAGGTGAACACAGGGAGGAGTCTATATAAAGCACAGTGAGGTGAACACAGGGAGGAGTCTATATAAAGCACAGTGAGGTGAACACAGGGAGGAGTCTATATAAAGCACAGTGAGGTGAACACAGGGAGGAGTCTATATAAAGCACAGTGAGGTGAACACAGGGAGGAGTCTATATAAAGCACAGTGAGGTGAACACAGGGAGGAGTCTATATAAAGCACAGTGAGGTGAACACAGGGAGGAGTCTATATAAAGCACAGTGAGGTGAACACAGGGAGGAGTCTATATAAAGCACAGTGAGGTGAACACAGGGAGGAGTCTATATAAAGCACAGTGAGGTGAACACAGGGAGGAGTCTATATAAAGCACAGTGAGGTGAACACAGGGAGGAGTCTATATAAAGCACAGTGAGGTGAACACAGGGAGGAGTCTATATAAAGCACAGTGAGGTGAACACAGGGAGGAGTCTATATAAAGCACAGTGAGGTGAACACAGGGAGGAGTCTATATAAAGCACAGTGAATCAGCTCCTTAGCTTTGCTGGGCGTTGCGTTTAAGAATTATTTATTTGTGTGCTTTAATTATTATGGTGAGATGGAGATAAGTGCTTTAAGATTCCATGTACAATGGTATGTTTGGATAGTGTCATGACTGTGATTAGGCAGGGAAGTACATGTTCAAATAGACCATTGTCTCTATAGATGTCACATGCAAAGGTGTCACACTAACACCTGGTAACATTATCCTTCTTTACCCAAAACCCCAAAATAAAAGAAGTGTGTGTGTTGGTTTGTTGACTCGGATGACAGAGGAGTTTGCACACTGGGCATGCATTCTTAGAACCCAAATAGACATAGAATTATTCAAACAGATGGAAAGAACCCTTTCATCAAAAGTAAAAATAACATTAAAAAAAGAAAAAAAAAAGTATTCCAAGAATGTATGTTCTGCGGTGAAATCTAGCGTGAGATCTACAAACTCTTTCTTTATTGGTCAGACATGTGTTTAAGCAATTACGTCTCAAAAATAAATAGAGTGGCTCCTTCCCTAGGGTATGTGTCTCGTATGAGTGGTTCATGTTCTCATCTTGCTGGACCCGGTCCAATGGCCCGAGGTGGACAGCTCTGCTTGGTCATGTTAATGGCAGGGTTATACTGTGAGGCCCAAGGAGGTCTGCAATCACACACTAATGAACGCCCCCTCCCAACGCCCCCGGCAACAGTGACGCAGACCCTTCTCATGGGCAAAACTATGTGTAGGTCAGTTATTGTACCAAGTGGTGTTGGTTGCAAGAATATATCAGTAAAACTACTCAGTGGCAGTACAAATAGATGCAGCTGAAATCACTTCTTAACATCGAATGGATTCTTAGAAGTGAGGACAGTTGTCAAAGCAGATTCAAACCGTGGTTCGTCAGGAACAAACAAATCTAATCTGCATCTTCATGACCTCAAGGCCGGCCTGACTTCCTGGACTTCCTAACAAACACTCTTCATTTGTGTGTTTGAGGCAATTATGTCTGCCGTCCTCCCTAAAGTATTACTCCGGATTTCCTCTGTTGTCTGGCTGTGGCACAGAGATATGCAATGGATGCATGTTGTGAGTTAGGGTTAGAATCTGTGTTCCAAAGTCACTGGGTATAACTTGATGCTGTCGAGTTTGTCATGGAGCAACAAAATAAAACGTATTAGGCTAAAGGTTCCAGTCATGGCTCATCATGAGACTTCTCCAGTATAAGTGACAACCCTGTGAAGCTCTCGTATCCTTTAGAGACAGTCAAGGTAGAGAAAATAGTTGTGTGTAAATCATCTTTGTTTCCTTCCTGTTGACAGCAGATCCTCAGAGCTGGAGAGACTCTGCTGAGTTCTGGCTACTGTGGAAACAAGAGGTTTCTCTCAATGAGGCTTTTATCTCACAGACATCATGTGTCACAACAGCTGTCACCCCACCTACTCTTCTGAAGAAATGATTTGGGGAGATTTCAGAGTACAGTTTCTTTACATTATCACAAATATTTTTTAAATAAAACAATGACAAGAGAAATCATTTTTTGTGACTTACTATTTGTATTATAATTAATCTTTGTAAACCACTGCATCCCTTCCACTGGTTTAAAACCGATGAACTAGCTGGATGCAGACTGCTAGTTTACACTGCTATCATACTGTCCCAGATGAACTGCTGCTAGTTTACACTGCTATCATAATGTCCCAGATGAACTGCTGGGTATTTTCAGATGGTCCTGCTATATTTTCTACTTCCTGTCTTGTAACATGCCCCCTTTGTTTTGCAGCGTTTTCCCTACAGTACGGCCTCTTGCTATAGAGTTGCATTTTCAAGTTTACAAGCACAAGTGGAATCAATTAGGGAACTCCTTTCTACGGCAGCTTGATTTATTTTTCTTCCATGACATTGTTAGGGTTAGAGACATGGCCTCCCCAGACTGGTGCACCGCAGACAGGGAGCTCTTTCTCTCAGATCAACACGTTTTCTTGAGGACCTCTCTGTTTTGACAGGTGCCCAGGCTAAAATATTCCACCCCAAAGCCACTCTTTAATCTTGTTCGTCACGACTTGTACAAGAGTTATACTCACAGGCTCGTTTTCTACAGCTTTCTAAAACACTGTCTGTGGAATTCAGACTGTTTGTTTTGATTGTTGCATAATGCCCAAATTACACACTATACACTGGTATACCAACTGTAATATTTCATGTCATAATTGTATTATGATCAATGTGCAATTTAAGAACTGGTGGAATGTTAGCTATGCCTGGGAGGAGGGCTGATGGGGTCAGAGGAGGGCTGATGGGGTCAGAGGAGGGCTGATGGAGGATCATGCTCTCAGTTCATGTCTGAATTATGTCGTAAGGTGATTGAAGTCAGTCAGGAGACCGGCGGGACCTCTCTGACACGGTTTAATCACACTGTGAGGGTTAGGACTGTTTGAGTTACACATGTGTGTTTTGGATGGTAAACGACTGAAATATGACCAAAAAATGACCAAAGGGGTTAGCATGTGTGTTTTGGTAAATTTACCAAAGGGGTTAGTATGTGTGTTTTGGATGAAATGACCAAAGGGGTTAGTGTGTGTGTTTTGGATGGAAAACGACCGAAAAATTACCAAAGGGGTTAGCATGTGTGTTTTGGTAAATGTACCAAAGTGGTTAGTATGTGTGTTTTGGATGGAAAACGACTGAAAAGTTACCAAAGGGGTTAGCATGTGTGTTAACCCCGAAAAATGACCAAAGGGGTTAGCATGTTTTACGTGTGATACGTGTGATAGTTCTCACTGCACACAAACACCAAACAGAGACTCATTAGAACAGAGACTTGTTATTACAGCTCACCCCCCTCTCCTCCAGCACCCAGATGCTGTTGGCAGATCCATGCCACCACACCTAGAGATCATTTCCTTTGACGCACACTTCCTGACTTTTTTCGGCTTGTTTGTTGTTTATGACTACAGATTAAAACGCTCAGGAGACTGAATTGGAAGCAGGCCCTCGTTCCTTCGTCTTTGTGACCAAGTGCTGAGTCACTGAACTCCAGGGCACGGTGCCCCTCAGCACTAGGACCATCTGAACATTTCTCTCTAGAACCCTAGTTCTAGCTCTAACCCTACACCATGTGGGACTGTTAAACTCAATAGATGTAATCTGTAATCACCCTCCATGGAAAAACTATTTTGAAGAGATACACAGTGTATGCCTTTTCAATATTTCAAACTGTCCAGTCATTCACTACTTTCTGCAAGGTATGGAATGTTACTAATTCTGAAGAAACAATGCCTTCGTTAGACAAGAGGAAATACCGGAAGCATGTCTAATTTAATGTTTGGGGCCAACATTAACCCTAACCCAACATTGTTGAAAGTATGAGATACCAAACAACCAAACAAAGATGGGAAGTCTCATACTTTCAAGTACAAATACTAATTACACTGCTATTACACTTTTAATATGTTGTTATTACTGTTATTATCTTGTTATTACACTGTTATTATGGTGTTGGTACACTGTTACACTGTTATTATGGTGTTGGTACACTGTTACACTGTTATTATGGTGTTGGTACACTGTTACACTGTTATTATGGTGTTGGTACACTGTTACACTGTTATTATGGTGTTGGTACACTGTTACACTGTTATTGTGTTGTTACTGTTACACTGTTGCTACACTTATTGTGTTGTTACACTGTTTTTACATTTCCTGGCTATCACGCACAACAAATGTAAGCTAGCCTACGAAGCAACCATGGAGCAAGGCAGAAGTTAACAAGAATAATGTTTAATGTTCTGTATGAGACAGAGGGAGTTAACGCTGCCAACATGACTGAGAATAGAGACATTCCTGACCACCCATGGCCATATATGAGGGAGATGTTCGAAATTGTTGGCATCAAAAAGAATTCCTGGCTAATGCGCTGTGTGTCTATAGTGTCTTTTTATATTAATGTATTAATATAAATACACAGTGTATGCCTTTTCAATATTTCAAACTGTCCAGTCATTCACTACTTTCTGCAGGGTATGGAATGTTACTAATTCTGAAGAAACAATGCCTTCGTTAGACAAGAGGAAATACCGGAAGCATGTCTAATTTTAATGTTTGGGGCCAACATTAACCCTAACCCAACATTGTTGAAAGTATGAGATACCAAACAACCAAACAAAGATGGGAAGTCTCATACTTTCAAGTACAAATACTAATTACACTGCTATTACACTTTTAATATGTTGTTATTACTGTTATTATCTTGTTATTACACTGTTATTATGGTGTTGGTACACTGTTACACTGTTATTATGGTGTTGGTACACTGTTACACTGTTATTATGGTGTTGGTACACTGTTACACTGTTATTATGGTGTTGGTACACTGTTACACTGTTATTGTGTTGTTACTGTTACACTGTTGCTACACTTATTGTGTTGTTACACTGTTTTTACATTTCCTGGCTATCACGCACAACAAATGTAAGCTAGCCTACGAAGCAACCATGGAGCAAGGCAGAAGTTAACAAGAATAATGTTTAATGTTCTGTATGAGACAGAGGGAGTTAACGCTGCCAACATGACTGAGAATAGAGACATTCCTGACCACCCATGGCCATATATGAGGGAGATGTTCGAAATTGTTGGCATCAAAAAGAATTCCTGGCTAATGCGCTGTGTGTCTATAGTGTCTTTTTATATTAATGTATTAATATGAAGTGAGTTCCAGTTACCAGGGTGACACTAAAACAGGTAGTAGTCATGGCTACTTTATACCTAAGTATTAGGGATGGGAATCTTTTGGTACCTCACGATTCGTAAAATAAATTCACGATTTTTTGCGATGTTTTATAAATAAAAAAAGGGACTGAATCGCAATTCAAATGTGAATCCGGGAATTGAACTGGCAACCTTCAGATTACTAGCCCGATTCCCTAACCGCTCACCCATCTGACGTCTTTTACTTGACTGAAGGATGTGTGTACTCATCTCTGCACGTGGACCATAGCTGACCTCACTAAGAGTGTCTTAGATTAAATAAATCACCAGACAGAATGTTTCAAGTAGATTCTCATCTTCAGCTTCCCAGAAGATCAACTTCAGATTACGTCTCAGAACATCTATATCTATAATCATAACTACAAATGCCATGTTTTGAATAAGAGGTTCAAAATGTTGATGAATTAAACTATCACCAGTTATTTTTACTAGTATTACCAACTCTATCCAACACATTACAATTTAAAAAGTCCAAAATGTTTTGTTCTACCCTTAGGCCTATTTCAGGTCATTAAATAAAATCATGTTCTCTGTGATTTGGCTGAGACTGAAAGACAGTTTTATGTATTTTGCTAAAAATGTGTTTTGCAAACAATGAAGAGACCAAAGTTGTTCTACAGACTGTTCTTGGACGCAACTCAAAGTGCACAAACAAAATGTTCGGAATGCCCTTTTCATACAAACAATGATCTGTGAACGAATAGCATATGGTCTTGTTTTTTGTTGTCATCCCCTCCACTAACGGCTTGAAGCCTAGCAGCTGCCTAATTGTAACAATACTACTCTCTTTAAAATGCAGGAGGGCTCTTTTTCCCCAAAAAATCTGGAGTTAAATATTAAATCATCAGTTCTACTTCCTTACTAAGGTCTTGGTGAGTAGTGTTAGTGTGACAGCCTGTGTAGCTCTAGATTCCTGGTGGGAGAGGGTAATGACTAGAGGAACTCTACATGAAAAATGTGATTCTGTTTCCACTCTGAGTGGGAGTCAGAACTGTGGACCTGGAGAGAGAGAAGCCAGGCACAGCAAGGCCAAGCAGACACACACACACATCTAGAACACACACACACAGACCTGTATCAGGTCGAGTCAGCGTCGTCACAGGCAACCTTCCCTGACGCACCCTAAGAGCTCATATGTAGTCACACACTCACATCCGTTATCACACACTCACACGTTGTCTCCTGGACTTCTGTGTCCTTCACAGCAGGCAGATCTGTTTATTTCTCCCTGTACTAACCCCAGTCTGCAGACCTCCCAGGCAGGCAGGCAGAGGCCAGCTCAACAGGATCCATCCAGTACTGTTCAACTGTAATCTTCCAGTGATATTACACTGTGCTTTCCCTGGACATGTACTATACTGTAATTCAATCACTGTGTGATGTGATTGGTTAGTTATATCAGGAAAAGTGTGAGGTCATAATCCCTGATCATCACTGGCACACAACCAGGTCACTCAGGGGAGATGTAGGATGTTGTCCCAAAGACTGACCAAAGAACAGACCCTGTGCCCTCTGTAAATACAATGAAATAATAAAGTTGGAATTGTAAGAGGAAACAGATGCTTTCCTGCTGCTTGAAACCATTTCCCAACGACAGATCAGACCAAACAGAGTAGTGGCTGAGTCATAAATATCTTCAGTGAAATATTGCCATACATGGATTCATGTTTGCCATACATGGTATGATTTTATGAAAAATAAATGAACATGAAAAATGAATAGGCTACAGTCTACACTAGGGGAGCAGAAGTGACTGGACTAAATACAGCATGTGAGCAATGGTGCATGTCAACTACAACTTTGTGGCTTTGAGGAGAAAGCCTTTTATGGACTGTATTAAAGCGAAACATCATGAACCCATCATCCTATCAGGCTTTATGGCTTGATTACATTTACTAATTAAGCTCCACATTCTTTTGTTGAAAAGTCATTCAAACCCGACGGAATACCAGAAGTGAAGAATGTCCTGCTCAGCTGGCCCGTGGAGACATCAGAGGGGCTGTTCTTCAAATTGACTAGACATTTTTGTCTGTTTCCTCTTTGAATTCATAACAGGTTATATTGTTCAAAGGAGGCTGTGTGTTGTGCAAGTTCCATTGAAGCACTACTGTAATCTTGCGGTTTCATGTGAGGTGATCAACACATACAGTGTGACACATCAGCCATGTTGGAGTCAGTTTCCATGAGAGTACATAATCACAACTGTTTTGCAATAATACTGCTGCTGAAAGGGTTAGATAGCTAACAACAACCAGATGCGTAGACAGTGTGTAGTGTGTGTGTACAATGTGTGTAGAGTGTGTATATTTACATTTATTAATTTGGCAGACGCTTTTATCCAAAGCGTCTGCCAAATTAATAAATGTAAAAACTTCCAAGAGAGAGCTTTACAAAAGTGCATAGGTCACTGATCATAACAACGAGATAGCCCCAGACATTGCGGGTAGCCAAAACATGAAGCATACATTGTGAAAAAAACTAAATAAGTGCCAAAGGCCAGAACCACAAGAGCATGTAGTTAAACAAGTTACAATTAAACAACATGAACCTCAGAAGTGCAAGAGTGTACCTGTAGAAAAGCAAGCAACAATAATATATTTCACAGCGAGTACAAGAGTTTTAAATCAGTTACAACTAACCAACAAGTCTCTCAAAAAGAGTCATTTGTGATCCTGGAGGAAACTGACATCAGGTCCAGAAAATCATTCTTAAGTACAGTTGTACTCCCGGAACAAGTGCGTCTTGAGCCTTTTCTTGAAGGTGGGGAGACAGTCGGTGTCTCTGATGGAGGTGGGGAGTTGATTCCACCATTGGGGGGCCAGACAGGAGAAGAGCTTGTGTTGGGACCGGGCGCTCTTGAGCGGTGGGACCACCAGACGGTTGTCAGAAGAAGACCGTAGGTGGCGGGTGGGGCTAATCAGGTGGGGGTCAGGTAGGCTACTTGGTGTTATGATGAAGGCTAATCAGGTGGGGGTCAGGTAGGCTACTTGGTGTTATGATGAGGGCTAATCAGGTGGGGTCAGGTAGGCTACTTGGTGTTATGATGAGGGCTAATCAGGTGGGGTCAGGTAGGCTACTTGGTGTTATGATGAGGGCTAATCAGGTGGGGTCAGGTAGGCTACTTGGTGTTATGATGAGGGCTAATCAGGTGGGGTCAGGTAGGGAAGCAACAGTAACAGTCCAAAGCAGCTAGCTAGTCGCTTTTGTGCTGTAAAGATTTAGTCATGGCTACGCAACTGGGTAACATACTTCATTTGGCCTACATTTACATTTAGTCATTTAGCAGACGCTCTTATCCAGAGCAACTTACAGTAAGTACAGGGACATTTTCCACGAGGCAAGTAGGGTGAAGTGCCTTGCCCAAGGACACGTCATTTTGCACAGCCGGGAATCGAACCAACAACCTTCTGATTAATAGCCCGACTCCCTAACCGCTCAGCCACCTGACCCCTGGCCTACTTCTTTCTGCAAACCATTCCTCATCTAGAGCCACTGTTTCAGACACAGACAGCCGTAGGATATAATGTAGAATTAGAAGGGGAATGTTTCATCCAAACAGAGCACGCATAGAGCAAGATATCACTTGTAATCAGTTCACAATTAGGGCATTTCAGTTCCTCTCATCTGTACTGTCCCCATTGGTTTTGTTTGATCTATTCACCAGATGAGAAATGTAAACCCTCCATCTGTGTGTCTAGTGTCCCTGTGCTAGGCTGAGGTCTGTATTCATGTGAGTGGGGGAACTTGATAGTGTACTTCTCAGACAAAAGGGACTTCCTTATTTGTTTGATGTAAAATATAATCTTCTACTCATTGACTAAACAAAGGGATACAAATTACAACTGCAATCTATTTAATAACATTCATGCACTCTTTACTTCAGTAAAAGTTTTCATAGGGGATTCTGGGAAGTTGTTAAATTGCTAGGCACAGCATAGTAGAACTAATTTACAGAGAAAGGGGATTTCAAGGCCTCAAAATGTTATAAACTACAGATTTAGCTGTCCATATCTCTGTCCTTCCCTCCATAGGTAGCTGCCCCTCAGTGACGATGATTCTGGGTTCAAGTTTGTCCTTGGTAACAGGAAAGGAACATGAGAAACCAAGAGGTCAAAGATGACCATCAGCTCAGGTTATTCATGTCCCCTGCTCTTTCCTCTAACAGGCGACTGTTCTGGTTACAGCCAACTCGTTTATTCCAAAGGAAAGATCACATTCCTGTTTCCCCCCATTCTCTTCTCTGCCTCTCTCTCTCTACTTACTGTGGTTGAGTTCACAGACAAACAAAACACTGGTCAACAAACAGCATAACAGCATGTGTCTCATGCAGGACACAAGTGATCAGGGGGAAGCTATGGACAGGGACCACTGGTTGATACTACAATAACATCCATGTTGAGTGAAGTTAAATAACAGCTCTCTGACCTCCTTAGATATATAGCCTACCTTGCAAATAGTGTTTGTTGGCTTTGGATACTCAACAATGTGTTATTTTCTTATCATTTGAATCTGAATCAATCATACTACTGTAACAACACAGTTTCTCATTTGGGGAAGGTAAAGGGGAGACCATATTGGTGACAGATGTTGACATGGCCTACAAAAGATAACACAATGGTCATTTTTGCTGCACATGACACGTGCACACAGCTGCTTGTCATCATTAAGATTGGAGGTATCCTGGAGATGTCACACACACACACACACACACACAAGTGTTTGGAGCCCACTGGCCAGGAACATCGGGAACACAAAGTTTTATGAGGGGATAACATGCAACAGAAAAATACTGGCACAATGCTTTGATAAAAAGCATTTTATGCTTGTTCTCTGAATACAACAAAATATAATCTTAAATTATATTTAACCGAGTGTAGGTTCAGTTTACCAAGCACACTAGATAACCTATCCTGTTGTCACTGAAACACCAGCAAGGCTATGACACAGAAAAATGCCCAAACTAAACCATATTACTACTAAATTAGAACAAGCATCCAGGTCTGGGCTGAGACAGCAGGGGGCCAGGAGGAGTCAGCAGGCCCCAACCAGGGGCCACGTCCCAGGGGCCACGTCCCAGGGGCCACGTCCCAGGGGCCACGTCCCAGGGGCCACGTCCCAGGGGCCACGTCCCAGGGGCCACGTCCCAGGGGCCACGTCCCAGGGGCCACGTCCCAGGGGCCACGTCCCAGGGGCCACGTCCCAGGGGCTGGCTTCTGCGTTCCTGCCCGGAGGCTCAATCTCATTGCTAGGGGGTAGACTCGGAAGCCCAGTCACAGCCAAATACTTTTACATAAAGGCATCATTTAAAAAAAAAAAAAAAAAATCAACATGGTAGTGAACTTGGGGAGAGATGGGTAACTTCCCAGAAGCCCAGTAAGACAGCAGTAGTGTGGGTAAAGACCCTGGAGGTTGACACTCTGGTGGCTGATCGTCAGACAGATAGGCCCTGCATCTCATCTCTCTCTCCAACACCAGCTGGGGGATTTACTGCATGAAGGTGAGAGGTTCTAACTATTTGACAGCTTTTTAAGGTAGTATTAATCAATACTTACTTTCAACATAAACACAGATCGAAGTACACCCCTTACAGGAAACCTAACTATTAACGTTATGGGACTACGAGTCGATAAGGTGGTCCAGAACCTGGTTTGACCTCAGGTCTGACCCCTGGAGGAATCCCCTCCAGGGTGAGATCCCCTCCAGGGTGAGATCAGAGGTGGCTGTGGTGACTGGCTGTGTTCATTATTCCTAACCACAAGATTCAGCAGTGAAAGTTATCTTCCGCTTTCACATTTTTTTATAGCCACTCTTAGTTCTCAATTTTTAGCAACAGGTTTTTAAAATGTTCTTACTAATTTCAGTTGGGACTTTTTTATTGTAGAACCATGACCATCTTGTTTAGCCCTTTAGTGAGAGGGACGTCATCACGCTACATGTTCCCCAGTGTTCCATGGAAACCTGCTACTGTAGGAGGGGCTGCATGCTCCCAGACCACAGTCTCCCATTACATCACTTCCTTCTCCAAGCACGTTAATATAGAAACTGAAAACCTGGATTCTAATTATACAAACTGAAAACCAGAGCCATTTCAACTTAAAGCCTTCAGACATGCTTATATACCATTCCCGTTTCCCTTATCTAACCTGCAGTGTAAACATGCATTTAGACATGCTTAGATGGCTGTTCCAAATGACGTTGTGTCCTTGGGCAAGAAATTTGACCCTACTTGCCTCTGGGGGAATGTCCCTGTACTTACTGTAAGTTGCTCTGGTTTACTCTAAATGAGTAAATGTAATGTTATATACACCATTCCTGTTTCCCTTATTCAACCTGTAGTGTAAACAAGGCCATCAGGGTGAGTGTGGGGTAACTACAGGGAGCTGGCAGGGTGAGTGTGGGGTAACTACAGGGAGCTGGCAGGGTGAGTGTGGGGTAACTACAGGGAGCTGGCAGGGTGAGAGCTGAAGGTGATCGGCCACTCTCCCCCGAGCTCATGGTCCTCCGCTGGGAGCAGTCCTGGGAAGTCCCAGGAAGATGTAAATGAGGGGAGATTCACAGAAGCACAGCGAGCTATCCAGATAACCCATACAAAGCACAAGGCTTTAGGGTGTGTTAAGAGCTTTTGCACAATGCAAAGGCTCTTTTCATTCCTGATGACACAGCAGTTATCTGTTGTAGTCAAAACAAACGAGCCTGCCTAACCCACTCTGGGCTCGAGGGCCGGGTACATTACTAACCTTCCATACATTAAGCTCAGACTGTCTACTCTTACACGCAGGCCTGTAGTGGTTTCACTTTCACTTCATTTAACAAACATCTGATTTGAGGATTGAATCCTGAAAGAGATGAACATTTCCCTATGGAAACACAAATTAATTAGTTTTGTATAAAAGTTTTATACAGTTAAAATTCTAAAAGTCACAAAAGAGAGAAGACAGAACATAGACAGTTGAAGGTAAACTGAAGACAGTTGCCTCAGAAACACAGTTATGTCCCTACAGCACAAACCTGCCAAGGTTACTCAGGCTTATTCACGCTACATACTTTATACACACGTCTTGCGTCAATCAAGAATCAATCAAGACTTACCAAATTAGCTTGAATCAGTGACTGAAACTGAAAAACTTTCTATATTTCACTTATGTTCAAGTTTTTGAAAACAAACTTTACATTAGAAAGATTTTAGAAACTGATCAAACC
The DNA here is from genome assembly GCA_023658055.1 of Thaleichthys pacificus. NCBI lineage: Eukaryota > Metazoa > Chordata > Actinopteri > Osmeriformes > Osmeridae > Thaleichthys > Thaleichthys pacificus. The sequence goes on from CM042877.1 coordinate 1,690,456, forward strand.
AAATTAATATTATTATGCTTTCATTTGAAATCATCATACATTAGAGCAAGTTCCTAATCGTGTTGTACTTAACCGTGAAAGTAAGTAGATTATGATTTTTATATATTCAGACCCATCCATATAGCTTTGCTATAAAAGTGGTAAAGAATTTAGTATACAAATCAATAACTGTCATAGCAATAGTTCAGGCGTTTTTAAAAGGATTGTTTTACTAAAACTGTACTTTGTGCCTACAAAATGTCCTTCTGAAAGTGAAGAAAAAATGAAATAATTCTGAATGTCCTCTTCTAGTCCAGCTCAGTTCATCAGTTCAAAGCTTCGCTGGGCTTCACTTTGGTCACCATTTCCCTTTTTGATTCGTATGCGCATGTTTTTTCTGTTGTCAAAGCCTTCATTTATACTTATATTTCATATCTCCACCTTTTCAGATGCCATGTCCATACTGATGCAGGTTCCCTCCAAGATCAGGTCAGACTGTCCTTGTGTACACACAGAAGAACTAACTGATGAGGATGAAGTGTCCGCTTGAAGTAAAGTCGGGTACATCTGACGACCCTAACATGCCGTCAGACGTCATGATGATAGTGGACAGGTTTCCTGCAGTGGACCTCTATTACAACCCTGTCTGTTCCTATGACTCTGTCTTCACCAACACAGGGGAACGTGACCATTGTTTCTTGGGAGGGCAGGGTCACTGGGGTGGGGGGGGAGGTGAGGCAGGGTCACTGGGGGGAGGGAGGTGAGGCAGGGTCACTGGGGGGAGGGAGGTGAGGCAGGGTCACTGGGGGGAGGGAGGTGAGGCAGGGTCACTGGGGGGAGGGAGTGGTCACTGGGACTGGTCGGCCACACCCTCCTGGTTGGGGCTGACGGCCGCCGCCTCCTCCACGCTGCTGTCCACCTCCATGCTGTCCTCTTCCAGACGCTGGCTGGTGTAGTCAGAGATCTGGAGGAAGCCGCTGGGCTCCACCACCACATTGGACTGGCTGGAGTCTGGCATGATGGAGAACTGGGGAATCACCTGGGGGAGACGAGAGCTGTTACTCTGCTGTTCACAGCAGGGAGGGGAGAGGGGGGCTGTTCATGTAACACAAGGAACGTTTTAGGCATCCCTATTAACTACAAGATGGTTATTACTCATCATGTATTAAAAGTACCTCTATGACGTCCAGGGTGTCTCTGCTCTTAGGGGTGTCGCTGCTCTGGAGGCGGGACAGCTGCGGAGGTCTGGAGGGGGGCAGGGAGCTGCTGATCAGGGGGCTGGAGCCCCGGCCCTCGGGCCCCCCGGCCAGGGCCCCCCCGTAGGGGCTGCAGTCGCTGGAGGAGTCCACCAGCATGGGCTCTGTGCTGGGGTCGATTTCTGCCTCCATCATGGAGATCTTCAGGATGTCGGACGGCTTGTCGGACGGCTTGGCCTCCGGCCTCCGGGCCTCAGCGCTGGCAACAGGAGCCGTCTGGAGGCCAAACGTGATCTTAGTCACACTGGCACCCTGCGTGATGATAGGAGGCTGGAGGGAGGGAGGGAGGGAGGGAGATGGGGACAGAGAGAGAGAGAGAGAGAGAAAGACAAGGAGAAGTTGGATGTTAGGAACAAGTTCAAGGTTTTTGGGGGTAGTTCCAAAACACAAATCTCTAATTCAAAAAAGGGAATATTTTTCCAAAACCAATTTACCAATCTGGTGATGTTGGACAAAGAACATTATAGAATTTAGTTGATCAATGTCAAATAGAACAGGACTCTATTTGACACATACAGAAGCTATGAGCAGTGTTCATACAGTCTAACTGTGGGACAACCTAACAGGTCAGTGCTCAGGCAGATGTCCAATGTGTTTCCAGGTGTGCTTGTGTATCTCTTCTGTGATGTCACAGTCTGACGTCAACACAACAATCCTCCGTGTGAGCGTAGGGATCGCTCACCTGACAGGAGAGAGGCAGCTTGTCAGACGCCACAGGGTGGTGTGCCTGCAGGGGTGGGGGCTGGGACAGCTGGGTGTGGAGGGGCCTGTGGTGGGAGGTGGGGGCCTGCTGCAGCCTGGGGAGCTGGGGGGTTACCAGGGGCTTGGAGGGGGCAGAGGCCTGGGGGGTTACCAGGGGCTTGCAGGGGGCAGGGGGGCCAGGGGCCTGGGGGGTCACCAGGGGCTTGGAGGGGGCAGAGGCCTGGGGGGTCACCAGGGGCTTGGAGGGGGCCTGGGGGGTTAGCAGGGGCTTGGAGGGGGCAGGGGCCTGGGGGGTAAGCAGGGGCTTGGAGGGGGCAGGGGTCTGGGGGGTTAGCAGGGGCTTGGAGGGGGCAGGCGTCTGGGGGGTTAGCAGGGGCTTGGAGGGGGCTGTGGAGGCCTGGGACACCCCCGGGGCCAACACAGATGACTTCTCCTTCAGGCTCAGCCCCAGAGGGAGGGGGCTGGGCAGGGGGGGCTCCTGGAGCAGGGGGGGGCTCTTACCCAGAGAGAGGGAGGTGGAGGAGGGGGAGGGCTGGGGCTTGCTCTGGGCTGGGGGGGCTGGGATCTGGGTGGAGTGTGGGGTGTGTCTGCTGGTGTCCGGCTGGGCCTGGTGTGTGCTGCTGGAGGGGAGTCCCTGCAGGGCTGGGCTGGACTGGCTGGATCGGTAGAAGAGGCCTGTCTGGGGGTCCAGCGTGTCTCCCTCCAGCTCGCCCTCCTCCTGGGGGATCTCCGCATGCTTCGACACCTGAAAGGGAGCACACTTTATTTCCGTGTCACATTTTTACACAATCGAGAAAAGTATTTGGAGAAAAGAAAGTATGTAAATGTGAGTACAATCTCCCTCAACTACACAATACCTGTCATGAGGACTTAAATAACCAAAACTATGAATAAACACAGTAGGGGTGGGAATCTTTTGGTATCTCACGATTCGATTCAATTCTTGGGGTCATGATTCGATAAAAAATCGATTCACGATTTAAAAAAAGAAGAAAAAAAAAAAGATTACCAAAAATATATCTAGATTTTAGAAATTTGTGAATCGATATGAATCACTAGAAGACTGAATCACGATTCAAATGCGAATCGATTTTTCCCCCCACCCCAGGGATATACACAGCATATCCCTGAGTGCAGAGCACTAGTTACCCATGCATTGTCATTTACATCAAATCGATGTACTCTAGAAGAGTAAGGTCTGAGTGGCGAGTTATAATATTGGCTAATAATGATGAATGCACTTGATAAGGTCCCAGCTTGTGTCTACAGACAGGAAGCTTCATGCTACTGGAGAGGGTGGTGGTTCTGCCCCCTGCCAGCCCCTACCAGCTGGACCAGGTGTGCCAGCCCCTACCAGCTGGACCAGGTGTGCCAGCCCCTACCAGCTGGACCAGGTGTGCCAGCCCCTACCAGCTGGACCAGGTGTGTGACGGTGATGGAGGAGGAGGGAACAGACTTGACCACCAGGGGGGCGTGGCTGTTTCTGTAAGAGGGCGCCCCCTGCTGGTCTCCCCCACCCTGCTGCCCTGCCGGAGGACCAACCCTGCTCACCTTGCCTGCAGGAGGAGGAGATGAAGCGTGTTTCAGAGCAGTAATGTGCTTCAGAGTAGTAAAAACATCAACGTTCAAAATGAATTTACTACAACTGTGCTATTTTCATGTGTGCCATGTCATCAGTACTGATGACATCAGTACTGATGACATGGCACACAGACACAGCTTTTAGGGTTGTGTTGGAATGTGGATGCACAGTTTATGGTACACACTCTATCAAACTGTGTGTGTCTGTGGCTTGATTATCTCACAAACTTTGGACTGTATGTGGTAGAAATGCTGCAGTGATTAGGACCCATGGACCTGTAGTGCAGAGTAGTTTGGATGCTCGAGAAATAAATACAAATGCATTCGCCGCCATGTTGAGGGATCAGTCCCTCCACACAGCAGCACACCACCTCGGCTGGTGCTTTCACTTAAGTATCTCATCCAAACTCACACTGCCCTAGTGTTTGCTAATTAGAGAGGACAGTTGTACCAGCTGTGGTGAAGTCCAGGCGGAGCTCAGAGGAGGAGCAGGACGGCCCTGGTGGCTCGGACGGCTTCTTCTCCTGGGCAGTGTGAAGAGGCACCACCATCTGACACAGGTCCATGATGTGCTGCCTCGGGGTAGCGTCACTCTTCTCCTTGACTGGACAGTAAACACATAAATATACATTCAACTGAACACACTGAAATCATGTTGAGCACATCTCAGCTGTATGAAGCACGAGCAGCTTTGTAAGATAGTGGTTAATACTCCTTCACAAGTTCTGTTGCTGCTTTCTGATGACGTTTCTGGCTACATTTAAAATCAAAACATATTGATAATTTAATCATTGTTAAATGGCTAAAATGTTTGTTTTCTACTTCCTAGGTTTTCAGTGATATATGAATTTATAACTGATGAGGTCTTCTTATGAACATGTCAGTGTTGCCGATGTACCCCCTTCATTCCCAAACACCAAGGAACTAAATTAGGAGACAATTCATTTGCAAACTGTTAGTTAAACATTAAACTGTTGGTTTAATTAAAACTAAATCTGGGTGATCCCAGGGATATGTGAATATTTGATCTATTAACTAGTGGCATGTCAGATTTATCGCATGATTCGCTAGGCAAAGGAAAGCTGTTGCTGCTCTTACGGTGCTTCCCATTGGCAATTATTTTCTTTTAACAATGTATGCTTCATGTTTGGCTACTCACAATGTTTGGGGTTATCTTGTTGTTATGATCAGTGACCTATGCATTTTTGTAAAGCTCTCTCTTGGAAGTCACTTTGGATAAAAGTGTCTGCTAAATGAATAAATGTATCAAACATTGTCTACTTGTTTTCATTTGATAACAAACACTGGTGAAACCTGAAGTCAGATCAGTTTAACATATACAAAGTGTGTATCTACTAATGAATGTTAAATGACCTGCAGCAGTCTGCTGAAGTGGAAAACCCCTAAGTTCTTCACTGAACACACAGGCCCTCTTAATGACAGGCTGACGTCACCTGGGCTGCAGGTAACAAGGACAACAAAAGAGCGGTGGTTTCCAATGGAGACGATGCCCACCTGTGGTCTGCTGCACCTCCCTGCCACCTGACACTTCCTGGTAGATGATAGTGGGACTGGACTCCACCAACACCTCCTGCTCCGCCCACTCCTGCCCCCTGGAGGAGATCAGGTGCACTACAGGCTGGGACTCTGAGGAAGGAGGATGACACAGATATCGTACCAATCTAACGACTCTCACGGTGTGCTGGTGACCCCTTGCGGTGCCTTACCAAGAGGCCCGCTGTGGGCCAAGTCCTCGGGGGGAGAACTCCCCCTGTCCTCATCCTTCAGCGCCCCCTCCTGGCCGGGGTCTGTGGAGCGGGAAACCTGCTGCCTGGCCTCGCTCACCAGTGCTGCCTGGAACACGGGCTTGGGCTTGATCAGCACCTGCAGCACAGCCAGACCTGTCACCATGACTACTGTAGTCCAGGAGTCACCACACCATGACAACAGTAGTCCAGGAACATTGGAATTTTGTTTTTCAAGAGAGTCTACACAGCAAAAGACATATATTTTGGTCAAGACAACAATAATAAAATATTATTTACAATAAGCTACATAATAAATGGAAAATGTTGATCATGTTGTGATGTTCTGAGACGTCTGGGGGCTGTGGGGCTGACCTGGGTCTTGCCCTGCTGGCCGTACACGATCTTGGTGGGGATGATCTTGGTGGTGGTGGAGGGCTGGGCCCCGGGGCCCAGGGCTTTTGGCTGGGTCACGATCATCTTGGTGATGGGTCTGGAGGCGGTGATGATGGCCGGCTTGGCCCCCTGGAGAGTCTTCTCTCCCTGAAACAGAGACTTCTGTGCAGGTCAGACACAGAGCAAACACCAAGCTGATGGCAGACATGAGAACTTGAGCAGCCTTGAGACGCAAGGAAGAATATACTCCTGGATACCTCCTTTAAATAACTATATTTTGGAACCTGGGTCCCACTGATTTGGGATTTGGTCCAGAATAAGTACCCCTGACAAACACCCTTTAGAACATAAATAAAATATACTGACCCCAGCATTCAAGAGCGTTGTGACAACGTTCTTGCCTGGCAGGCCCTGGATGGTGGTTCCCTTGCCCGTAGTCTTCTGCACCACGATCACGTTCGGCTTGGAGGTCATAGGAATGGTGGTGATCTTGGTTGTTGTACCTGAAGAATGAAAAGGTTCAGTTTATAACAGCAGCTAACAACTCCAGAGGTACAGACCCAGCCTGGGCCCTGGGCCCCGGCCCAGCCCCGGCCCAGAGACCCACCAGACACCATGCTGCTGCTGAGGATCTTGCCCCCCAGCGTGGCCAGGGACTTGGGCACCACGGTGATGATGCTGCCGCTGGTGGTCTTCACGTACGTGGCTCCGCCCGGGGAGGTTGTCACGCGAGCCCCGATGGTGGGGGTCACGCTGGGCCTGGAGTAGGTGGCCTGGGAACCTGCACAGAAACACCATGTTTCAATGTAACTGAGCAGAAACACCATGTTTCACTGTAACTGAGCAGAAACACCATGTTTCACTGTAACTGAGCAAAAAGGAAAACGACTGCAGGGTAAAGTACTACCTGTGGGCTGGGATACCAGCTTGGAGATATGACCCTACCTGTGGGCTGGGAGACTAGCTTGGTGGTCATGATGGCCCCGTTGCTACTGACGACCATGATAGGGGAGGAGTTGCTGCTGGGCATGGCTGCAGACGAGGGCTTGGGCAGGATCTTACTGGGCTGGATCTGCTGGGTGATGATCTTCACTCCTGAGGGAACACCACAAACAGACATCAGAGAACAAATGGTTGACTCAAAACATTTGAAGTCTGGAATCCTGACACTTCAAGAACAGGGAAAAGCATACATGAAACATAATATTCAAAATAATCCATTGATAATTGATGGTGTGACCAGAGGTAGTGTTTTCCAATACAAGGTAGTCTTTAATGAACCAGCAAGTTTGAGTTCATGCCAGCCATGCTTACCCGACTCCTGCTTGTTCTGGATGGAGGGCTTGGAGCCAGGGGGGGTGGTCTGGGTCTGGCCCAAGGAGGAGCCCCCGGCCAGGGACGCCTGTTGGGCCTGCTTGGGGAACTGGGCGAGGATCTGGGTGGGGGAGCCCATGAGGGTCTTGGGGGAGGGAAGTCTGGCTGAGGCTACCCTGACCCCTGCAGCCGAGCCACCTGGAGAACACAGCCGCCCAGCTGGTTACACACACACAGACGCCCAGCTGTTTACACACACACAGCCGCCCAGCTGTTTACACACACACAGCCTCCTGTATGTACTACACACACACACAACCTCCTGTATGTACTACACACATACACACACACAGCCTCCTGTATGTACTACACACACACAGCCTCCTGTATGTACTACACACACACACACACAGCCTCCTGTATGTACTACACACACACACAGCCTCCTGTATGTACTACACACATACACACACACAGCCTCCTGTATGTACTACACACACACACAACCTCCTGTATGTACTACACGCACACACACAGCCTCCTGTATGTACTACACACATACACACACACAGCCTCCTGTATGTACTACACACACACAGCCTCCTGTATGTACTACACACACACACAGCCTCCTGTATGTACTACACACATACACACACACAGCCTCCTGTATGTACTACACACACACACACACAGCCTCCTGTATGTACTACACACACACACACACACAGCCTCCTGTATGTACTACACACACACAGCCTCCTGTATGTACTACACACACACACACACACAGCCTCCTGTATGTACTACACACACACACACACAGCCTCCTGTATGTACTACACACACACACACACAGCCTCCTGTATGTACTACACACACACACACACAGCCTCCTGTATATACTACATTCACAACTTACCCTTATATCAGTACAATCAAACCAAACAATATTTACATACTGCAGAACTACTGTACCACACCATTACCTCAGACGCATCCTTTTATGTTGGATTAAAAAAAGAAACGTACCATGAGCAATGGTTGACATGACAACCGAGGGGCTAGAGGTGACCATGGTGGTCACGGCAACCGTGTTTGGGGAGGAGGAGGGGGCGGAGCTGGCTGGGATGACCACGGTCTGCTTCTGGCTGGCAGAAGTCAGCATGGAGGTGGACACCAGCTTGGATACGGCCGCGTAGTTGTGGGAGTGAGACTTGGAGAGAATGTTGGGCACAAAGTTGGAGCTTGGAGAGGTCGTCACTATGATTACCTGAAGAAACAAAAAAGAAAAAACAGAAGAAATCGCTTGAGAATCCTAAACAACTGCCATTACCATACACTCTGTCATAACATTAATTTATCACAGTATTTGCAGGTTGTGTCCAGGGAGACGGCTGTGTGCTGTTACCTTCTGTGTGGTGGTGTTGGTGGTCTGGGTGGTGGGCTTGGTGAAGGTCTGGGTGGTGGGCTTGGTAAAGGTGATCTTCACCGGGGACATGTGGGGGGGCAGGGAGCTGGCGATGCTCTGCATGATGTTGCTGATCTTGGGGGCGCCGCTCACAGGCACGCTGATGGTCTTGGAAAGGGGCGGGGTCACCCTGGCCGTCTCCTTCAGCACCACGGGGGTGGAGCTGGACGAGTTAGTCCGCCTGCGCTTGCGAGGTTTCTCCTCCTCGTCAGAGCAGCTCACACCTGACAGCAGACAGGAGACACGTTAACGACAGTTCTGAACTCACCTGACCCTGACACAGCGGCCAGACACACATAAACAACAGGTTTAAATTTCACTGATCTCTATTGTTACACAGGGTTTACTTAGACTCTTTCCTGGCTAAAATCACAAGGTTTCAGTTGGACCTACTCTTCACGTAGACTGTGCTGCCACTGGGCAGCACCACCACGTTGGAGGCGGGGCTGGCCGGCCGCGAGGCCTTCACCGTACCGCCTGCTAGGCCAGCACCCCCTCCCGAGGTGCTGGTGGGGGTGGACGTCGTACTTGTGTAGGAGTAGCAAACAACCACTGCAACATTACAGAGCACATGTTAACCTCCAGGGAAGGCGTGTTCCCCAAGCCATCAGCTCAGGGTGTAGGTTAGGGTGTAGGGTGTAGGTTAGGGTGTATGGTTAGGCACCATGCCGTCAGCTCAGGGTGTAGAGTTAGGGTGTAGGGTTAGTGAAGCTTCACGTGAGCTTACCTTCTTTGTTGCCCGTTTCTGCAGGCATCAAGAGAGAGGCATTCTGATTGGCTGAGGCATTGGCCACCGCATTGGCTGTGACGGTAAATGCCGTCTGGGGGACCAATCGGGGCATGAGCGGGACAAGGCGCCGGCCCTCGATAGACCACTCAGACGAGCTGTTGGGCCCAGACATGCTGTGAAACACAGACGGGAGTTACACTTTCATACATCAACACATGAAGTACTGTCAGTCTTTACCATTACACCATGTATACTGAACACGTCATGTGACCCTGAGGTGAGGTGCGTCAGGTGGCTCACTGATAGGCGATAGTGGTGAGGCGCTCATCGTTCACTGCTCTCCTGACCTCGGCGCGATGCCTCTCCGTTGAGATACTGTGGATGACCAGAGGATTTTAGTTCAACTGAATAAAACAATGACATCTCAATGCAGCCCAATGTTACCAATGCCAAATGAGTGGCAACAGAAACCTGAGAACTTTGGTGAGCTCTCCAAGAAGATCCTTCTTGTCCTTAGTGAGGTCTCCTTGAGCTCTCAGAGCACTGATTACTCCAGCATATGCCTCCAACTCTGAAAACACATTCAAGGGTTTCACAGAGGATCAAACACAATACTGATCCATACAATGCAGGGTTAACATTACAAGACAGTTGAACTCTTGCACATGAAGAGGATCAGGTCATACCCAGCTTCCTAAGGATCCTTTTACACTCGTCTCTGCCCAGGTCCACCAGTGTGGGCCATAACACAGGCATGCTGCAGGCCAGCATGGGCTTGTCCTGCTGGATCATCAACACTGAGGAGAGAAGGAGGAATCTGCATGACCAAAATGTGGTATTACTGACATCAGGTTTTCATACAAACCTTTACATGGGCTTGCAAGTAATAGGGTCGTCTCTTTTGATAGATACAATTTTGACTGGAAGTGATCAAGATACTGTTTAACTGCATGTTATGTCCAGGCCCACATAATTGGTTTTAAGGTTAAACTAACTGTAGAAATGTACTACATTTGAATATCTTTCATTTCATAGTTGTGTTATCGTTGTAAAAAAAAAAAAAAAACGTGTATGATTAAGTTTACCCTGTGATTTCCTCTGATAATTTGAATTATTTAGCAACGACTTTTCACTACCTTAATTCAATCATTAACTGGCAGCACATCGTTTTCAAAACTAGCCGGTCAACTCTTATTTGTTAATGAATTCATGGCTGTTGAGGTCTAATATAACAACATTTTACTAACAGTATCTAATGTTACAACAAAACGTTTCAAATTGCGCAGACTTCAGAAAATGGGAGTGAGCTATTTAGCTAGCTACCTACCTAACGATGGCTTGCTACCTTCTATTCAGCAGGAGATGCTAGTTTCCTCTCTCACCATACGGTAAAGAAGAGCGTGCAATGACGTTACCACAGTCCTGAACGTCTGAACGAATATTTCCTCACATATTAGCGAATCCAAAGACTGCCGGGCAAAACCAAATACAAGAAAATATCTATTTTTTCAACACAATCAACACTGAACCCTCTTAGACCTTCAATTCCGCCATGATTAATCGAAGCCAAAACACTTGGGCCTAAATTTAAGCTGGCGAAAGATAAGCCTGCGCATTATAAAAAAATATTATACGAATGCTATCCTGACGCATATCATATATTGAAGCTGTCATCACAACTTATAATTAATGTAATCGCCTAATATAACAATTAATAGGATTTCTACATATACACCTATAAACGATTGTTACTACGGGCGGCAGTGTGTTTGTCAGTCTTTGCAAGACCCCTTGACGTCACTGTTGACGTTCTTTGTACACTGGGGTCTGACTGCTGATTATTTTGCTTTGGTTACGATTGCCTTGTATCTTTGGGCACGAAATACATGTCTGTTGAATTTCAGCGCATACACACATCGTTCTACCTAATAAGGGGATGATTAAATGATCACTTTACCCAAACTCATTTAAGAAGGAAAAGAATACCTACCAAGCGCTAATTCGCAATATCTGAATGCATGTTTTTTTGTGCTCGAGCTGCTGGGGCCTTCTCCATACCGCGAGTTTACCGACTAAAACAACTCGCTTTATGAAACAGGCCAATGGTCGTCGCCAAAAAATAAAGTGATGTTGACGCAACTGTCAGGGCCAGCTGGATGTAAAAAAACATTGGTAGTAGTGCCTCGAAAGTAGCCTAATTGAAATAAAACAACTATCAACCAAGCCAAAAGAGTTGAAAAGTTAGGGTTAGTTTGGAGTGAGGAAAAGGGTTCACATGTACTTCCATCTACCAATAATGATTTGTGTTTCTGTGTAGGGTCTACAATCTGATATTGTATAAAGTTGCATGTTGGCAGGTGTCTTGCCAAAGATGAGCGTTATGTTGTTTTCTTTTGCATTATATTTTTATGCTTTTAAGTGAAGCACTTAGAATTTCCTTGTTGTTGAAATGTGCTATACATAGATTGGTCCTTACATCCCATATCTGCCACTTTGTATTATTATTATACTGTAGTTGAAGTAAAGTGAATAGCAAACCACCTTTCCTCATAAAAGGCAAGTGTGTCATTAGAACAGGAACGGTTTCCAAGCAGGAAACGTCCGTTTTCAGTTGTAAAGACGGATCACAGAAAAAATAACCGTTTCTCAAATATCCACATGGATGCAGTGTTTAATCTTGTCCAAAAGAGGGTGCCACTATGATGTCTGAAGACTATCGAGGCCACTTTCACGATCCTAGCTGTGTCGAATGGTCCTTAATCGTAGACCTAGCTCCTCCTCTTTATTCCACCCGCATACAGGTATATATAGTATTTTCTCTAAGAGTTTTTATCTTATACAGGTATAATAGTTAGGGGGCCGTGAGTTAAGTAGTTCATACTGAAAGGCAGAACACGAAGCATTCCGTCTGATGAGGACTTCATACTTCCACCGTGCTTAAACTATCGTATTGCTCGTTGAAGTGAAGGTTGGTCAACTATATATATTTTTAAGGCTATTCTTTTTTCATAGGCTATTATCATTAAGTACTACAGCGCAATCAGATCCAACGGCTTGTTGAAGAGTAAGCGCTTAAAGGGTTATGACTGGTAAGCAGTGCAGGGGCAGCGATGGAGAGTCCAGCTGGTGTATTTGTGCTGTTATGCACACCAACACAAACATATTTTTTTAATTATAGTATAATTTATAATAGTAAATTATACTATGTTAGCAGCCACTTGTGGAAACATGTCGCCATCTCTCTCAAGGTTTAAAGTGGATTTTTCGCTAGCTTCCAGCTTTGTTTCTCTGTGGACACTTTCGAGGTGTTTAGCTGAAAAAAACACCTCGATCCAGCAAATCTTTCTTAAGTACCGTTGTACTCCCGGAACAAGTGCGTCTTGTTCCTTGTTCCAACACTATCTGACTAGTTGTTTCATTTTGCAGTTTGCACAAGGTCAACATTTCCTTGTTGAGCCACAGAAGCTACAGCTCCCCCTGTGTTCCTGGGTACGATGGGGAACCCTGCTGAGCTGAAGAGGGTGGAGCGGGACTTCTACGAGGGCCCGTGCCACGCAGAACACATCCTGCAGGTGCTCAACTCCTACCGCAAGAGCCGCACCTTCACGGACGTGGTCCTGCAGGTGGAGGAAGGGGAGTTCCCCTGCCACCGTGCCACCCTCAGCGCCTCCAGCCTCTACTTCCGCTCCATGTTCCAGGGACCGTTTCTCGAGCGCAGCCAGGCGGTCGTACACATGCAGGGCATCACTGCCGTCACCATGGAGACCCTCCTCAACTTCATGTACGAGGGGAAGGCGGCGCTGTGCGAGGAGAACGTCACAACCGTCTACCAAGCTGCAGACCTCCTGAATGTGGATGTGCTGAGGAGGGCTTGCGTTGTCTTACTGGAGGAGCTGCTTGACTGTTCCAACTGTCTGGGCATCCTGGACTTTGCCAGGTGCTTCTCCCTGACCCAGCTGGCCGGCCAGTGCCAGACTCTGCTGTTCAGAAGCTTCGCTGAGGTGTGCAAGCACGAGGAGTTCCTGAGTCTCGCCAAAGACCGCGTGGTGGAGCTTGTTCAGCTGCCTGTGTGCCGGGAGGAGGTTGTGCTGGAGGCTGTGCTGAGGTGGGTCCAGCACGACCCCAGAGAGAGGAAGGGAGCCCTGAGAGAGCTGCTGGAGCTGGTGCATCTGCCCCTGGTGGACCCGGTCTTCCTCCTCAACACCGTGGAGGACAACGAGCTGGTGATGGACTGCCGGGAGTGCCGACGGCTGGTGCTGCAGGCTAGAAGGTTCCAGGTTCTGGGGAAGGAGGGAGACTCAGCCAGGCCCAGGCCCAGAAGGTTAGTCTGCATCTCTAGGTTACACAGAACAACGGTTTCCTATCAGAAAAGAGGATTCTGCTGTGGTGAAGACTTGGTAGTGTGTGTGAACAATGAGCTGTCTGTGTTCAGGGTGCTGGGCGTAGCAGAAATTATTGTGCTGATCGGGGGCACCAACAAGAACAGTTTCCAGAGGCTGTCGTTTACAGAGAAACACAATCCCCACACTAAGGAGTGGACAACAGGCACCTCCATGCCTGGTTACGCAAAGACAGAGTTTGCCACCTGTGAGCTACAGAATGACATTTATATATCAGGTAATGACACAGTTACATCGCTTGTGTCTTTCTACTATAAGAGGTTTGGAAATACCTTTTAATCTATAAGTGACAGAATCTAAAGCTACATGAAGCATACTAGTGTAGCGTGTGGAACTAACGCTAATCACTGTCAAGGGAAAAAAACAAGTGTAACTTTATAGGATATTACATTTGTCTTGTATGCTGGTGGAAATGCTTCACAAAGCTTATTTTACAAAGCTCCGTTTAGACCCTCCCAACAAAAATTGGCCAAAAAAGGATGAGATTACATTTTTCTAGTTTGATGTTGTGTGTCCCTGCAGGCGGGCAGCTGAGCAGCTCAGACGTTTGGCGTTACATGTCCCAGCTGGACCACTGGCTCCGGGTCGCCCCCCTGGCCCAGGGCAGGCGGCTCCACGCCATGGCCCCCCTGCTAGGGAAGGTGAGCGCCTTTACCACGCATCCACTGGTGCTCCAAAAACACCTCAGTACTCAACACTGCACAGTCTCACGAGCAGTTACTATCTACTGTGGACCATGTGGCTCTGTCGGTCAGTGACCAGTGTGGTTGTGTTTGTGTAACCATAACCCTTGCAGCTGTATGTGGTTGGAGGCATCAGTGGGATGAATATGGGGCCGTTGTCAGGTGTGGAGGTCTACAGCAGCTATGACAACCAGTGGAAGGAAGTGGCTCCGCTGCCTCTTCCTGTGAGCGGTGCGGCGGCGGCGGGCTGCGGCGGGAAGGTCTACGTCATCGGGGGCGCCGTTAGCAACGGCTGCAACACCAGCGAGGTGAGGATCAGGAAGGAGACCTACTTAACACAAACATGATCTGAATGGTAAACCATTGATCATGACTTCATACACTTCAGAGATGGAATTTATTTCCTTCCCCATATGACTGAAATACTATGGAATGGAAATCGTTCAGCCTACTGGCACATGATAGTCAAGGAAATATGTTGACTACATTCCTATGTAACACAAGATCTGCAATTACATTGGATCAAATGAATTTCCATTTCTTAAACTAGGTTTTTCCTTAGCCTCTGTGATCATTGAAACTGTACCATCCCTTACACACACAAGGGGAAAAAACAACATTTAATTTTCATACAGATTTTGGAATTTGGCTCATTCCACAACTAAAATCTACATTTGGAAGCTGTATTGTTTTGTAAACAGACTGGCACTTTTTGCGAGGTAATGAAACGTAGTTGTGCAAGCCACGTGCCTTTAGTGCCTTGTGTGTCTGTTGTTGTGTAACAGGTGCAGTGCTACGACCCTGAGGAGGACAGCTGGGTGTTTGTTGCTTGCTGCCCGTTCTCTCAGACAGGTCTGAGTGCAGCCGTGCTCGACAGCGCCATCTATGTAGCAGGAGGACAGATGGACAAAATCTACAGCTACACTCCAAAGACCAACACTTGGAGGGCAGTATCTGATGTTTCAATGAAACTGGTAGGCTGCATTAACAAAGTTACTCCAGCTAGATCCTAAAGTAATTGCAATTTAATCTTTCATCTGTTGGTAACATCATAGGGACGTGTCTGATCATATCGCAAACCTGATCCTGATCAGGAAGTTCTCTGGTATTCAGGTTCCTAAGAACCTTCCAGCTGACTCCTCTGCTGTGTGTGTGTGTGTGTGTGTGACAGGAGGGCTGTGGCCTGACAGTGTGTGAGGGGAAGGTGTATATCCTCGGAGGGAGGGGGGAGCGGGCCGCTGCCTCTCACAGCATCTGGTCTTTCTGCCCCGCGAGCGGAGAGCTGACGGAGGATCTGGCCATGCCGCGCAGCACCAGCTACCTCGGCTGTGCCACCGTCACCCAGCGGCTGCCCCAGAGCGGCCTCTGCTAGCCTGACCAGTCAGTCAGCCTGTTGCCATGAAATACTGTGAACATGATTAAAAAAGTATTTATGTGATTATACTGTAGCTCAGCACAAACATACTGTTTCACTTTGTGTCTGTGTAGGTTGTAATTAGTGGTGATATTTAAGTAAGGAGGTATGCAGGATGAGCTGTTACAAGGAAACAAAGCAGGAAACAAAGCACTTCCAGTGAAGTACGTGTGTGGACGCAGAAACATGACCTCATCATTCACCTCAACAGAGATACACAGAAGTGCAATATACCGATCATTTAATGTAGCATTAGTCAGTATAATATTACATGAGTTGTTTCATTTGTTATTTACTGAACCATAAACTGAATCAAAAGAAAAAATGTAAACCAGAAAAATTATTTGTGTATTAGGGTGTATACATTGTTGGATTGCTTTCATAGTGAATAGTTATCATAGTTTGAAATATTGTTCTGCAAAAGACACTGGAATCATATTTTCAGGTGAAATCCTATTATCTGAACTGTATAAAGCAACACTGTGAAATCACTGAACTATTCTGTTCCTCAAACAATGATTTAGACGTAGATGTTCCAAGGGTAGCAAGGGAGTATGGTGGTTTTGTAATTGTATTATTGTCTTTAATTAATAAAGCTGTTTGTGCAACTGTGAACATAATAAATAACTTACATTGCCTCTATGGAGCATTTTATAGCCCTCATTCATAAATGAGCCTTTATTCATCTGAGAATGAATGAAATTCCTTATTACTAACCAGGCATGCAAACAGGTCAGGGGTAAAAAAGGTGAGAAGGATAAGGCGAACCCCCGACCCTCTAGGGGGGTCCGGGGGCATGCTCCCCCTCTAGGGGGGTCCGGGGGCATGCTCCCCCTCTAGGAGGGTCCGGGGGCATGCACCCCCGGAAGAAAATGTATTACATTTTAAAGTTAAACGCATCAATCTGGTGCACTTTGAGAGCAAAACCGTAAGCTTGCTTTCCGACAGGCATTTCGTTCTGCAGTTCAAGCAGTGTTCAACTTCAGTTCGGTTCAGTTGTCGACGGACTGCTCAGTGTTGCAGACTTTTAAAAAAAAGCTCTCCCCACTCTGCCTCTGAGTTGTGGCTGTGAGTTTTAGGCATTAGGACTGGCGATTGGTTCCAGAGCCAGTTGTAAAGTAAAATGCTGTGTTGGCCACGGCCACGACACCCCACACACACACAAATATTTTCTCATCGGAATCACGTAGGTTACCCATTTCGGTTTCAAAAAGGTGAGTTTGCATGACTGACTAACACCTTCAGAAAACTAATCTCCCTCTAGTGTTGGAGTAGGCAGGTGCAGATCACAGTAGAAACCGGACACCTCTGCATGTTAGACCAGTTCTCTCTCATGACGACCTGATTAACTGAGTCCTTATCAACTGGTGCCCCCATGACAGATGGGCTGAGTGCCATGCTGTTGGTAACCCTATCTAGAACAAATACTTTATGTGGAACATGAAGAATGCATTGTGCCTTCTTCAACTGAATCTTCAGATTAAAGACTGTTCTCCTTATCTGGAAATGATTTGCATCTCAATTGCAATTCACTTCTCTGGAAGTTCTGTGGAATCACGTGATGTTGACTTTCAAATCTCTCTTCTACAGAAACCAGTTTCCCCAAACAAACTGAATTTCTTTACCAGCATCAACAAACTTAGCTGATGTGTTCAGCTTGCCGCCTTAGCTATTAGTCCAACCGACACCTACTGCACGACGCACAAGCCACCTTATTTGCACTATTGCCCATTCATATTTTTATATATATTTTATTTATATTTTATCATTTACATTTAAAATTGTTTTATGTTTTTAATTGTTAGTTCCTAGGATTAGTTAGACTACTGTACTTTTATACTTTGATTGAAGATCCATATATGTTTCTTTTTTGCACCTTCCGGCCACAGTAAATTCGGTGTTTGTGTAAACCTACATGGTGAATAAAACCAAATTCTGATTCTGAAGCGTACGCGCCTGCAGCAACACGGGTGCAGCAACACGGGTGCAGCAACACGGGTGCAGCAACACGGGTGCAGCAACACGGGTTCAGCAACACGGGTGCAGCAACACGGGTGCAGCAACGCGCCTGCAGCAACACGGGTGCAGCAACACGGGTGCAGCAACACGGGTGCAGCAACACGGGTGCAGCAACACGGGTGCAGCAACACGGGTGCAGACACCAGGCTACACGCCTGCAGTGGACTGCACTGAACTTGCTAACCAAATACAGACCTGGATCATGACACAGATGTGAAGTTGGGAAGTTTTTATATAAAATCAGACCATCAGATACAAAGGAGTGTGTATAAAAGTAACGAAGGAAAATAAATGTATCTTATCTTTTCCATATTAAGCAGGTGTTCAAGTTAGTAGATGAAATGCAAAGGCACTAAATGTTCTACATTCCAGTTTTACGACATCAAACAGAAGCTGGGAAGAAAAATTAAATCACAGTGCTTCGTAGTTTTACAAAACACACACAGGACATAGTGCAGATTGTGCAACAATTTAAGATATGAGATACAAACAAGCATAAAATGATTCCACATATTATACACGGAGTGTCCAACACATAGGTACACCTTCTCTTCCGGGACCAGGTGATGATCTTGTGTCTGCGTACTCTCTCTCTCACTCGCTCTCTCTCTCTTTGTGTCTCTGTCTCTCTCTCTCTCTTCCATCAGTACAGACGACAGGGATGAGACAGAATCTGGAAGGATCTAGAAGCCTGAACACAATGACATGACATGGATTGTCTCCATGGACCATTCAGAGAATATTGTGGAAAAAGATTTAAGTGCCTTTGGAAATAGTATAGTGAGTCCCAGACATGCTTTGAATGTGGATGTAGAACAGCACCTACAAACTAACAGCACTGGGTCTTATGAACACAAGTAGAGCAACGTTTTGACAGGATATCAAAACAGCAACACTGCCCCCGTTAGCTAACAGATGTTTCCAGCAGGATGCTGGGTTAGGGTTAGGGTCAGGATGATGTCTCCTGCCAGTCGGCCGGGCTGGAGTGGCTCTACAAACACGACAGCAGAGATCCACTAAGTAGAGATCCACTACCAGACCAATGACAGCAGAGATCCACTAAGTAGAGATCCACTACCAGACCAATGACAGCAGAGATCCACTAAGTAGAGATCCACTACCAGACCAATGACAGCAGAGATCCACTAAGTAGAGATCCACTACCAGACCAATGACAGCAGAGATCCACTACCAGACCAATGACAGCATAGATCCACTAAGTAGAGATCCACTACCAGACCAATGACAGCAGAGATCCACTAAGTAGAGATCCACTACCAGACCAATGACAGCAGAGATCCACTAAGTAGAGATCCACTACCAGACCAATGACAGCAGAGATCCACTAAGTAGAGATCCACTACCAGACCAATGACAGCATAGATCCACTAAGTAGAGATCCACTACCAGACCAATGACAGTAGAGATCCACTAAGTGTAGATCCACTACCAGACCAATGACAGCAGTCAGCCTGGGCCGGCAGCTGTGGATGGTTGTCGTGTCCTTGAGACACGCATGGTTAGGGTTAGGGTTAGGCAGGCAGACTTGTCAGGCTCTGACAGACAGACTGCAGATCAGGGTTAGGGTTAGGCAGGCAGACTTGTCAGGCTCTGACAGACAGACTGCAGATCAGGGTTAGGAAGGTGCTACTACTGGCCTGGACACTCCGGGTATAATTAGCAACTTAACAGACAAGCCTCAGCATAGGAATGGGTATTTAAAACAGTACTCTTCCAAATGATGTCACACAGTAATTTCTAGAGCTTAAAAGTTTTAAGAATTCATGAGTATTACCACAATATAAAGTACACATGTATTACTACATAAGCACAATATGGAATGTTAAGGAAGTCCAGCATTCTTTAGCGATGCCCTTTAGATAACATTCCTAACTCTTAAACATTCTCCTTTGACAACAGATGAAGCTGGCAGCTTGGTAATAAAGGAATGATATTTGCCATGGAATTGGTCAGAGATGAATGCCAAGAAACTGCAGACATATGAAAGATACAATCACAAACACCTTCTAACACGAGCCAGTAGAAGAGGACTATCTGAAGCACGAGCCATGCAAAAATAATAATACTAATACTTTGGACAAACATAACATGATAAACAATATAAACTTTTTGAATTCTGAAACGCTCTATAGACGTTCCTTGAGCCAAGAAGAGAAAATAATAACAGTAAGTAGCACTATACTTTAGAACTAATCTTATTCACAAATGTTTATCAGAGGTGGGGGAAACTGCATCAGGAATCAAAGATCAAAAAGAACTTAGGATCAAACCGATTCATGATGCAAACGGATGACTGTAACTCAATGGAAAAGATAGATTTGGCATTTAAGCATTAAAAATAAAATCCAGCTAAATACATTTAAATGCATTTTAAAGCACAAAACCAGTTCAAAAGCACAGTGATAAAAACAAAAATAATGTTAATGGTTGATATTTGGCCCATAACTTCCACAAGATGGAAGAGGAATGTCTCTGAGGCGTTCTATAACAGTCAAACTACACTACAGAGCCCTGTTTAAACTGCTCTCATAAGACATGAAGGATTTCACATGAATAGTAAATAAATTACATGCAAAAACAGTGTACATAATCTGGGGACACATTTGGAATAGGTTTGCATTCATTTGTTAAATTTTTCATTTGAACTTGCTGTTGAGAGGAGTAACAGTCAAAGTTGCAGTAAAGCATAAAAAGACAACTAATAACCATTACCATTCTAATCTACACCATCAAAAATGCATTACTGGTTTTGTACCATAATATCTTAAGATGTCAAATCTTCAACTAGTATGACATTCGCAAGATATATTTGGAATTAAATCATAGTTTGTTTCCATGGTCCCTGTATTTAGAAAACAACTCAATCCTACATATTTACACAGTAATATAGTGAACTAGGAGTGTATTATTTTTTTCATGATTTAAAGCCTTAGAATACATGATTTTTGATCACACATGCATATGTAACGCTTTCAGCAGACAGAACTAAAACATTTTGAACATGAAACAGCACCCCCCCCCCTCCCCCCCCCCCCCCCCCCCAGCAGCGAGCTACGGTGGCCTGTCCCTTTCTGCTTCCTCTCCTCTCACATGCCACCAAGTACTAGTTTTTCCGGATGTCAGCATAGACCACTGGCTCCATCTTGTGGAAGGAGTTGGGGTTCTGGCTTCCTGAGTGGTCTAACTGGGCGTAGATCACCGGGCCCTGGGTGGAAAGGACAACGACAGACATGAAAATCGGAGGTTCAACAGAAGAGGGGAATAATTATGTAATTATGTAGAATAGTGATAAGGGCATAGGACCAAAGTGGGTTATGGACTGAGTGCCTTCTGTTAGCATGTTGAACACGGCCACAGCATTCTGGGTGTCAACAAGATACTATGAGGCTGTGTTGTTCCACACCAGGGGAGAGGCCTGGAACACAGGATCTTCTGAGGGTTTCTGAGGAGGATTGAGTTTCACTTCTGCAGGTCTGCCTCATCACATGTCTCGTGAAGAAAGAGAAGCCTGTTTCATGGCCTACAGTCACAAGATCAGCAAACTGAACCACAAACTTAACTACCTACCCGACTGGGCGAAAAAAGTGGTCATGGCTGCAATGGAGACGGTTGTTCACTGAGCAAACAATATAAGAGCATGCAGGCCAGCGAGTTCAAAGGTCAGCAACCCTGTGGTCATGTTCTGGTGAGCCTAGAGAGGGGTCATGCTGGGTGCTGACCCCCCCTCCCCCTTCTTCCCTGTGAGGTGTCCCTGGGTGCTGACCCCCCTGTGAGAGTGAATAGACCCCCTGGTGTCCGTGGGTGGCGGGGTGACTCACAGCTCCTACCTGCAGCGGGGCGGAGGGGCTGCTGCAACGCGAACCCTCTGAGCTTGACGCCGGCTTCTTCCCCGGGCGGGCCGCGTGGGAGCTCATACTCTCCACAGACGTGCAGCTGGGGGGTGTGTGTGTGTGATGCACGTGTGTGTGGTGCGCATGTGTGTGTGATGCGCGTGTGGTGCGTTGTGCAGTTTATGAAGCATTGGCACGAGGCATGAACATAGAACACAGACAGACAGACAGACACAGACAGACACAGACAGACAGATATGGGAGATGGACAAAAAATGCAATGAGAGATGGTTATGGCCCTAGATATGAATTCACTGACTGTTCCGAGAGCAAGAATCCTATGGTGATATGATATTGCTGGGACTAATGGAGGCATCTTCGCAAAAAATCGAATTCAATATAAACAATTGTAAAAAATTTGGGTAAAAAGTTCATGGACATTATCTCAGCCCATTTATCAGGACACAAAAATGACTGTCCACTTTAACTCAAGATTACACTAAGATACTGAGTCACAAGTATGATAACAAACATCAAAATGTGGGTCGGTCACATCAATTCAGTCCAAACAGAACGACGTTCTGGACCTTTGAGGGTGTGGAACAGATGAGGAAAGCTAGGTTAGATCTACTTGAGAGATTAGTGCACATGTAGTTCACGGTAGTGACTATCTACCGAGGACCAAACAGTCCAGATAGGAGGGGCTGCATGGCCTTCTATTACTGTTTAGTTCTATATTATTAGTTTACAGTGTTAGTTTAATGCTAGGTACCTGTGTGACACACACACAGGTCTGCCTCAACTCTCCCAAAATGTTCCAGTAATGTATCAGGCTAATGATGTTGAGCTGTAAACACCACCGGATCTCAGGGGATCTCGGGGGATCTCGGGGGAGGCCCTGCAGACAGATCTAACCCTGCTTCAGTAGTGGGAGAGGTCTCTGCCATGATCCTAATCTGGTTTCAGGGAAAACATGCAAATAGTCATAACAGTCTCCATTCTAAACAGTATCAGGCCTGCTGGGTAACCCTGAGAGCCTCCGAGCAGGGAAGAGGTGCTTGTGCCGATATCAGCCCTGCTCACGCAACGAGCTGCTGCTCCCTTGTCTAGGCAGATCAACACTGCTTCTAAACTCTAGGAAGGGTCAGAGGAGGAGAACTGACCCTCTGCAAGATCGCTCTGCAGTAACTTAGATACAAATCAAATATTTGCTCAATTCAAGATAATGGAATGCTACTTACACATTATTTTGCTGATTATTATTCCCTGAACATTGTTTGTCTGATAATGCTACAACTCAACTGCAATCCTTTCATACATTACAGGACACTTATGAGGAGACCTATGGACATGTATGACTTCTAAAGGAGTGAAGTGGAGGACAGTAACCAGCGAGTCTCAGGTGACACGTTAGTGGTTAGCAGAGAGAGGTGACAAGCAGGACAGGACATGGGTGTTAGATGACATGCCAAGCTTCATGATGCACTTGTTTAAACTGCACCTAGGAGTATAGTAGTATATGTGAAAATATCAATGATGTTGATATTTTGGAAATCAACATCCTTGATACTTAACTAAAATCAGTTTTAGCTTGAAGCTAGTTACAGCTTATCTTGTTTGGGAGGGGGGTTCCGATCAAAGGTCTGAATTAACTTTCTATTTCCAGACTTGGACAACAGAATGATTCTTCAATGACCTTAATGATAATGTTGACTGAGTGAGAATAAATTGACTCTATTTGATGCTATTTACATCTTGGAATTCTCCTAGGGTCACTTTTGACAAGACATTGTTTGGGTAACTCACCAAAACAGTTATTGTATTACCCCTGAAAACTCAAGCAATAAACACCCTGTTTCTCTAGTGAGGAGCAACTTGGTCGTCCCTGAGGTTAGAGTTAGGTCCCCTTAGTTGTTACGGTACACAGCAGCATTACTAGAGGGTTAGGGTCTTACTAGACCACTAGATGCACACCACTCTTCCAAGGACAGACAGTTAAGCACATCTGTGCATATTACTGCTGAGGTCATTGTGATGGCTTTAGATGCATGCAGTGAGTGGGTTTAAACACAGTACGTTGAATGCACGAGAGGAGAACCCCTTTTTGTAATTGTAGAAACGTAATTCCCATCAAAGCAATAACAAACACACATACTGTTCACGTCAGGTCAGTTCTGTTTGAATGAATTCAAAAACAGGACTGACTTGATGGAACTGACTGACCCCAGCTCCTGAACCCCAGCCCCTGAACCCCAGCCCCTGAACCCCAGCCCCTGAACCCCAGCCCCTGAACCCCAGCCCCTGAACCCCAGCCCCTGAACCCCAGCCCCTGAACCCCAGCCCCTGAACCCCAGCCCGTGGGGACCTGACGCAGCAGTGCTCAGCAGATCACTTACCCCTCGTAGTCATGTTGGGTTTGGTGCCTCTTAATGATCAGGCAGGTAACCAAGGCGATAAGGATGACACCAATGACAGCACCGAACACAGCGCCCACTATGACACCTGTACTGGTCTGAGGGAGGGACTCTGGGAAGTACAGATAACATGACTGTAAACAGACCTGAACACCACACCAAGTATGGCCAGTCCCTTTTAAACTAAGGCATGTGTTTCAGTCCTAGTCTAAGTATGTTCACCTTTCATAACGACTTTCAGCTCCGTGCGAGAGGGAGTGCCTGATATGTCGGGAGGGTTCTTCACGTCACATAAGTAGGTGCCGTTGTCATTGAACTGAGCCTGCAGCAGCTGGACGGAGACATCCTTCTTGTTCAGGTCTCCCACCCACTTGATTCTATCTATGAACTGGGGCAAGCTTCCCTGGAACTCCTTCCCAGCACTGTAGTAGAATATCTGCTCGAAAAAAGATAATATTTCAATGGAATATAATATAAAAAAAAAAAAAAATTGCTAAATGTCAAAATGGCTTAACCCAGAAACAATGACAAAACATGCAGTTTCATATCAAGAACCTACAAAACGAGTGGCAACTTGCCGGCAGAAACAACAGGACCATGAACAAGTATGGCCACACCTTCTTATTCACATGGCAGTATAATGCCCGGAAGCAGCTTGTCCCTGGATCTGGGGATCTGAAGAACGCTCCCTGGAGTGCAGGGATACATAAACAGGTTCTCACCGAAATTCCTGAGCTGGAGGGATCTGCTCCTTGCGGACGGAAGTTCCAGGCGACCGACGCCTGGCTGCTGATCACCTCCCGAGATCTGAAGGAGCACCTGAGGACCCCTGTGGTGCCGTTCTCCACCAGCAGCTCTGGAGGGGTGTACACGTCTATTGCTGCACTGGGAGTCGTACCTGATGAACGAGAGGACAATCTGTTTCACTTCTTAACCAAATATTATACTGCATTACTTTATGTATCTTTATTATGTGCTAAGGACCAGTTTATAAACAAATTAGGTACTCTACTCAGGCAACTAGTTCAACTGTAAGCTCCTGTAGAGTTGCTTAAGCAAGGATCCCTGCAACAGTGACATACCAAAGACAACACTATTAGAGATGCCTGTTGTTAATGGTATTTATTAAAATATATTCGTTTGGCAGACGTTTTTCAAAAGCGACGTATAGGGTGTGATTTTAACCCGCGACCCTCTTGATCTACAGTCAAATGCTATACCAATGAGTTGTTCTCATAGCTGCATTAAATATGCAGATATACAGACCTGGACATACGATATATATATACATTTTATTTTTTACTGATTCCTGCAAACCTTCGCCTTTGAAATCCAACAAGCCAAGCCCTCTGGCTACAGACATGATATCTCACAGGAGGTAGCACAACCATCTGGGACAGGAATGTAGTTAGGCTATTATTTGTGTGGCGCGATCAATAAAAAATGTCAGTGATTGTTGCTCAACCATATTTAGTGCATGGGAAAACTTCACATGTAAAAATGATTGTTATTATGTCAACATCACGACTCATTTCACACCCACTGATTGGGATTAATGAGCGCTCACTCTTTGTTTACGGTCGTCATAAACCTGCGAGCTATGCTCGGCATATATCGACATGAGGCTAATTGTCTGATGTCGAAGCTAGGTTTTATGTATTTAGCTAACTAAATACATGGCCAAGTAGGAGGCGACACGCTACGATAGCTACTACATTGAGCATAGAAGCTATCTACCATGAATGGATCCAGGCAAATAGTACAACCAAGTACAATGTCGGATGCTAATAGCCTAGCACTAGCGTACCGTCCTATGTCAAACACAACAGCTGCGTAAATTGGCTACCTTACCGTCGGATATCTACTAGCTTACCTAGCTATATTAGCTAGCTAGCGCTAAATTACAGTAGTGCTAGCGTTTTGCGGAGGATTCTTAGCTAGCCTAGCTAGTTGTATTAGGCTATCAAAATGTGACACACTTACCAAAAATAATACTTAACGTAAATCCACATAGTAAAACTCTACACGCTGGGTTTGTCAGTCTGAGCTCCATATTGTACAATGCACCAATGTTGCCTCCTTGTTTTTCTACTCGAACGCTAGCCAGCTGGTCCAGGGGTTCATCCACAAACCCTTCCTGGAGTGTGAAACAGCATTTCGATGAAGCTGGCCGCGACAGTCCACACTAGCTTTTCCGGTTTGGCCTTAAAAAAGTGTATATATATATACTTATATATATTACATAATATGCCACAACTTTGGCGTTTTTTTGTGTCCAAAACTATGACCCATCTTCACATGTTTGAAAATAAAATAAAAAATTATACTTTTTAATACATATAAAGTTAATAACGTTTTTAAACATGAGTTACTCAAAATGTGCTAAACTTTTTCAATGTTGTAAAATAATTTAGTCTGTTTACTAATTGTCATGAAATGTTAAAATGTCCTACCTGCTCTGTGATCCGGTGTACTCACATTTACATAATATGGAGTCTCGACGCGTCGTTATCCGATTCGAGACTTCGCACACAAGTTAGGAGTCGCGGGTAGTAAAACAGCTGCCGCTCCTGTCCCCTCTCACCTGGAGGCAGTGTGCCACTGTTCCTGTCATTCCGAGAGGGCACGTGCCACCATTGATGTTATTGGAGTCTGTGGATTTATCCTTGACGGATGTCAGATTAGCTGCACACATCTGAAGCGCTGCATCTCACCTTAAGAGGCCTGTGAGATGGAGAAACTCTCTAACTGGCCCAGTTATTCTTTTGGGGCATCGTGGCAAGTGTGATCGCAATTTATTTTCTTGTTAGATTTGGGATGCTCATTCCTGTCATTTTATTTAGTCTATCAAATCAAATCAAAATGTATTTGTATAGCCGTTTTTTACACGCAATCATGCCACAGAGGGCTTCACATACACACATCTCTATGTATCCAAGACCTGCTCAGTTTCCTCCAGATGAGGTGTCAGAACTCAAGGTTGTCAGAGGTGAGGAATCACGCTTGCAAGGAAGGTTTCTCCACATTAAGAATGATGATGACTTGAGATACTGAATATTAGTACTACACAACCCAACTTCAAGCATGGCCCAGTCCTACAACTTAAGTTGACGTTCCTTGCTTTCTTTGCATTGTCCTTTTTTGCATTAAAGATTGCTTTTGCTCACTTATTAAAAAATATAGAGCTCCAAATAGCATAAAAGTAGAAGACTGGATTGGAAACAATCTGGGAGAACCAAACATGTGAATAGGGTTCCACTTTGACATTCACTCGATTGTGAGATATACAGTATTTATATACACTGTATACAAAAATTATTATATACATACAATTCATACCTAGCTCCCTCAGCATAGTAAAACTTTCATTCAAAAGAAGTAATAGATTAAGGAACACAAACACGTATTTACTGCATTACCAGACTCCAGCATCCTCTAAACATTGTCCCTGTTAATCAGTCAATACACATGACTTACAGTTCCATTACAAGATTGGTTTATCCTAATCAAGAACATGCTTAGCAAGGAATTACTGCAGATAATTTAAGATGGATAAAAATGGCATCTCAATCTAAAATATGTTTGGCAAAATAGTCAACTCTTTGATTATGGTTTGGGAAACTGTCAGTTATTTTGTTGAAATGTACCAACTTTCATCGCATGTATTGAAACAACTAAAAAGAAGGGCAATTGAATATGAAAAATCTGGTCAAATTTCCCTTTAAGATTTCAAAAACTACTCCATTTTACTTCTTGGCATACTTTCTTTCATGTGGCTATCAGCATTAGCGCACCCATTAACTTGATCTGTGTTAGCGCTTAGCTTCCCTTCCACCATCAGCTTGCGTATGAGGTCATGGGGGCCCTTGCCCAGGAGGGCTGAGGGGTGGCGGTAGGAGCCGCCTAGCCGGTCCCACAGGGTGAAGTACTGGCCGTAGTTATAGTCGAAGAACAGGTGGTGGTCAGTGTGGTGGGCGGAGCCGTTCACCACCTCCTGCAGGAGGCGGGGCACACGGTAGTCCCCGTCGTGGATGGAGACCGTCCAGATGTTGACGAAGACGTAGAGGCCCAGGTACAGCACCTTGTGCAGGGGGAAGAGGAAGGGGTAGATGTGGTAGGGCAGGCCCTGGAGGAAGCCGTCCACGGGATGGAAGGCGTGGCTGGCAAAGGGCGTGGGGATCTTCCACACGTGGTGCGGCTTGTGGAAGTTCTGAGGTTAGCAAGATGCAACAGAAATACAGTTATTAGATCATCTCTTTATTTGATTATTGGTCCTTGGTTTCAGATTGTATGAGTATGATTTAAAAGGTAGGGTTTGGGTATGGCATCCAACTAAGAGTTTAGCACTGGGAAAGGACCACACAGTTTTACAGCATCTGGGAGACATCACTGTTAGAGCACACTTACCTTGTAAATCCGTTTGTGATGCAGGAACCGGTGAATCCAATAGATACACATATCAGTAAATAAAAGGAAAGATATCATGCTGAATAACACGCCAGGCCAGCCTGAAACACACACACACGCGCACACACACACACACATTATTAGTTGTTTTGGAACACGTTGCTAATAAAACCTTTTTCCATGTATGAATTCAGCTTTTACCCATGGGAGATTCGTTGACGTTGTCGTACAGTTTGCTGTAACCTCTGACCTCAGCAAAGAACAAGGCTACTGTGGGAATACTGATCACAGGAAGTGATGTCATGGCATATTTGATCTCCCTCCATACCTGGTTCTGTGGAGAAACAATACATTACATTACAACAACACATTTTCCCTCCCTTTTTTGTCTTTTACTAGACATGGGATTTAGAAAGCCAACAAACAATAATGTTGTCAACAAACCCCACTGTTATTACTCATACTCTCAAAAAATTGCTTTCTATTTTCAGAGAGGATTTTGTGATAGGTTTAAAGGAAAGAGAACCTACTTCCAGAAACTGTGGATGTTTCATGAGTTTGTGGTCGAAGATGAGGAAGTAGCTTAGCCCCCCCAGTCCGAGGTAAAGCACCGCGGCCCCCAGGTTGGTCACCAGCAGCAGGCTGATCAACTGACGCAGCGCCCCGTCCTCGGGCCAGGACGACGGGTACACATACGGGGTCAGGACGTAGTAGTCGGACACTTTGAGCACCAGATCCATGGCTGAATCTGTTACATCGAGGATGAGCAGCACTTAAGAGATCTGTTCAAACTATTCTTTACTCAACAGTCTAAACCTTTTCAACTGCATACGACCCGACTGTTTACAAAACAGTGTTATGTGCTACAGAAAGGACTCTCTATTGATCTAGGTCTAGGACAATGAATGAACACTTATCCATTAATTAACTGTGATCACGGTACCAAAAATTAGGACATTATGCTACGAAACTGCAGTGTCATCTGTGTATTATTCATTTAGCTATTTAATGTAATTTATAAGAAAAATATATGTAACAATATTAATAAATTGCTGTTATGTACGTACCTGTGCAGAGTCCACTAGGCCAATATATGTGTTGTCAAAACTAAAGGCACTCAAGCTACCAATGTGCAACTTTCTCTTGGTTGACGCCACTACGTCAAGAAATCCTCATCCAATGGTATGATACGTCCTAATCACGAAGAGGAAATTCTTTGGTATGATTGGACAACTTCTTGATCTGATCATGGCGTTACGAAGGGCAGTTAAGAATTTTAAAGACACACGGCAGTCATTATTATCATTATATAAAAAATATCTCAGGAAATATATTGAAAAAGGTGGTTTGAAGAAAGAACTTTAAGTAGGACAAAGATAAAATACTGCACCAAATGTCAGTTGACGGACATAATGTAGAACATAATTAATTCTGAGTGCAGCTTTCTTTGTCAATAAAGCTTTCAATAGTTACGTAATTACCCTGCGACGATTGTATCAGAACAGAAAATTGTACCCAGTGATCTCTCAATGGATACACTTTTCAAGGAAGAGGGTAGCATCGGTCTAGGTGAACTTGATCCAGGTTTTGTCCCCGCTACGGGGACCCCCGTTTCCTCCATGAACCTGTTTATCCCTCCACTGAGGATGGTGAGCTGCCCTGTGGCTTGTGACCCGGCGAGGTGATGGACTTCGGGCTGCTGGAAGAAGTTGTTGTCTGAGACAACAGAGCGTGCTCAGAATGAGGGTGTCGAGACAGCAGAGGCCTGTAGGGAGAGAACGGTGGAAGGCTGGCAGCTCCAAGACATTGATCAGAATTTTATGTAGTGAAAAGTATAATCTGAAAGGGGGAACTCATTCTTCATGTTGGATAGGTGGTTGAAATGTTGGTCGTTGAAATGTTGATTGGCATAATGCTGTGCCTGTGGCCCTTCCAGCTTTGGAAGCACTCACACAACCACCTCAAGGCTGCAGCAGTCTGCCGTTGAAACGGTATGAAGAGGAGCAGACCATCTTCTGAACAGTAGATGGCAGTAATGCACCTCATAAACGTTGGTTGCAAATCTGCCATAACCTCAACCGAAGAAGAAAAGACTCGCTTTCTGTATTGTCGTTTTAAAACCTGACGTTAACGTGTTTGTGTCTGTAGCTGCACTTAAACGTATTTTTATTAAATTGTCTAGCTAGTTGATTACGGTACTTACAAAACAAGGAAACGCTAAATACGGTGCTTCACAGTGGCAGCACAGGGTGACGTAACTCTCCAGTGACTGGACCAAACGGCCGATCATGGACAGTGAAGTTCAGAGAGACGGCAGGGTCCTGGACCTTACAGACGATGCTTGGAGAGAAGATCGTCTACCTTATGAAGATGTGACCATCCCACTGGTAAACTGCAGGAGTTTTTTTTTAAATTGTATGGTCCGATAACGTTAAGATTACCTCACCCATTGGCAACGGTTCTGCAACTTATTTTGTGTAGGAAGATATTGGCTTTCAGCTCGCTATACAAGACCTTACTAAATGCAAAGCATGACACTTTTAAACAGTCAGTTTCCTCTTGTAGAGTGAACTACCTGAGGCAGAACAAGACAACGGAGGATCGACGGAGTCTGTGAAAGAACAAGAGATGAAGTGGTCGGATCTAGCTCTGCAAAGTCTGCATGAAAACACACCCAACTCTGGAACTTAGTGGATCGACTGACCAAGGAGGCTCGTTTCTAGCAATGACACGAAGCTGAGATACATTTCAGTCAAAATGTAGGAAATAAATTGCCTAAAAACAAATGGGAGTGAAACGTGAATTAGTACCAATGCTGAAACAAGAAACATTTATTTGGTCAGATAAAAAAAAAAATCAAACCCGACATGAATAGAACACCATTGTCTAATGAAAAATGTGGGTAATTTAAAATAGGCTACCCCTTAAATGTTTTTATTTTGCTGATCCACAGAGGCAATCGAATAATTGACGTTACACACGTTTGAAAATATGTAAATGTACTTGAGTGCAAAAGTAGAGCTGTCTTTAGTCTCTGTATAAATGACGTTTTGTCTTTTTGCCATGAAGTAAACTCTTAATACTACTTGTATTGTATGACGGTGCCTTAAGGGATATTGCAGTCAAATAAATACTGGATTTTCACTTTCACACATCCGACATTTAACTTGATTCAGTTAACAGTCCATCCAAACCCTGTAATAACTGAAGGACGACAGGACAAACAAGGTCTTTGTTTACATCTGCAAGGTAACAGGCATTCATACATCCAGTCATGAGGCCATACATTAGTGCAGGAATGCTTATGGAAAACTCCCCACAATGTTTGGTCTCTCTTACAATGAAGAACAGACCACTGGGCCAAAACATTCCACTTGAGTTTAATTCATATTTTCATAGCAAAATACATCAAATATAGGAATTGGCACAGTTGCAGAACAAATACAATAAAATGCTCCTGTACCAGCTGAAAGGACCCTATTGCAGATTTCATGTTACTCTGAACCCAATTCAGATGTGAATTCATGTAGTATTGCCAAGGCGTGTCCATAGCAACATGGGGCTACAAAGATGAGCAGATTTCCATCCTCCAACATCCAAAAGGTACACGTTGGATCACAGACCTGCTCTGTCACAGACAAGTGGACATGCATTTCTAAAATGCAAAACTTCCCCATTATGTTTCATACGCACAGACGCCAAATCATATTTTGGGGAGGAAGAAAATTAATTTTTACCAGTAGCTTGTTGAATACATGTTTTATATTTTTGTAATTCAGGTGTGATGGACCTTTTGTCTTGAATATCAAAGAGCTTCATATGATTGGCCAAGTCATTTCAGAATGGCAATTTGTGAAGGAATTATGGTACATTTGGTACCATTTGTAAAAAGTGTTATAGAATTTGACTTGACTGAATTCATGAAACCCTGGTCAGACCAGCTGTCCTGCTGGTCTTCAGGTCCAACTACTTTCCTTCACGTAGCAGAAGTGAGTCATTCTGCGTGTATGTGTGTGTCTGGCCTCTGCAGCCTCTGCTCTGGGAGGAAGGCCCCCTGGCCCAGGGCCGTAGAGTAAGCCCTGCCGGGGGCCGAGAAGCTGGGCTGGGGGGGCTGGCTGGAGGGGGGCTGGGGGCCAGAGGGGAAGCTGGGCTGGGGGGGCTGGCCGGAGGGGGGCTGGAGGCCAGGGGGGAAGCTGGTCTGGGAGGGCTGGCCGGAGGGGGGCTGGAGGCCAGGGGAGAAGTCGTCTATGTTGTCATAGTGGGACTGGACAGTCATGGTGCTGAGTCTCTGGTAGGAGTAGTCCCGGTCTGCATCAGGAGGGGTGTAGTGCTGTGGCTCCCGAATCCTGCTGTGGGACCTGTCTGGCCTCGTGGGCGGGGCGGGGGGCGGGGCAGCAGTGGGGTGGCCACTCAAGGTTTTCACCCTGCTGGGGAGGCCGTCCAGCTCAGTCTCGTATCGAGGCTGTAGGCTCCTGGCCTCTGAGGGCTCCAGCCACCTGCTGCCTCCAGCCCTACTGTCCTCCACCTCACGCCGGCTAGACTCCTGCTGATTGGCCACGCTGCGAGCCGGGGGCGGGGCTTGGTGTGAGGCTCGGCAGGCCCTGGAGCTGCTGTGCTTGGCCGTCCCGTTGCCCTGGTTACCCTGGCAGAGTTTCTCCGCCTCCAGGTACAGGAGCACCTCTGGGTCTGGGGGCAGCTGTCTGGTGGGGCGGCGGCCCTCGCCGCCCTCGGCAGCCATCAGCATGCCATCGCCGGGGTCAGATTTACTGCGCAGGTGCAGCGAGTCGTAGCCAGACACGTCGGTGGGCAGGAACAGGCCCACGTTGTCGTACTGGGACATGACCGGAGCCTTCACCCTCTGCCGAGGACGGCTGTCCCTGTGCAGCGACAGCCTGCCTAGCTGCTCCCACTCCTCGGGGTCCCAGGAGACGTACACCGCCCCCTTAGAGCCCCGCCCAGGGGGCATGTCCCTGCTCACGAAGCCGTGCTCTTGGCCTGGGGGCGGGGCGTGGCGGGACAGGAAGTGGTACCCCCCGGCCTTGCTGCCCACCCGGCCGGGGCCGCCGTCCCTGCCGCCGAAGGAGTGTGTGTGTCGCAGGCGGACCGTCCCGTAGGGGTCCACGTCGTAAAAGGGCGCGTCCAGAGGGCTGGCTCCAGACCGGCTGTAGCGGTACTGGACCCGGCCGTTCTCAAAGTAGGGCTGCAGCTGGGTGACGTGGTAGTCTGCCTGGGGAGCCTGGTAGGCGGGGCAGCTGTAGACAGGGTGCCGGTAGAACAGCAGCTCCTCGTCCAGGGGGGCGTGGCTCCTCTGGGGGGGGAGGGGCAGCAGGCTGGGGGGTGCATGCAGCGAGTGCACTCTGCGGAGGCTGGGATAGACGTGGGCTCCGTCAGCAGGGCAGCAGGCCTGGCCGCGGTGCCCCGGCCCCGGGGAGGCGTACTCCCTCCTGGGGGGGCCCCGGGGCCTGGCAGCCTGGGGGTAGTGGCGGGGGCCTAGGGTGCTGTAGTGGACGTCGCGGGCGCTGTAAGGTATCTGAGGCTCAGTCTTAGATGCGTAGGAGAGGTGGGGAGGGCCGGTGTCGGGCCGGTGGTGGTACACCGAGGAGGGCTGGGCCACCAGGCCCCGCTGCTGGTAGAAGGCCTCGCTGGCAGAAGGCAGGGCATCACCCTGGCTGTGGTGGTACAGGTAGGCGGCCTGGAGGGATGCAGGCTTGCGAGGGGGGTGGGGAGGGTGCTGGGGGGCTGCGGGGCCAGGGGCCTCCACTGGCAGGCTGGGGAAGTTAGTGGCGTGGCTGGCCTCTGTCTGGCTAAGAGCTGCAGTGGCCAGTCTGCTCTCTATGGAGCGAACAGGGGGGGCAGGAGGGGGGCCGAGGGGGGGCCGGGTCTCAGGCTGCACCGGTCTGATGGCCTCCCAAGGCTTCTTCTCCACAGGCTCGTCTACAGAGGGGGCAGAGGCCCCTCTGCTGTTAGGCTGGGGCTGAGGCTGGGGCTGAGGATAAGGCTGTTTGTGAGGTTGAGGCTGGGGATAAGGCTGTTTGTGAGGTTGAGGCTGTGTCTGCACCTGATGCTGTATGGACAGCAGAGCCTCTGTTTGAGGCTGAGGCTGTAGAGGCTCGCAGGGTCTGGGCAGTTCAGCCTCGTCAGGGACCTGGAACACAGAAACACCATGAGAGGAATCATCCTAAGCATGCTAGCTGGGTTATCTACTAACCCCACTAACCCTAACCCTGCAAACCCTAACCCTACAGGATGATAGATAGTACCTGAGCGGGAGGCTGGGGCAGCACAGCAGGCTGGGGCGGCACAGCAGGCTGGGGCGGCACAGCAGGCTGGGGCGGCACAGCAGGCTGGGGCAGCACAGCAGGGGGGCTGCCTGGGGCGGAGCCAGGAGGAGGAGCAGGACACGGTGCCGCTGGCTCCCTCTGGGCGGGGGGGCTGGCGGGGGTCCTCTGGGCGGGGGGGCTGGCGGGGCTCCTCTGGGGGGGGGGGCTGGCGGGGCTCCACTGGGGGGGGGGGCTGGCGGGGCTCCACTGGGGGGGGGGGCTGGCGGGGCTCCTCTGGGGAGGGGGGGTCACGTGAGGAGGGACGTCCATTCCCCGGCTGGGTCCGGGGGGGGTGGAGGAGGTCCTGGTCCCCCCAAGGGGCTCCTGCATGCCAGCAGGGGGGGAGAGATGGGGAGAGGAGGGGGCGGAGGAGGTGGGGGGCAGGGCAACTCTGCATTGCGTTTCCTCAATGACAGGGGTGTGGGGGTGTGAGCCAGATGGACAGCCTTCGGAGTCTGGGACCGGCTGGGGGAGGGGGTCCCCTTCTGGGGGCTCCTGGGTCCTGGGAACCAGAGCAGAGGCCTCCTGGACCAGCCTACAGGCAGAGCTCTGGGTAGTGGGAGGGGCAGGGAGGAGGGGCGAGCTGGGGGCGGGGCCGTGGACAGCTGTGGATCCTGGTAGAGGGAGGAGAGAGAGTGAGACAGAGCATGCTCAGGAGCGGGGAAGAGAGAAGATAGAAGGTGGCAGGCAGGCTTGGTCTTCAAGAGGAGGATAGAGATGGACAAGTTAAGCAAGGCGCTCTGGCATCATGTGGAAAGATTTCTCTGAGCTGAAATCCATGCAAGGAGTTAAAGGCATGATCCTGGGAAACTAACCCTAGAAATGAAACAGGAACGTGTTTTATCAGAAACACAAGAGAACAGATTAAGCCTTACAGCTACACAAGATGGAAAAGAAATGTGTTAAAGAAAGTCTGTATATCCCAAAGACACGGTCCCCAACTCACCTAGATGCTCCGAGCTGACAACAGCTGGCTTGACCCCCTCGTCCAGCAGGACGTCCTGCCTGTCTGTGGCGTCCATGGCTGTCAGCTTCCAGTCCAGCTCCATCTGGAAGGCTTGGCTCAGAGAGGGCTCTCCTGGCCTGAGGAACAGAGACTCCATGCTGGGAGAGTCCCTGGGTCCGGGGTCCGGGGTGGGGGGGAGACTGGCGCCCAGGGCACGCTGACCGGGACATTCCACGCTAAACAGCTCAGGAGCGCTCAGAGGAGCCACGCTGGCAGACTGTCCACTCTTAATGGGGGAGACGGCCTGAATGGGTTTCTCTGAGTAGGAATACGAGCTGCTCAGCTTGTTGCTGCGTGGCTTATCTCCCAGGCCTGCGCTCAGGGCTGGGAAGGGTTTGGTGAACTTGCTGAAGAGGGTTGGAGAGAGCAGCTCTGTGTTGTGGCTGCTGCCACTCGTCAGACCGGCACCCTCCCCAGACAGGGTCCCGGCGGAGGCCAGGGCCGCGGGGGGGGCCAGGGGGAGGGAGGGGGAGGCCAGGCTGCACTGGAAGGACATGGGGTCAAAGTCCAGCGAGGCCATGCCGATGTCGGGGGGGCTGAGGTCCACGTCCTCGCCTGCGGAGCGCGGGGGGGAGATGAGGACTGGGACACGGATTGGCCCGTCGTCTCCGTCACTCTCCCCGGGGGTCAGGTTGTCGTAAGAGTTGCAGTGATGCCGGCTGTCCAGGAGGTCGCCGTTGAAGGAGGCTGAGAGGGCATCACTGCTGGAGCGCGGGCGCCGAGGACGGTACATCCTTGACTCTCCTGGGAACAGACAGTCACAGACACAGTCAGGTACAAGAAAACATCAGTATCTGGATATGGTTTAAGTTCTCAGTTGTAGTGTCTTCATGTCCTGAAACGGTATCTGGATGACGAGCATTGAAATGAGACACGAGGCAGCAACAACTCATGTAACTGTATAACAGTAAGAAAGATGAAAGATCACCTTCCACGTTGTGTAGAGAAGTGAGAGACTCCTCACTCTTAGCTGAGCGGAGGGTCCCAGTGTCGGCTCTGCCACCTGGAACACAGAACACAGGCAGACGACATAGAAAGAGATAAACACAAACATGTTGCAAAACAGGGACGGAGGGAGAGAAGGAGAGAGAGAAGGAGGGAGAGAAGGAGGGAGAGAAGGAAAGAGAGAAGGAGGGAGAGAAGGAGAGAGAGGAGGGAGAGAAGGAGGGAGAGAAGGAGAGAGAGAAGGAGGGAGAGAAGGAAAGAGAGAAGGAGGGAGAGAAGGAGGGAGAGAAGGAGGGAGAGAAGGAGGGAGAGAAGGAGAGAGAGAAGGAGGGAGAGAAGGAGGGAGAGAAGGAGAGAGAGAAGGAGGGAGAGAAGGAGGGAGAGAAGGAGGGAGAGAAGGAGAGAAAGAGAGAGGAGGGAGAGAAGGAGAGCGAGAAGGAGGGAGAGAAGGAGAGAGAAGCGGACCTGTCAGAGCCATGGCCTTCAGCTCAGTGGGCACGCTGGGGTTGCGCTGCAGCTTGCGTTTGGACATGGAGGAAGCCTTGCCCAGCGTGAAGAAGGATCGCCAGCTGCTCACAGGAGACTTCCTGCTGGAGGGCCGCTTCCTGTTACCGGGGAGACAGAGAACATGTCTGAAACAGCTGGACATTTACAGGCGACACTAAACAACAGACACACACGGTGGAGGAGAAAGGTTCAACATATCCTCATGGGTATCGGAATATTGTTCAACTTAGACCTAGAGACGTACCTTTCGGTGGGGAACTGGATGACGGTGTGGAACTTGCCCTGCAGCGCGGCGGGGCCTTCCCCCACCTCGATGTACTTGCTGTCGGCCGTGACGGGGGAGTTGATCTGGGCCTGCGTCCGCGCCTGCGCTTCCTCCAGGGTCAGCAGCTTAGTGGAGGGGGACGACACCAGCAGGGACTTGGGACGGGACAACGAGTTGTGGCCTGGGGGCGGAGACACGTGAAATGACAAACCAAACTGTGGCAGGGAATGGAGGGGGCAAATCTGTGTCTTCTGCTTAAGAGTTTGGAGTTGACAAAAAAGCTAGCTGTTAAAACTGTGCTTCCTCAAGACAGACTTGGTGTGTGAGGCCAGTGTGTGAGGCCGGTGTGTGAGGCCGGGGTGTACCTGCTCCCTCCCGTATGAGAGAGCTGAGTTTGGGGCTGAACAACACATCCACATGGTTGAGGATGAACTCCACCACCACAGACTGGATCCGGACCTCCATGAAGGCAGCCGTCCCACTGAAACAGGCAGACTCGATCTGCTTGGACCTGGCAGGACAGCAGTTACCACAGTTACCACAGATACCATGAACACAAACACAGATTAGACTCAGTCATGTGCCTATCCTGGTCTCACCTCAGCAGGTTAGGAGCCCAGACGATGGCCAGGTTCTTGCTGTGCATGTTGGTGATGTAGCTGAAGGTGGCCAGGTGGGACAGGTGCCTCATGAGGAACTCCAGCGTCCTGATAAGCACAGCAATGAAACCCTAACATCCTGTTCTGAGCATCTACAAGCCTCTACATGAACTGTAGTCTCTAGTGGTGGCCAGCAGGGGGCAGCATGGGGAGTATCTAGTGGTGGCCACCAGGGGGCAGCATGGGGAGTATCTAGTTGTGGCCACCAGGGGGCAGCATGGGGAGTATCTAGTTGTGGCCAGCAGGGGGCAGCATGGGGAGTATCTAGTGGTGGCCAGCATGGGGAGTATCTAGTGGTGGCCAGCAGGGGGCAGCATGGGGAGTATCTAGTTGTGGCCAGCAGGGGGCAGCATGGGGAGTATCTAGTGGTGGCCAGCAGGGGGCAGCATGGGGAGTATCTAGTGGTGGCCAGCAGGGGGCAGCATGGGGAGTATCTAGTGGTGGCCAGCAGGGGGCAGCATGGGGAGTATCTAGGGTGGCCAGCAGGGGGCAGTGTGGATCCAGACTGACCTGTAATGCGGTGGAGGCAGCTGCTGGATGACATCATGGATTTTGATGAGTCGCTCGTCATCTGTGGCTGCTGACACAGCCTCCTGTGGAGAGGAGGGGGGAGAGAGAGAGAGAGAGAGAGAGAGAGAGAGGGGAGGGAGAGAGAGAGAGAGAGAGAGAGAGAGAGAGGGGAGGGAGAGAGAGAGAGGGAGAGAGAGGGAGAGAGGGAGAGAGAGGAGGAGGGAGAGAGAGAGAGGGAGAGAGAGGGAGAGAGAGAGGGAGAGAGAGGGAGAGAGGGGAGGGAGAGAGAGGGAGAGAGAGGGAGAGAGAGCGAGAGATGGTTCAGGAAAGAAGAGAAATAAGATGGTTAGGGTTAGATGGCCAGAGTCAACTACTTGGGCACAACTGATGGGTGCTATGCTATGAGGGTGCCGGGGTACGAGGGTGCCGGGGTACGAGGGCGCCGGGGTACGAGGGCGCCGGGGTACGAGGGCGCCGGGGTACGAGGGCGCCGGGGGACTTACTGAGAACTTCTCGTAGAGCTGGTACGTGAGCAGGGGGTTCGGCAGCTCACGGAAGTATAGCTTGCAAAGCGAGCCCACACAGTGGATGTCCTGCAGGTACACATCTTTGGTCAGGTCAGGGATCTGCTCCGAGTCAAACTCATGCCTGGGGACAGGAAGAGACAGACAGGGAGAGACAGACAGGGAGAGACAGACAGGAAGAGAGACAGACAGGAAGAGACAGACAGGGAGAGACAGACAGGAAGAGACAGACAGGGAGAGACAGACAGGAAGAGAGACAGACAGGAAGAGAGACAGACAGGGAGAGACAGACAGGGAAAGACAGACAGGAAGAGAGACAGACAGGAAGAGAGACAGACAGGAAGAGAGACACACACAGTAAAATGGGGCTCAAATCCATGGAACATAAGAAGTATTGAACAATCTATGTCCTTGTTTAATCTCCTCAGCAGAATTTCAATTACTATTTAATCTGTTAATGACATAATCCTTAAATATCCAGGGATAAAAGAATAAAGTGGAATTTAAATTGTTATTCTCTTCATATAAATTCTTCAATAAATCCAGAAAATCATCAAATATATGCAATCTACACATACAGTAGTACTGTGTGAATCTGCAGCTCAACCAGATCTGGAGAAACATGGAGCAGATAAACTGGATGCTACGAGGACAGATGCTACGAGGACAGTGTTTATCATCTGTGAGTGACATGCACCAAAAACCTAGAATTCCGCACATTCCATTCTCCTGGCAGTTTGCCATGCTGTAACTAGAGGGGTGGTGGTGGGGCTGGTTCCACAGGACCAGGGTGAGTTGGACTAAACGTCCCCAAAATCCCTCTGATTAGGTGACATCTAATGCCATCAACGCCGTCTTTTTCTTTCCCAGACGTTACCGTAGTTTCTGGATGTTGGAAGCGATCCCAGACAGGCGGTAGATCCCGTCCACCACGCCGTGCTTCTGGATGAAGTCTGTGCAGCTCCTGAGGACCTGAGGGACTGGAACACAACAGGAAGTCACACTGTCACTGTTTTAACCCACTGAGTGCTGGAATCACTCAAAGCTGGAATCTGTTTTTCCTTCCCGGTCGCACCAAACTGCTTTGAGGTCACGAATGTGACAAAAGATTTTAGAAGTTGTTGGAAGGACCAACACTTGTAGCCTGCAGGGTCACTGGTGGTGTCCTACACAGCCTTCTTACTGGAGGAGAAAGTGGGTCAGTAAAAACAGCTGGCTTAACTACATGCTCTGCTCTGAATTGCATCCACCAGAGGCTCTGGAAATAAACAGGAAGTTTAACAGCTGAAAGGTTCATGTGAGGGGAACCACCAAGCTGTCAAACCTGACAACCACTCATGCGGTTATGTGTGCTTCAGTTGGCCCCTTCATTTACATTCATATATTCATCATATATTCAACCTGCTGACTGCCAATGTCTATGTCTGACACCAGGTACACTTGGACTGAGTCCATATTACAGTGTGGTGAGGGGGCACCCTTTACATGCTCAGGAGAGAGAGAGGGAGAGAGACAGACAGAGAGACATAGAGGGAGAGAGAGACACAGAGAGAGAGAGAGACAGAGAAAGAGACACAGAGAGAGACACACAGAGAGAGACACACACACAGAGAGAGAGACAGAGAGAGAGACAGAGAGAGAAAGAGACACAGAGAGAGACAGAGGGACACAAAGAGAGAGACACAGACACACACAGAGACAGAGAAGGAGGATGAAGAGAGAAAAAAGCAGTACTGGATGGGGCCCTGGACATTAGAACTTTTGTTGTTGATGTCTGATAGTCTGACAAGGAGCGAGAGAGAGAGAGAGCTAACTCGCCCTCGCCACACTCCTTGACCTTTACACCCTCCAA
This sequence comes from Thaleichthys pacificus, assembly GCA_023658055.1. Classification (NCBI taxonomy): domain Eukaryota; kingdom Metazoa; phylum Chordata; class Actinopteri; order Osmeriformes; family Osmeridae; genus Thaleichthys; species Thaleichthys pacificus. The sequence goes on from CM042877.1 coordinate 1,731,406, forward strand.
GAACACGTTGCTGTGGTAACCCTCCCAGGGCTCCAGAGGGGGGGGGGGGGGGGGGGGATCTGAGTCATTAGTCTAACCTGCCTCTGAGATGCCAGGCATGACTGTTGCTGGAGAACAGACTGACCCTTTAAAACAAACATCATCTGGTCAGGAAGACTCTTCCGTCTGCTGTGTCAAGCCGGGGCATTACATACGGTGTAAGCTAGCAGGCCAGTTTACCAGAACAAAGCCCTGCTCAGCTGCACTAGTGAGGCAGGGAACACAAACCCCTTCAGGGTAGGGACCAGCGTCAGCTGCTGACCCCTGACCCCACCAGCGTGTAAGGTGTGTAAGGTGTGTGTGCACAGTAAGGTGTGTGTGCACAGTAAGGGGTGTAAGGTGTGTGTGCACAGTAAGGGGTGTAAGGTGTGTGTGCACAGTAAGGTGTGTAAGGTGTGTGGGTGTGTAAGGGGTGTAAGGTGTGTGTGCACAGTAAGGGGTGTAAGGTGTGTGTGCACAGTAAGGTGTGTAAGGTGTGTGGGTGTGTAAGGGGTGTAAGGTGTGTGTGCACAGTAAGGGGTGTAAGGTGTGTGTGCACAGTAAGGGGTGTAAGGTGTGTGTGCACAGTAAGGGGTGTAAGGTGTGTGTGCACAGTAAGGTGTGTAAGGTGTGTGGGTGTGTAAGGGGTGTAAGGTGTGTGGGTGTGTAAGGGGGCTCACCATCGTGGGCTGAGTTGAGCAGGTGTTCCCCCAGGTCACAGCCGAACACCCTCTCCCTCAGGATGCCACGCTGCTTCAGCTTCTGCTTGGACGGACGGGACTTCATGAAGCTGCGCAGGAACGTGATCAGCTTCCCGTGTTTCTTAGACACTGAGGACAGAAACACACACACATCCAATACACACTTCAGAAACACACACATCCAAGCACCTCCCTTACTCCAAACTAAGAATGATTAAAAGTGTTTTGGAGTCAGTCTCCCTGGTGTATCTGTCTGTTTACAAGACACACAAGCTCAGGAGAGAAACTTTGTAGAACTCATTCTCAGTGAAGCATTTCTCTCTGAAATCCCTTTCTCCCATTCTCAATGGAACCAGTCTTGCTTCCATTACAAAAGGCTCATGGAGGTGTTTAACACCGTCTCCAGTCCTACCGTTCACCTCCAAGGCAACTCCAGAGGCATGCACCTCCTCCTCAGGACCAAGCCTACACAGAGCAAAGATGGGCGGTCATTTGAAAACCAAAATCCCTGCATTCACACAATGTGTCTGGAAAAAGAGGCTAATCCTTTCAGAGGACAGATCCAGTGGTTCTTGATTTGGAACAATATGGAAAAGCAATCAAGTGGAAAACCCCCTCCATTACTGAGGCGATCAAAGGAGTTAGGATAGCCACAAACTTTGTTCACAAATCCTCCAGGAGGGAGCTGCAGCTGGGCAGCTGAAAGAGGCCTTCTGGCATGATGAGTTGAACATTATTTATCTTTTATCAGACTACGTAGTCTCTACTCTTCAAGATGAATGACTAACTTCTGAATCTAGGTGTGTGAACACTGAGATGGCCAGACTGAGGCCTCGTGTCAGGTCAAACCAGCCACACATCCCAGACCACAGGAAGGCTAACAATGACACATAGATCAACAGTTCAGTCTGGCTTGCATGGGCAGTGTACTATGGTTTTAAAAGATTACCCCTATTGTCAGGCAAAACAAAGTAACTATTGTTTGTTCTTATTTTGTTATCAAGTGTACACTTCAGTGACACAGTAACAACTGCACTACTGAAGGAAGACAGGGTGTCATTTCCAAGGTGATCCAGGGAAACTGGAACTGAATATCTGGAACATAGAAGCATGTCAGTCAACCCCCCCCTTCATTCATCCTGCTGGATCAGACACATTCCAGTCTTTCTGCCATGACAGCTGCTGGAGCAATTCAAGTAGAAAGGAAGAGAGAAGGTAGAGCGAGAGAGAGAGAGGTATAGAGAGAGAGAGAGAGAGAGAGAGAGAGAGAGAGAGAGAAAGAAGAGAGGGAAGGTGTAGAGAGAGAGGAGGATTAAGAGAGGAGACGCAGTCTTGGATAGGACTTATTAGAACTGTTGTTGATGTCTGAAGAACACATACACAGGCTTCAGGCTTCATGGCACGGTGGAACACCTTAGGATCTCTCCCTCGCCACTGCATTCCTGTCTCTCTCTGTCTCTCTCTCCCCTCTCTCTGTCTCTCTGTCTCTCACTGTGTCTCTCTCTCCCTCGCCACTGCATTCCTGTCTCTCTCTGTCTCTCTCTCCCCTCTCTCTCTGTCTCTCTCTCTCCCCTCTCGCTGTCTCTCTCTCCCCTCTCTCTCTGTCTCTCTCTCTCTCCCTGTCTCTCTCTGTCTCTCTCTCTCCCCTTTTTCTCTCCATCACGCTGCATTCCACCAGAGGAAGCAGGTTCGGGCTTCTATTCAGTGTAACTGCAAGGTCTACTTTGCTCTCATTAGAGCCATTCCTTTAAACTCTCCTGAAGACAGGAAGTCTGTATTCTTCCAGATATACACATGTGCATGTAAAAAAAATACTTGTCAGCTAAACATGTTCAGTTATCAAACACCTGAAAACTTAACGGTCTGCTTGTGGTGAGCTGGCTTGACCATTCCAGCTACTTGGCCAGTAACCCTCCTCTCTGGTAAATCCCTGGTTTGCATTGTTTAGCTACTGGCTGGCTGGTTTAGCCCTGCTGGCTGGCTGGTTTAGCCCTGCTGGCTGGATGGTTTAGCTCTGCTGGCTGGATGGTTTAGCTCTGCTGGCTGGCTGGTTTAGCCCTGCTGGCTGGATGGTTTAGCCCTGCTGGCTGGATGGTTTAGCTCTGCTGGCTGGCTGGTTTAGCCCTGCTGGCTGGATGGTTTAGCTCTGCTGGCTGGATGGTTTAGCCCTGCTGGCTGGCTGGTTTAGCCCTGCTGGCTGGATGGTTTAGCCCTGCTGGCTGGATGGTTTAGCTCTGCTGGCTGGCTGGTTTAGCCCTGCTGGCTGGATGGTTTAGCTCTGCTGGCTGGATGGTTTAGCCCTGCTGGCTGGCTGGTTTAGCCCTGCTGGCTGGATGGTTTAGCTCTGCTGGCTGGCTGGTTTAGCCCTGCTGGCTGGATGGTTTAGCCCTGCTGGCTGGATGGTTTAGCCCTGCTGGCTGGATGGTTTAGCTCTGCTGGCTGGATGGTTTAGCCCTGCTGGCTGGATGGTTTAGCTCTGCTGGCTGGATGGTTTAGCCCTGCTGGCTGGATGGTTTAGCCCTGCTGGCTGGCTGGTTTAGCCCTGCTGATTTTAGCCCTGCTGGCTGGATGGTTTAGCTCTGCTGGCTGGATGGTTTAGCTCTGCTGGCTGGATGGTTTAGCCCTGCTGGCTGGATGGTTTAGCCCTGCTGGCTGGATGGTTTAGCCCTGCTGGCTGGATGGTTTAGCTCTGCTGGCTGGATGGTTTAGCTCTGCTGGCTGGCTGGTTTAGCCCTGCTGGCTGGATGGTTTAGCCCTGCTGGCTGGATGGTTTAGCCCTGCTGGCTGGATGGTTTAGCTCTGCTGGCTGGCTGGCTATCTAGGCCACAGAGGGAACACCCATCTGAGAATAACACCAACAACTGTAATATGCAACATGCTGGCGTCAGAATCTGGAGATCTTAAAAGTCTTTACTCATCTGTGTCCAGGCAACAGCAAAACATTTATTTTTAAAGTATTTCCTTACAGTTACAAGTTACAAATCCTTCAAATCCAGCCTCCAGGTAAAAATTAAAACCTGTAAATTATTAACAGCTCCCGAACATGGTTCAGACAGGTAACCCTCTCAGCTATAAACTATAACCAGCCCTACATATTCTACCATTCATCTGGAGGAAAGAAATCAGCAGTTTTGCTTTGGCAACATAGAATTAAACAGTGCCACTAAATGACTGTAGCCCCTACCCCTCCCACCAGCAGCACAAACACACACAGCTGCCCCATCTCAGCCGCTCTGAATAAACCCCGGGATATGTCAATACATTCTAGATTTGAATACAATCCGATTTACAGTAAGGATCCAGTTCGCATAACATATGCCATCTCTTGACAAAATAAACGGGAGCATTCTACACTTTCTACTTCGGACAATAATGAGTACGTGTGGGGAAATACTTTAACTGCGAATAAACACATTCTTACCTCCGTTGGACACGCGGCAGGACTTTGATCGAAATATAAACTGTAAAGCCGAAGTTAATTAACGACATTTCGTTGGATATGTTCGCAAGAAAAACGGCAACTCGTAAAAACTGAAAGCGACACCGTTCATCTTCACGTAACAGATAAAAGTATAAACCTTATGGGTCGGAACAGTAACACGTGAGAGCGCCTCTCATAGTCCGGTGCTCGGCTCAACCACTCCGAGAGAAAACGTCTCATTTCCCTTCAGCTGCCGGCCAGCCCCTCGCCCGTGTCAGTTTACAATCCAACCGCACTCGTTTGGAAATGTGTGAAAATCGATGTTATACGACCGCTATTTCCTTTCATACTGGATTAAACATTTCGGTCGTGATTGAAAAGATCAGAGCTTATTTGAATTGTATAGTGATAATGACAGCTGTAGTGGTGTTTGTTTATAAAATCAATATCCATAGTCTGCGTGTCTGAGAGATTAAATTGTTATGGACAAAACATATGCTATGACTGAGGCCTAAACATAATCTGATACTTGTGTACAACCATCTCAAGTTAGCTGTAAAAAGTATTTAACTACCATCAAGCAGTCTAATAGTAACAGACACAAAGGTGTCTTTTCAGCTATTTGTGAACTGTGTCCATACACTCTGTGGCATTGTGTCATAATAGGGACCAGAGGACCCTTATCCATAATGAAAGTTTACTAGGTGTGGTTTGTAACACATCCACTCCTGTGTAGAGATCTGGTCTGGTCTCTATAGAGCAGGTTTACAGCAGAGAGCATCTTGTCCTCCTTCCTCTCCATCTCCTCAGGTTCAGAGAACAGCTCTCTTGGCCCACTGGGGCTCACAGCTGCATGTCACTTCCTGTCTCCCGACAGGAAGCTGACCTGGGCTGAGGGAGGACGTGGGGGAGGAGGGAGGAAGTGGGGGAGAAGGGAGCCAGCTCCTCTGAACCAGCACCTGCTGGTCTGGTCACACTGACCCACAATCTGTTTGTGCAGCAGAACAGGCGCAAAAACATTGATACAAACCTGTCTGTCAGTTCTATCAAGCAGTAGTTTGTCCCAGTGATATGGATACTGCACGGTTCACACTAGGTTTCCCATCTGGCCCAGTCGTACCTGCACTCTCTTAGAGATGTTGAGCATGCGGGGAAGCCGGCTGACAGACCAGGGTTTCCAGTTGGAACAGCCTGGTTCAGTCTCCATGGAGTGGCTCTCACTATTTCAGGACAAAGCTGGGTGCTCAAAGGATTGTTTTACCGCCCATCGAATGAAAGGGACAGAATAAATCAAGCTGGAATGAGCTACCACACCCCTCCACCCCACCCCACCCCACCCCCCCCACACAAAGACCCCCACACACACTGAACACACACACCTTTCTAGTCCTACCGAATGCATCCCAGCTGGTGCTGGATCAGGCATTCAAACAGCCAGGTACCCTTGTTCTTCCCTCAACTCATTCGCATACATGTTGAGAAGTAAACATAGGAACAACAGAGCATTCAGGTGTTGACGTCTCCACGGTGATCACTTCCTGTAGTTACTGTAGGAAGCTACCATTCTACCTGTGTATAACCTCAGCAGTACATTCCCATTTCAACTATAAAACAATTCACTGACACAGTCAGTGACTTAGGGGCTTCAGTATGGGTTATTCAGAGAAAACAAGCTAGCACAACAAGGACAGTTAGCTTCATCAGGCTAGCTACTTAGGGCCTACAGCTAGGGTTTGGGCCTATAGCTAGATTAGTACACAGGGTTAGGGCCTATAGCTAGATGGTACACAGGGAGAGGAACATCCTGTGTACCACCAGGTGAGAGGGTTAGGGCAGGGAGAGGAACATCCTGTGTACCACCAGGTGAGAGGGTTAGGGCAGGGAGAGGAACATCCTGTGTACCACCAGGTGAGAGGGTTAGGGCAGGGAGAGGAACATCCTGTGTACCACCAGGTGAGAGGGTTAGGGCAGGGAGAGGAACATCCTGTGTACCACCAGGTGAGAGGGTTAGGGCAGGGAGAGGAACATCCTGTGTACCCCAGGTGAGAGGGCTGCTGGGGGTGGGGCTCTGGGGGACAGGAGAGGGAGGTCACGTGACAGACAGGAGAGGGAGGTCACATGACCGACAGGAGAGGGAGGTCACATGACCGACAGGAGAGGGAGGTCACATGACCGACAGGAGAGGGAGGTCACATGACAGAGAGGAGAGGGAGGTCACATGACCGACAGAGCTACCTGAGTTCAGCCCGCAGGGGGTCACTGGGTCAACCCACAAACTGTCCTGCTTTACACTCTCCATCTCCAGATCTGCATGCAGGGTGGAGGATGAGCCAGGGTGGAGGATGAGCCAGGGTGGAGGATGAGCCAGGGTGGAGGATGAGCCAGGGTGGAGGATGAGCCAGGGTGGAGAAGCAGGGGTGGAGGGGTGGAGGAGAGAGGGAGGAGGGGTGGAGGAGCAGGGGTGGAGGAGAGAGGGAGGAGGGGTGGAGGAGAGGGTGGAGGGGTGGAGGAGCAGGGGTGGAGGCGTAGAGGGAGGAGGGGAAGGGACCCAGGGGAAAAGGTAGACAACATTTCAGTCAGAGAACACTGGGAGGAGCAAGCAGCATGTATGTGTTGGAGATTGTCCTGCAAATGTGTGTTCACAATTTTTATTTTATTTTATAATTGTTGAAGGTATTTTATAAACAACAGGTGAAGATGCAAGTATAAAGGAGTGTGTGTGTTCTGTATGACAGTGTGTGTGTTCTGTATGACAGTGTGTGTGTGTGTGTGTGTGATGGACACATGGGATGGAAGGAGGTGGTGTGTACCAGCACGTACAGGGTGGAAACAGACTCCAGGAGGTGGGTCTCAGGCCGGAGCAGGGGGAGACTGGGGCAGGGGGAGGAACAGCATTAAACATGTTCACACACTAGCTGTACACAGACCTGACGTGGTGACTAGCAGGTGTACATCACATCAAACACTCAGAATACACAAGACACCATCACGCCGCTGGTCTGAGGTCCTTGTGGAGTGGAACCTCAGCAGGTACCAGGAGAGAGACCACACGCTCACCATGACGACCACACGCTCACCATGACGACCACACGCTCACCATGACCCTGCAGCACTGCAGCTGCAGTGGGTGGGGTGACTGAGGTCAACCAACTGTCCCGCCTCGTGTTGGAGTGATCCATAGTTCAAGTCATTTGATAAGGTAGCCCACAATATGTAAATAACATATGAGTTAGGTATTTACTGAACAAAAAGCAACCTTAGTTGTTCAATCAACTTATAAAATGACCTTTTAAAACATCTGGGAAGTCTATTTTATTAATCTCAGATGACCATATCAAGTTGTTCACTACTGTGAGATTCTCTCAGCTTCTTTAGTTCTTCTTCTTTAGCTTCGAAACAGCAGGGTGAATGTGGTTGTGTTAGAAACAGCAGGGTGAATGTGGTTGTGTTAGAAACAGCAGGGTGAATGTGGTTGTGTTAGAAACAGCAGGGTGAATGTGTTTGTGTTTGAGTTAACTTACCTGGCTTTGGCACAGAGTTGGTGACGGACTGCGGCACCTTGTCGTTTATCAGCTCAACACACTCACTGGGGAAGAAACCAACCTGGGGGAGGGGGGAGGGAGGGAGGTGGTAAATTGAAAAATAAACAGCTTTCATCTACTGCAGTCTTAGAGTCCTGTAAGACTACTAACACTAGTAGTCTTAGAGTCCTGTAAGACTACTAACAACAGAGCAGATCTGAGAGACTTCCTGTCCACTGCTAACAGCTTCACAGGTCCTGGGCACGCATGCTGGAAAAGGTTGGCATGCACCCAGAAAACAGTTCAAGTGTACTTTGACCACAGCATGCCACTTGGAATCACATTGTTGTTGGCATGCATGTGCTTGTGAAGGTATGTTATTTACAGCATGTCTGCTGGTTAAATGAAGATGTGTTTCTGAACACCTGTGATGTCAGAGGAGTTAGGGCCTCTCTGTTCCATCAGCCACCAAAGTGAGACAGAATCTGATCATAACCATGCTAGCAGTCACTCAACACAACGCTCTTTTAATGAACCAGTATCTGTGTGTGTGCGCATGTGTGTGTGTGTGTGCGCATGTGTGTGTGTGCGCACGTGTGTGTGCCTCCAACCTGGAAGCCGTGCTTGCCTCTCCACCAGGTGGTGTCCTCCTTGGGGGGCATGTCAATCACAGACACGATGTCCCCAACCTGGAGAGAGGACAGGAGGAGAGAGGGAGAGGACAGGAGGAGAGAGGGAGAGGAGGAGAGAGGACAGGAGGAGAGAGGGAGAGGACAGGAGGAGAGAGGGAGAGGAGAGAGGACAGGAGGAGAGAGGGAGAGGACAGGAGGAGAGAGGGAGAGGAGGAGAGAGGACAGGAGGAGAGAGGGAGAGGACAGGAGGAGAGGACAGGAGGAGAGGGGACAGGAGGAGAGAACAGGAGGAGAGAGGGAGAGGACAGGAGGAAGAGGACAGGAGGAGAGAGGGAGAGGACAGGAGGAGAGAGGGAGAGGAGGAGAGAGGACAGGAGGAGAGAGGACAGGAGGAGAGAGGGAGAGGACAGGAGGAGAGAGGGAGAGGAGGAGAGAGGACAGGAGGAGAGAGGGAGAGGACAGGAGGAGAGAGGGAGAGGAGGAGAGAGGACAGGAGGAGAGAGGGAGAGGACAGGAGGAGAGAGGGAGAGGAGGAGAGAGGGAGAGGACAGGAGGAGAGAGGGAGAGGACAGGAGGAGAGAGGGAGAGGAGGAGAGAGGACAGGAGGAGAGAGGGAGAGGACAGGAGGAGAGAGGGAGAGGAGGAGAGAGGGAGAGGACAGGAGGAGAGAGGGACAGGAGGAGAGAGGGAGAGGAGGAGAGAGACGGGTTATGACCATCCTATGATTCCATTGAGGATGAGTCCCACTGTCAACACAGGGTGCTCTCATCCAGCAGGTGTCTGAGGCAGGTGAGCTGGGTACTGTGCCCCTAGCCTCCGGTTAGGGTCAGGTGTGGGGTCAGGTGTAGGGTCAGGTGTGGGGTCAGGTGTGGGGTCAGGGTTACCTCAAAGGAGAGCTCGTCGGCTGCCTGGGCGTTGTAGCGTTTGATGACGTGGGCTGCAGCGATGGCAGGGACATTGATGGACGACTCCTCATGGACCAGTAGGTGGTTCCCCTTGTTTTCCACCTGGAGCACACACACACACACATCACACAGTCCTTCCATCAGTGTGAAACAGTAGAAACCAGGACTCATCAGACCAAGCAACATTTTTCACTTTAACTGCAGTTCACAGTTCCTGAGACAAGCAGGAACTGTGTTAGTCTCCACCCCCTCCCCCAGCTCCCCCCCCCCCCCGTCTCCCCATCTCTCACCTCCATCCAGGTGAGGACGGGCCCACAGTTGATCTTGTTGTCGGCGATGGCTGACAGGCGGGACAGGTAGGCCATCAGCATCTGGCACACGGCCTGTATTGGAACACACCCACAGAGGAAGTGAGATCACACCCACAGAGGAAGTGAGATCACACCCACAGAGGAAGTGAGATCACACCCACAAAGGAAGTGAGATCACACCCACACAGGAAGTCAGGGTTGGGGTCAGACTAACCTCAGTGCGGTCTCGCAGGCTGTCTCCTCGGGGCAGCTCAGGCAGCAGAGAGAAGCGCCGGTCGTAGATGCAGAGGTGCAGGTGCTTGTCCAGGACGCGGAAATCCTCATAGCTGCGCTTCACCATCCAGCTGCGGCCCTGCAGACACGGGGAGGACCAGGCCTTCAACACCCTGGCCTGGGTGTTCTTTACACAGACTACATGACTATATGAAGGCTTTAAGAGTTCCATGAATGTCTCACTCTACAGTGGTGTCTGCTGGTGGCAAAGAGACATCACAACCACATCTGGAGTGGCTGACATCAGTGGAACGTGTGTGGGTCTGAGACAGGGATAGCACAGTACCCAAACACACACAGGTTGGCAGGTCTGCAAAGTACTTCAATGGCATAAAAATAATACAGATATGGTCTAATGTGATTTGTACTGGTTGGAACAGTAAAAGGTTCCAAGTGCAAAGAAACTTTGCACTTGGAACCAACATTTCACCACATGAAACGATTTCTCCATATTTCCATACAAATGTAGTTAATCTTGTTTCCATCTCCACAGAAGCACTCCCAGGCCTCTCTCAGCCAGAGCATGGGGGAGGGAGAGGAGGGGGAAGGAGAGGAGGGGTGAGGGGGTTAGAGAAGCCCTCTGACTGGGGCTCTGGAGAGACCAGGGGACACAGACGGCTGGCTGATGATCCCAGCACAGCCGCTGGAGACAGAGAGATCTACCATCGTAGGCTGATCTCCCTGGACCCTACACCTCTAACCCTAACCCTAACCCTAACCCTAACCCTCTCCTACACCAGCCTTTTCAATGTGTCTCTTTCGCTCCTTCTAAAGAACCGGGCTCGTATCCAACTTCTTTTATGGAACAGTGCAGGTGGGTTTAAATCCCCTTACGGATGATCAGCCAGAGAGAAAGAGAGAGACAGAGCTAGATAGAGAGAGACAGATAGGGTTAGGGAGAGAGAAAGAAGGAGAGTTGAGTTGGAATTTCCAGGGACGAAACCACACGTCTTGCCAAGGTCGTGGAAATGGAATATGATCCAGAGGAAGAATGTGCAAAACCAGAGTCAAGTGTGTCATCAGACTAGAGCTAGATCACTACAGCTCTCTGAGAAATGCTACACTTTTACACTCAGAAGTTTGTATTACTTACTGTGTTTAATCACTACTTCAGAAAGAAAATACACAAGCCTATCAACCAACACGACAATGATGATTTGTTTTAGTAACATTTCACATCCTGCCTGACACCCCAGAGCTCAGGGTAGAGCAGACACCCACAACAGGAAGAGATGACTCACTGTATCCTAGGTGCGCTCCCTGGAACTAACTAAATAAGGTGATTGTGGAAAAATGCTCCCAGCACCCAATAAGTTATAAAACAGTGTTTAGTCTAGTGATGGTCTACATAACGAAGAGGGGGCAGTGTGTCTGGGTGCAGGAGGGTGCAGTGTGTCTGGGTGCAGGAGGGTGCAGGAGGGTGCAGTGTGTCTGGGTGCAGGAGGGTGCAGTGTGTCTGGGGGCAGGGGGTGCAGGAGGGGGCTAACCCAGGGGACTGTACCTGGCAGCAGATCTGGACCAGGTACACCAGTTCCTGCCACTCGTAGCCATTCCTCGTCGCTTCACTTTGTTCGTCCGCAAGAGACAGCTGTGGGGCAGAGAGAGCGAGAGCATTATAACTTTGTTCTGCTAGCTAGAGCATTATAACTTTGTTCTGCTAGCTAGCTAGAGCATTATAACTTTGTTCTGTGCTAGCTAGCTAGAGCATTATAACGTTGTTCTTCTAGCTAGCTAGAACATTATAACTTTGTTCTGCTAGCTAGCTAGAACATTATAACGTTGTTCTGTGCTAGCTAGGTAGAGCATTAGAACTTTGTTCTTCTAGCTAGGTAGAGCATTAGAACTTTGTTCTGCGCTAGCTAGCTAGAGCCTTACAACTTTGTTCTATGCTAGCTAGCTAGAGCCTTAGAACTTTGTTCTGTGCTAGCTAGCTAGAGCATTAGAACTTTGTTCTGCGCTAGCTTGCTAGAGCATTAGAACTTTGTTCTGCACTAGCTAGCTACAGCATTAGAACTTTGTTCTGCTAGCTAGAGCATTAGCACTTTGTTCTGCTAGCTAGAGCATTAGAACTTTGTTCTGCTAGCTAGAGCATTTGCACTTTGTTCTGCTAGCTAGCTATCCCCACCGACGGCACATGACTGGTTACCCTGAGTGGCATACTGTAACATTTCATCTTTCACTCTGAATAATATACAGCAAAAAAGAGCCATAACTAGTGTGTCTAGTATATAACATCAAGTTACATCGAGCCAGTGTATCGGATTTCTTGCATCATGTGTGTAAAAGTTTTATTTTGATTTGATTATATAAATATATATTGTATTGTCAGAAATTAATCTTTATCAAGTATTGCACAGAGTCGATGAAGTCAAGTTTTGCTGCATGCTCGCAAGGAGACAAGTCAGATCGCCGTACAAAGTTCTGTCGACCAGTCTCCTTGCAAGACCATTTAAACAACAGTTTTCCACAGTCATTGGTCCATCCACAGGTCACATATCTCTTCTTTCATTGGCTCCCTTGCATAGGTCTTGCGCGTGTGCGTGGAAGTCTTACAAAGTTTGTCCCTGCCAGGCTTACCAGAGTCAGCAAGTTTATGGCATGCTGTAAGGATAACAGTGAAGCTTAGTGTTCACTTGGTAAGGTTCCCCTTTCTGCTCGCAAAGAATGTTGAACACAGTATCATTTTATACAGAATAAAAGGTTACATTCTGAATTTCTTTGACATGTATCATTAGACCTCAAACCATCTCTGAAGTAGTGTTGCGACGGAGGGACGACTGACAACACTACCCAAGTTCCCCTTTTCAGAACAGTAAGAAAATAAACAGATGTTGCCCCTACAAAGTATAAATCAACCAAGACAGAACATGCATATCTCAACTCCACAAGGTGACATGGTTTTGTCCACAACAAACCTGGAAGATTCAGATAGTGAGCGTGTGTGTAAGAACAGCCGAACATGATTCTAGCATGCCGCAGTGTTTGGAGAAGTTCAGGTGTCTGCAGATGAGACACTTCAGCTGCTGAGAGGTTGTGGGGTGTGTTTGTGTGTGTTCGTGTGTGTGTGTGTGTGTGCGTGCGTGCGTGTGCGGAGGTGTAATAAGTAGTGTCCTGTTTTCTATATGCCACTGGCTTGTAAATAGACCTAGAGTGCATTTTCAGCTCCTACAGTTTTTAAACATCTGATCCGTATGTATGGGAGCAGTCCCAGGGACAGCAGGTTCTTCTGCTCCAGAAGCGGCTGTGTGGCGCTGTGTGGGAAGCGTAATAGTAGACTTACGTGGGTTTAATGTCTCTGAAACCCTCGTTGCCATGGCTGTGCAGGCGGTTGAAAAACTCCCTCACCCCCCCCCCCCCCTTCTCTCTCCTCCAATGAAACTCCCTCACCCCCCCCCCCTTCTCTCTCCTCCAATGAAACTCCCTCACCCCCCCCCCCCTTCTCTCTCCTCCAATGAAACACTGTGGTTGTTTTTCTTGTTCTCCCTCTCTTAAGACGACTGATGATCCTGCAGTTTCAGTCCAGCTAAACCCCACCTTCACATGTAACAACCCTAACCCTTACCTGACCCCACCTTCACATGTAACAACCCTAACCCTTACCTGACCCCACCTTCACATGTAACAACCCTAACCCTTACCTGACCCCACCTTCACATGTAACAACCCTAACCCTTACCTGACCCCACCTTCACATGTAACAACCCTAACCCTTACCTGACCCCACCTTCACATGTAACAACCCTAACCCTTACCTGACCCCACCTTCACATGTAACAACCCTAACCCTTACCTGACCCCACCTTCACATGTAACAACCCTAACCCTTACCTGACCCCACCTTCACATGTAACAACCCCAACCCTTACCTGACCCCACCTTCACATGTAACAACCCTTACCTGACCCCACCTTCACATGTAACAACCCTAACCCTAACCCTTACCTGACCCCACCTTCACATGTAACAACCCTTAACCCTTAACCCAGGATGGTACAGAAGCACCCTAACCATCAGGTGCCTGTTTCAAAGAAGGTTTAGGGCTCTCCTACAACAGCATGACCTCCATCCCTCTCTCCCTCTCCCTCTCCCCCTCTCTCTCTCAGCAGTCACACTGCAGCAGAACAGGACAGTCCAACACTGAGGATTGCAATAGCAACAGTTCTTTTCTAAGCGCATGAGGTAATAAAAACTAACCTGAATTGAAACTCAAGCCCAAAGCAGCGGACATTTTAACAGAGTAAAAATACTTTCTCAGATTACATTACAGTGAATCTAACAACAGTAACTCCACTAGCGAGGATAGGACTGCAGGCTGGGTTTGTCAGAGATAAGCTCACACACACACAAAGACAAGTACATGTGTGCAAACACATGCACCAAAACACCAAAGGGCTCACAAACAACACACACACTGTTAACCAATCAGAGGTGCTCAACTTGAGTGGACTGTGAGGGCCACCAGTAGCCCAGCAGGATGGGGACACTGGACGCATTCTGAGATGGCCAATAAAAATATATAAATACAGTGAAATGTCCCAACTGGCCGTGTCAAGGTTCTCTCGCTATAGCAATAAGCACTCAGGTCAGAATCTGAAAATGTTATTGTCAAGTAGGTTTACACACACATTTTGCTTTGGTCTGATGGTGCATCACACACCGTCCAAAGACAAAACCACACAAGTGTAGCATTGCTGACTTCCCAAAATATGAATCCATGCCAGTTCAGACATGGCCTCCTCATTGGGGTTCAGCCTGGAGAGCAGAAGCGAGAGATGGAAAGAGAAGAGAGAAAGCGGGAGAGAGAGAAAGGGAGAGAAAGGGAAGTCCCAAGGGATTCCCCTCAGTGAAGCACAATCCTGTCTCTCAACCTCGTGGAAAATACCGGCTCTCGCAAACACAGTCAATTTTACCTATAGAAACCCCAGAGAGAGAAAGAGAGAGACAGAGAGAGAAAGAGAGAGACAGAGAAAGAGAGAGAGAGAGAGAGAGAAAGAGAGGCTGCCTCCAGTACTCACCGCAGCAGTCCGGACCTCCAGTAACTCCCCTTCAGTCCTTTTGTTTAGCTCCTCAGCTGAACCAACCCCCACCCTGACACAGCTCTAGCCTGCAGCCTGCATCTCCCTGGCCGGCCAGATCTGCTGCCAAGCCTCTAAAACTAACTCATCTGGGAGACGCCTGTCAGCCCTGCTTCCTCGTGAGCTCGTCCTTTCTCTTGCTCGGTGTGTGAGCGAGTGTGTGAGCGAGTGTGTGAGCAAGCGTGTGTGAGAGAGTGTGTGAGCAAGCGTGTGTGAGAGCGTGTGTGAGCAAGCGTGTGTGAGAGCGTGTGTGTGTGAGAGCTGTTACCCCTCCCTCTGAGGGATCAGAGAGAGAGAGAGAGAGAGAGAGAGAGAGAGAGAGAGAGAGAGAGAGAGAAAGCGAGCAGAAGAAGGGAACCCCTCTTCAGGACCCCACAACAGGACTGTCAGTTTTCCCCCCTCCTGTCCTCCCCCCCCCCCCATCTCTTTCTTCCTATTTAACTCTTTAACTGTCCTAGGCACCAGTGTTAAACAAAGCAGCTTTTAAGCTCCATTTGACTTTTGAGTGAAAAAAAACAAAGGACAGCAGGGTAGAGACCAGAGGACAGCTGGGTAGAAACCAGAGGACAGCAGGGTAGAGACCAGAGGACAGCAGGGTAGAGACCAGAGGACAGCAGGGTAGAGACCAGAGGACAGCAGGGTAGAGGCCAGAGGACAGCAGGGTAGAGGCCAGAGGACAGCAGGGTAGAGACCAGAGGACAGCAGGGTAGAGACCAGAGGACAGCAGGGTAGAGACCAGAGGACAGCAGGGTAGAGACCAGAGGACAGCAGGGTAGAGACCAGAGGACAGCAGGGTAGAGATCAGAGGACAGCAGGGTAGAGACCAGAGGACAGCAGGGTAGAGACCAGAGGACAGCAGGGTAGAGACCAGAGGACAGCTGGGTAGAAACCAGAGGACAGCAGGGTAGAGACCAGAGGACAGCAGGGTAGAGACCAGAGGACAGCAGGGTAGATACCAGAGGACAGCAGGGTAGAGACCAGAGGACAGCAGGGTAGAGACCAGAGGACAGCAGGGTAGAGACCAGAAGACAGCAGGGTAGATACCAGAGGACAGCACGGTGCAAGGTAGGATGAAACTCAACTTCAACACACACATACATATTAGAACACACACACAGTGCTGTGTCGTGACCTCACTCATGGCCTACATCGCTCAGCAGCATGGCCTACATCACTCAGCAGCATGGCCTACATCGCTCAGCAGCATGGCCTACAGCACTCAGCAGCATGGCCTACATCACTCAGCAGCATGGCCTACATCACTCAGCAGCATGGCCTACATCACTCAGCAGCATGGCCTACATCACTCAGCAGCATGGCCTACATCACTCAGCAGCATGGCCTACATCACTCAGCAGCATGGCCTACATCACTCAGCAGCATGGCCTACATCACTCAGCAGCATGGCCTACATCACTCAGCAGCATGGCCTACATCACTCAGCAGCATGGCCTACATCACTCAGCAGCATGGCCTACATCACTCAGCAGCATGGCCTACATCACAGGACCATATATGGATTGGCCCCCCTCTCCTAACCCCCTCTCTCCTGGTACAGGAAGCAGGCTGTCAATACTGGCCCAGCACCCCCCAGCAGGCTGATTACCCAGCCTGCTAGCGCACACTGGCCCCATACTGATCAGCCACTAACACAGATGTTTCCAGCTCAGGTCCACACACTAGAATAGCAGTAGGCCACAGAAGTAACTGTTGGCAACATGAGGAAAGGAACGCAATGCTCACAACACCGTCGACCAGCGGAGACAGGAAACAGAACCTCCACAACAACACACCAACTCAGTTTAAATAAAACCTAAGACGTTCCTGCACAACAAGTCAAGTGAACTCCCTTACATCAGAAGAAACACAGAAGTCTAACGAATGAACCATGAGGTGATCTGAGTGGATTGAACTGGTCTGATTTAGTAAAAGACACCAAAACAACAATGCGAGGGTTAGAGCTGGAGTCTGCTCGCGTGCGGAGGCTAGCTCTTTGTCCTCTGCTGGTGAGGAGGGATGATTCAAACCAGCACGTCATCCACTGACACCCGCGATCCATGGGACAGAGCGCGTGAGGTGTGAGGTCATCCCTGAGCTCATGCTCTCCTGTGATGGTCCTGGTGGGGCTCAGGGACGCTGGGTCTCAGCAGGCCTGGTGGGGCTCAGGGACGCTGGGTCTCAGCAGGCCTGGTGGGGCTCAGGGACGCTGGGTCTCAACAGGCCTGGTGGGGCTCAGGGACGCTGGGTCTCAGCAGGCCTGGTGGGGCTCAGGGACGCTGGGTCTCAGCAGGCCTGGTGGGGCTCAGGGACGCTGGGTCTCAGCAGGCCTGGTGGGGCTCAGGGACGCTGGGTCTCAGCAGGCCTGGTGGGGCTCAGGGACGCTGGGTCTCAGCAGGCCTGGTGGGGCTCAGGGACGGTTGTGATCTCTCTGAGGAGAGTTTCTGGGCAGCCCTCTGCTGCTTTCAGGAGTTCACAGGAAGAAACAGAAGATCTCCATGTTCCTGCTCCCCTCACAGCTCACTGCATCTTCACCAGGGACCTTTCTCTTCACCAGGGACCTGTCTCTTCACCAGGGACCTGTCTCTTCACCAGGGACCTGTCTCTTCACCAGGGACCTGTCTCTTCACCAGGGACCTGCATCTTCACCAGGGACCTGTCTCTTCACCAGGGACCTGTCTGCTGTGTCCTGCCTCCATGCTGCCTCACCCCCTCTTCACCAGGGACCTGTCTGCTGTGTCCTGCCTCCATGCTGCCTCACCCCCTCCTCACCAGGGACCTGTCTCTTCACCAGGGACCAAGTCTGCTGTGTCCTGCCTCCATGCTGCCTCACCCCCCCTCACCAGGGACTGCCTCCATGCTGCCTCACCCCCTCCTCACCAGGGACTGCCTCCATGCTGCCTCACCCCCTCCTCAGCAGGGACTGCCTCCATGCTGCCTCACCCCCTCCTCACCAAGGACTGCCTCCATGCTGCCTCAGAGAGCCTTGGAAAGAATGTGTGATCCCAGTCTGAACAGTAACAGGAAGATTGATAGCTACTATCAGGTCAGTCGCCATAGCCCTCCCCTCATCACACACTCCATCCATCACACTGCTCTGGCTAACATGGCATCACCAACCTACTCCCTAGTACCCATGTACTCCAGAGCCCTTTCAGCGTGACTCAGTGGTAGAGAATAGGCTGTGTGTTTCCAGCTGCTACAATGAGACTCTTCATCCCTGTCAGCCTCATGCAGACACAGAGACATGGACCAGACAGACACAAGCACAGGAAGAGTTGGCGTGTAGGAGGAGCAGGAGGGAGATGGAGGATGTCAGAGAGAACAGGTTTGCATTGCGTTGGCAGCAGTAATATCCTGCTGTAGCCGAGTTATGACAACAAGAACCCCTTTAAGATTTCTCACTGTGGAGAGGACACTGCTTGACTTGACTGTAATACACAGACACACACACCCCCCTCTGCGACAGAAGCCAGGCAGGGGGCCCCAGAGAGCAGGAATTACAAGGACTGACACACAGCCACCAGGACAAACCATAACTCACCATATGGAAAGTAGTCATTGATTTAAAAAACTATGTGATGAGTCACTACATACCTACATCCAAGGCTAGTGGTCATTGGAGCAGGGAGAGAAATTCTGCACTTCAGAATCATGGTGAACTTGTGACATACTGCTGCCCTCTACTGGATTCTAGAGGAACTACAACACCAAGTTTGAAGCGTCTCTCAAGATGTGTCAGAGCCCGATACATCATGACCATGCTATGCAGAGGACATTTCCCCCATAAAAAATACATTTTGAACTTCGACTGAATAAAATAGTAATTGAATAAGGTGGTAGCAGTGCAGCAGCTGTATGTTAGCCAAAGATGGCTGTGTGTGTGTGTGTGTGTGTGTGTCCAGTCTCTGGGCCCAACAACATCAGCAGGATCTCCACTGTCAGTCACTCACCTGGATGGAGCCAAAGTCCACATTCTCATAGTGGAAGTGTGCACACTCTGCCAGCTGGGGGAAGTGGCCCTTAGTGAAGGACAGCCTGGAACACAGAAGCAACAGCCTGCTTACACGAGAGGAGAGGCTCTCTTATATGGTCATAATGCTCACTCATTCATGCCAGTAAAGCATGACTGAATTGAATTGAGAGAGAAATCGAGAAATGAGAGAGAGGTCAGTGTGTAAGACAGAGGAGCTGAGAGAGAGAGGGGGCGGGGCCTTCAGAGGGGGCGGGGCCTTCAGAGGGGGCGGGGCCTCCAGACTTACTTCTTGATGTTCTTGACCTTCATGCTGGCTGTGCTGCTGAAGGAGCACAGAGCATGCTCAGTCCTCAACTCTGGGACCTCAGCACTGCGTGCCTGCACACACACACACACACCATAAACACATACACACCACACACACACACATTGGGTACGTCAGCAAAGAGAAGGAGACTCAGTCAGCACCCAGCCCTGCGTGTTTACAAACCAGACTGGGGGCGTTACCATGGAGACAGCCTCATTCTTTAAAATCCAGCTGAAACCCATCCAAAATGCACTTGGCTAGATACAGAAATTATTAATAATTCCATCCTTTGAAAGAGTAGATTTATACAGTATATATTTATATATAAATATACACATACACAGAGTATACAGAAAATATTTATGAGAGGATCAATGTGTGTGTGTGTTTATGGTGTGTGTGCATCACCATGGCGCTGATGGTCTCCTCCCAGTCAGGTCTCTCTCGGGGGTGCACGCTGCGGGTCAGTTCAGGAACCAGATCCTCTGCCTCCGGGTGAGCGTCTCTCAGACCGCTGCACAGCAGGGAGGGACCAACACTTACACACCTGGAACATGTCTCAGCTCATTTGGTACATTTCCAATTCAATTCTGTAAATCTAAACTTATTTTCCAAGTAAATAAAACATTGTAAAAGCTTTTAAACCCAGTGTTGATGATGCAGACACTAGCGTAACCCTAACCCAGAAGCCCAATGGCCAGTGTGTTGTGTGTGGATGCAGGATGCCCACCAACACACACACACACACACACCTCTAGATATGCCCACCAACGCACGGATAGGACACACACCTCATAAGGGATCTATACAAGGCTGACCTCAAACTGTCAGCAGAGATGAAGGTTTATGTAAGGGCTGTTTGCATTTCCTCTCCACAACAGAAGGGAGAGAAAGAGATAGAACAACAGAGGAGAGAGAGGGGGAGAGGAGAGAGAGGGGGAGGGAGACAGAGAGAGGGAGAGAGGAGACAGAGAGAGGGAGAGAGGAGACAGAGAGAGGGAGAGAGGAGACAGAGAGAGGGAGAGAGAGGGAGAGAGGAGACAGAGAGAGGGAGGGAGAGAGGAGAGGGAGAGAGAGGGAGAGAGGAGACAGAGAGAGGGAGGGAGAGAGGAGACAGAGAGAGGGGGAGGGAGACAGAGAGAGGGAGAGAGGAGACAGAGAGGCAACAACTGAGTGTAAGAGGCCAGTAGAGAGACACGAGGAGTTGTGGATATATTTGTAGCCCTGTTTTGACCAGTACACTCATCTTTTACTTTATTATTTGAATTCTTTTTCAGGGCTGTTGCAGCACAGTTGCAGAGCACGCTACATAGCTTGAACACAGGTTCCAGACAGGACCAGGGTTCTACGCTGACAGGACCAGGGTTCTACGCTGACAGGACCAGGGTTCTATGCTGACAGGACCAGGGTTTTACGCTGACAGGACCAGGGTTCTACGTTGACAGGACCAGGTTTCTACGCTGACAGGACCAGGGTTCTATGCTAACAGGACCAGGGTTCTATGCTGACAGGACCAGGGTTCTATGCTAACAGGACCAGGGTTCTATGCTGACAGGACCAGGGTTCTCTGTTACCAGAAGCAGCTCCACACAGCAGCAAACCTTCCCTCCTCAGCAGCCTGGCAGCTCCACACAGCAGCAACACACCAGCACTCCTCTGCCTCTATTCAGACCCTCTTCTCTCTGTTGTAATGCTGGACTAATATCTAATGTATGCTAAGCTGCTGCTGCCATGGCAACCCCTGCACATGGAGGATTTGGGACAACTTCAATACAGAGAAAGGGAGAGGGTAGGAAAGGAGAGAGGGGAGGATAGAGGGGAGGAGAGGAGAGGGGAGGAGAGGGGAGGAGATGAGGAGAGGGGAGGAGAGAGGGAGGAGACGAGAGACTGTATTTCAGCCGCAAAAAGGGGACAATTCCTTGAGAATGGTTTTACAGAAATACACACACACATTTTCAGCAAGCTTCCGTCTTTGGAATTGAGTAAATCTTCTACCCGCACATGCAGAAACAGGCACATCTGCTAAGTCGCTACACACCCACCTCAACACACATATCTACACGGTCACTACACACCCACCTCAACACACACACACATACGTCATCAAGTCTCCTGCTCTGGGCTGGTCTGAACATGAGGCAGAGAAAGACAGCGCTGCTGGGAGGAGGAGGTGGTAGAATATGAGGAGGAGGTGGGGAGGTGGAGGGCTGGATGTGTTCTACGCTCCCTACAGTAAAGCAGTCACTGGTTATAGAGCCCACTGGGGGAGGGGGAGTGCTGGTGGTTTCTGTGTGATACATGTGGTGGCACGTGTGTCTTTAAGAAGCCAAGATATGCAGTGTGCATGCAATGCAAGGGGATACTGCCATTCACAAGAATGGGCACATGGTTCTGAGTCAGAGTGCGTGTTGGCATGTGGTTTCAGTCGACGACGTAGCTGCTAGCTGCTATGCTAACCATCAGTTGGAGAAGGGGATAGCTGTTATGCTAACCATCAGCAGGTGAAGAGGGCTAGCTGCTATGCTTGCCGTCAGCAGGGAAGGGGCTAGCGCCTAGCAATTTCATGTTAAAAAGCTGAATGTGGGCTTCCAGCAGGGTTGGTAATAACTGTGTCCAACAGCATATAACATTCTCCATACTAATCTTGAAGAGAACTTAGACTTGCCACTGTCTGTACCCCCCCCCCCCCCCACACACACACACACACGTCAGTCCTCCGTGTGGAGAAGCAGCAGAGAGCTTTTTGAACACGCAGAATTCTAGCACAGATGTGTGCACACCCACACATGCTAGCACCGGAGCCTGGCATCGCCGCCCCCCTGCCCCCCCTCCCCCCAGCCCCTCCGCCCCCTCCTCCCCCCAGCCAGAGGCACTAAGCTGCTGTTGGTTACCTGTCGTCCTTGGTGGAGAAGGAGGCGTCATGGCTGGTGGCTGCTGTGGATCCAGGCAGTCCTGGGCTCCCCGTCGCAGCGCCCACGCCGGACTCCATCATACTGACTCACTGCTGGAGCAGCCTGCCAGGAGGGGGGGGGGGGGGGGGAGGGAGGGAGGGAGGGGGGTTACACGAGTGAGAGGTAGATGAGAGAGCAAGATAAGGGGATAGGGGATGAGCGAGCAGAAAACGAGAGAAGACGAAATAGGAGATGAGACAGAGCATGAAGGGAGAGGATGAAGGAGATGTTTTAGCAAGTAGGGAAACAGAGGGAGAGAAAGCTGTGACCAGGTGAGGCGAGAAGAGAGGAAGAAGAGGGAGAGAGAAGAGAGGGAGAGAGAGAGAAGATAGAGAAGAGAGGGAGAAGAGAGGAGAGAGAAGATTGACATGAAAAGCAAGATGAGAGAGAGGAGGGAGGTGAGAAAAACAATCTGTTATTTTGTGTGTATCGCCTGAGGATCTCATTAAAGGCAGCAGATGAAATACTTTAACCTCTACTGTGCTGGACGCAAAAACTCCCCAACAACATCCGGTAGATAGATATCCAGTATCAACATGATAATAAGGTGGCATTTAAAGACCTGATTGTGTGTGAAAGTTTTGAAAGGTTGAATTTGTATTTATTTTTTTAAGGTTCGAAAAAAACTTTTTGAAATGTTGGAAACATTTTTTTTTTTCAACCTTTCAAAACTTTTTTCCCCAAACCTTTAAAATTCACCAGGAATCTTTTTTGACAATATCTCCCCACATATATAGCCATGGGTGATCAGGATTGTCTCTATTCTCAGTTATGTCTACGAAAATATTTCAGAAATGTTTTTTTCAAACCTTAATAAAAAAAAAAATACAAATTCAACCTTTCTAAACGTTCTTTTCGAAAATATTTTTCAAACCTTCCAAACCTTTTTGGGGAACCTTTCAAAACCTGTTTTTTGAAACTTTCCAGTTACATTACGCACTGTGGATTGTCCCTGTGAGCACCACAGCACATCACACAGTCTGGATGGCCATCAGTGACGGCCTGCAGCTTGATATCCCCATCCAGCACTGCTGCTGCACTGGAGCTTCACACTCAAGCTGTTTGAAGTGGAGAGGTTGGAGGATGAAAGAGGGCCTGTGCGTATATCACGGTTCTCCACGGTTCTCCATGTTCTGCACACCAACACACACATCCTCTGGGGCCTCCAGTGATGTTCAAAGCACAGCAAAGCTCAAATCCCATCAGTCTCTAATACAGACAGACAAGGGAGAGACACCATCTATGCCTCATGAACCACTATCTAGGAAGCGGAGAAAAACTATTTGATGGATTCTGTTGCATTTCCAAACCAAAAGAAGGTCATGTTTCACCAGGATTCAAATGATGAGACATTCATATTTAGCAGGAGGGGCATACTACACGTGGGGTGTGTCTGTAAAGTTCTGATGCATCAGCATCCTGGGAGCTTCTTCCAGTCTACTACTAGCCCATCATCACATCTGCTTATACCATGAGCTGCAGAAGATTCAGGACGGTCCCTCTCTCTCTCTCAGTCTCTGTGTCTCACCTTCTGTCTCTCACACACACAATCATTTCCATTTCAGTCAAATTAGGATGAGCAGAAGAATGTCTCCCTGGTGACTCATCGCTCACGCTGCCTGTTCATCACAGCTGGAGGAACAGCCCACACACACACCTTCTCTGTCTCACTCTCTGTCTGTAGGTCTGTCTCACTCTCTTGTCTGTAGGTCTGTCTCTCTCTCTGTCTGTAGGTCTGTCTCACTCTCTGTCTGTAGGTCTGTCTCTCTCTGTCACTGTCTCTCTCACTCTCACACATTCCTATCTCTCACTCTCCTCTATGACTGGGTGGCTATTCTAGACTGTAACTGTTACAGCACTTCCATATTACCTGAGATCTTAATGTATGTTTTTACACCAAGTCGAATTCTTCTGCGGGGAGGAACCCTCAGACACTGAGACAGAGTGGTAGTAATGTGATCAGCTGGCCCTTCCTCTTTCCCTGACGAGTGGGACGTCATGCGTCCACCTGAAGCACCTGTCCTCTCTCTGCCCTCCCCTCCTCCAGCCTGCCAGGGGGCTGAGAGCAGCCTGGTGCAGGTCCAGTCTGCAGGTCCAGTCTGCAGGTCCAGTCTGCAGGTCCAGTCTGCAGGTCCAGTCTGCAGGTCCAGTCTGCAGGTCCAGTCTGCAGGCCTAACCAGTAGCTTAACGCGACAGCCCTACTAACCAGCCAACAGCTTCACATTGTTGTGTTCTGGCTGGAAGTTCAGATCCTTTCAGCCAGGTGTTCACAGCTGTTGCCCAACACTCCCAGCTGAGTCAGAGTAGACCGACACCTGAGAAACAGTCTATTCTGGAGGAGTCACTGTGCCCTGGAGCTGGACTCTGGGAGAGGGATCATAAGGATATCTGGAACTAGTAAAATAACTTTGCATTGACATTTGCCTTATCAGTTTTATGGCAGCAATTTACAACAATATCAATAATAAGTGATATCTGACTCAGAGGTTTATAACAAAGTCACTTGTTTTGAGTGTTGACTTTAGCAGACATGCCAAGATCTGAGATAAAGTAGGTCAACATGTGGGACTCAAAATACTTGTATTAGTTTGTATGGGCACACACACACACACACACACACACACACACACACACACACACACACACACACACACACACACACACACACACACACACACACACACACACACACACACACACACACACACACACACACACACACACACACACACACACACACACACACACACACACACACACACACACACACACACACACACACACACACACACACACACACACACACACACACACACACACACACACACACACACCCACACACCCTACACTAGCAGCACACACACTCTACACTAGCAGCACACACACACACACACACACCCTACACTAGCAGCACACACACTCTCTACACTAGCAGAACATCACAGAGACTGGGGCTGTGTTGGTGCTGCACAGGTATCTGCTCTGTGGTTTCCACACAATGTTGCCAAAGCAGCTCTGAATGAGCCTGTTCCTTTGTGAGAGCTGCATTATGATCCCAGCTCTGCCCTGGTAGGCCCAGCCTGGCAGAGCGCCAGCCCTCTCCTCTCAATGAAGGAATTGTTTACGGGGGAATGGAATCCCAGCAGGGAATTCCAGGGCATCCTTAGAAGCCTGTTAGTGTGTGAGTCTGGGAGCAGACAGTGAGGATGCCAATGGTGTATTTAATTAACATGCAGGGGGGTCGTCCCACACAGCAACCCTCAGGATCCAGGTCAGGGGTCAGGGGTCACGCTGCCTTTGTGCAGAGCAGCAGAGGACTCCAGGGTTCTTCGAGAGAGCAGAGGGCTGGTCACACACGCTAGCCCTCAGCAGAGAGGATGGCTGCATTACCTAACAGAGAATCTGAACAGAGTATGGAGTCTGTTCAGGATGTCAAATAGTATAAGGGTTATTGGCATTCAAATATGATTTTGTCAGGCTGCTGTTTGCACAGACCTTCTATCTGAAATAACCCTCATGGTCTACCTCTCTCCCAGCCCCCTCCAGACTGACCTGAACAACTCTTCTATCCCTGGTCTCCAAGAAGCACTCTGTTAATGCTCCCCATTTCAAATGGCAGCTAGAAATCCTTCCCTGGAGTCTGTTCAGGAGTCTGTGAACATGACGAGGGTGATGATGTCTATGTCACTCTGGTCATGTCTACAGAACCCTACAACATGTTTCTTACAATAAAACAGCCATTACTCAGGGTTTTGCTAATGCTAGTTGAGATAACCCTTTTAACAGACCAGTTACACTGACTTGTTTACAACCAGAGGCAGCCTTGTGTGCATCCATGAACACAGGCTGGTTAAGCACCACTGACTTTAACAAGTACTTCCTAGTTCCTCATCATCGGTAAACATCTGATGTCACACTGTGGATGAAGCAGAAATAAGTCACGTAGCGTCTTGAGAAACATACAGAGGAAAGAAAAGAGTCCAGGATGAATCATCCTAATGGCTCCAGGCAGAAGAGGCAGACTGACCCCGATACCCTGGAGACACCAGCGCCTCCACTCAGGGGGATGACAGCCTCAACACTAAACACAGAATCCCACAGCAACAAAGCATCTTTCTAGTTACACAACACCTCAGACATGCCTGGGCAACAACCAACAACAAACCAGATCATATATTGTATCCTGTAATAACTTGAGATATTCTGAGCACAGAATATCTGGACGGGGTTTGTGGCAACTGATGATGAAATCCACTGGTTCAGAAATCAGGTCATTTAAAACAAACTGATTAAAGAAATTCCTGAAAACGTGCATCCACTGGAACTGGCCACAAATCTTGAATTAATAACTCAAATTTGAACACATTATGAATGTAATCTTCCACAAAAAGCCTCCATTTGTTCAGAGCTATAAAGTAAACAACAAAGTTAGTACAGCTCACAGCAAGCAACTGCCACTACGCTGCTTCACTGACTTGTTTGGCACATTTAGAAATATCCGCTGCATTTCTGTCAACATATTCAAAATCCCACCACTTTGCAGTTCTTCACCAGAGCTGCATTCTGGTCCCGGCTGAAGAGTTTCTGCATCTGACCTGAAACTAATTTGAGGCGGCAGACGTTGTGAGTAGCAAGGCAGGGACTTTGAGTCCAGCTCCATAACAGCATGACATTCATCAGCTCTTTATGGACTGCAGTGGCACTGCCTGTTTTAAATAACCTGCTGGCTGCTGCCTATAAATACATGAGGAGAAGCAGGCAGATGCACCCTGACCTCCACCCTGACCTCCACCCTGACCTCCACCCTGACCTCCACCCTGACCTCCACCCTGACCCACAGCTACAAGACAGGTAGGGAACAGAAGCTGACTTGGCAAATTAACAGTTAATTGGGGATCAACACTGATTCATATAAATATTTTAAAAAGTATGAAAATGCCAAGTATCGACAACCAATATCTGTGTTTGAGTCACATAAAGGTTATAATAACCTGAAACAATCGACAGGGTACTCTCAATTTATGAAAAACAATCATTTATAAATCCATAAATACATGGATCACATTTCATCAACAAGATTAACAGGTAAACGGATGAACACATATACATAAGAACTTCAAACCAGAAAACATTTTACAAGATCAGTTTATGAGAAGGACCTGGATATTGTCCATCTTTATGGCCTAAACCTTGTAAACAAGAGCCTTGTAAACAACTATAATTCACCATTAAACAGTAACAGGAACTAAACTCATGGATAGTGATTCAGGGTCAGTCTGTGAAAGATGAGCCATCTTGTTTCTGGAGAAACACTAAGCAGAGGGGCATGTAGTCAAGGTGACGGTGTTTCAGACGAGAGAGAGCTCACAAGATGCTTCCTGTTTTAACGAGGCTACTGTGGTAGGAGGGATGTGCTGGGATCATCACTTATGTCTGCATGAGTTATACTTATTTCAAAAAGCAGAAAAAGATTCCAGAACACGAATTACTCCCAACAATACATGATCATTCCAAAGGAAAAGCAGACAGGCTGTAGGCTAATGCCCTAGGTATGCCACATTACCATTACAATAAACCAATCATTTATTACAAATAACCCACTCAGGCAGTACTGCTGCACAGAAATCATCAGTGGACCAAACATTCTCATTACATTCAGCAGCGGTGGCGTATCGATCCCTGATAAAATATTGATTTGCAGCCATTGGTGTGGTTCAGTTCGAGACAGATTGGTGTCATGGACTGAACATTTTTGCAATAAAAGATACAATATATTGTATCCCAGCAGACTATGGAAATGCAGCAAATTAAAACACAAATTGTACACGTTTAATCAAAGCGGTGCTTACTTATATCTTATCTCTCTAGCAAAACACACATTATTTGTTTAAATAGCTAGGCTATACATCAACAACAATCCAACATAATCCCAACAGGTTTCTGCCGATTTGTGAAAAATGCAGATTTTATGTCTTTATCAAACCAGGAGAATTCTTAGACGCAGGCTACCACCGATGGTCCATGACCAAGTGATAGGCAGAAAGAGGGTCAACTAGAATACATGCCCCCTATGTTGTTTTCTATATACACTAGGAGTGTTAGTTAGTGAAATCTGACACATCTGTAAATCCAGCTAGCGTCACATCACACAAGCGTTTGCTTCTAAACAATCAATAAACGAGCAAAAATAAAAACACAATAGCAAACACTGTTTTGACACCAGCGATACATAAATATTAGCTATCCATAAGCAACTTAAATTAATGCAAATTATGTGTAGAAGGGGAAGAAACTACATTTTACCTGGTCTGGCGGTGAGATGTGGTCTAGTAACGTGACTAGCTGGTATCGCTAGCTAGCTGGCTAGCTATTTCCCTCACTGTCGCTTTCACCTCTGTTCTCCGGTCTTCCACGCAGCTGCACCGATGCACAGCCTCAACACCAGCAGCCAAAACGTAGGATAACTTATGGAAGTTGTTTAGTTATCCTCCAAGTACGTAGCCTTCTAGGTACACTTCATTTAAGCGGTGTTTCACCATTCACACTGTGGTCAAATTAGCTCGCTGTCACGTTTGTAGCGGGCGGCGTGTTTAAAAATTCCCGCTAGAGATGTGGGCAATTTTTAGCGAGCTGTAATTGTGTCATCGAAATAAAAAATGTATTCCCATGATATACGCTGCCACTTAACTGCCTTATAAACAACAACACATTGCGTTAACATCCCAAATCGGCAGACGATTTTCGAGTTAAAACTTGTTAGAGCCCCGAGCGCTCATGTTACGGTACTTCGCACCGCCACCCTTCCCAAATAAAAGAGCCTGGAACCAGGACGCGTGGACGCGCCCAAGCAAACGAAGGGGAGAGTGCGCGTTCTCGTGTTCTGAACAGGCAGAAGAGCACTGCTACTGTAAAATCCCACGCAAGCGCCTTTCAATCCTATTAAATCCAGTCAAACAAATCGCTACGTGTCATATACAAACTTTAGACAACGGTGGTTTAGTCAACTATTTTGGAATTGTAAATTAAACGTTTGTTACATGTATGAATTTATAACAGAAACAATGAAAACCCAATTTTCTTATTAGAAATTTCTCATCACAAACTTTTTGCCCCTACAACTCTGCCATCTTGTGGAGAATATCTGTAATAGCACTCAAGCTGTCCTGTCCAGTCCGCAAGGTATTTACAGTAC
Source organism: Thaleichthys pacificus (assembly GCA_023658055.1). NCBI lineage: Eukaryota > Metazoa > Chordata > Actinopteri > Osmeriformes > Osmeridae > Thaleichthys > Thaleichthys pacificus. The sequence continues at coordinate 1,760,686 of CM042877.1, forward strand.
AACCATTCCCGACCTTTTCCACTTTGCGGCCCACTTGCATAGCTCAAATATTTTTCCGTCCGCCCAACACATCTGTTCACTTAATTCGCGTTTATCACACGTTTAATAACACCACGGGAACCAAACAGTTCGCTTGTTTCACGGCAAACTTATTTGAGCGATCAAAGAAGACAGTGTCCATCAGTATGGGATGAATATCATGCCAGGATTCAAAACAGTTTTTTTCTTCAAAGTCTTAAACGTATATATGTATATATAAGTATAATATGTATGTATGTATATATATATATATATAATCTGAAAATAAAAGTTTCAAAAGGTTGAAAAGTTTTTTAAGATCTAAATTAAGTTTGAAGTCTGAATATTTCACTTTTTTTTTGTCTTACACATTTTAAAATGTTGGCATTGTTCTCGCGGTGTCTTTTTGTTGTTGCCAGGTTTGAAATTTAGTTTCAAATAAATAAAAAACAACTCAATGCTTTTGTTAAGTTTTATTATTTCAAAATACAAAACATATTTGAAGCAGAATAAAGGTTGCATGAGCCTAGCATCAGATAACTCAGGTTCCAGTCAGCAGGTATGACGTGATAATGCTTGTGGGTTGGAAAGACTGGTTAGGTGGTACTCTTATCCAATAAACACTGCATTTGACACCTTGGTATCTCAGCCCTGTGATCACCTCAGGCCCTCCTGCGCTCGCCTGGGTACCCCAACACCAACGGCACCTCCGGCACGTTCATAAGAGGAATGTCCACACTGTTCATGCTGAGGTGTTTCAGTTTAAAGAAAAAGTTACCATGCCAACCAGTCTGAATAAGTTATTACATATGGTTCTGAATTTATACATTTGTTAAATAGAAATAGGACAAGATTAACACCAGGTCAGACAACAAAGCAGTATGAAATGCTCTGGTTTGTTGTGGTTTGTATATTATTCCTGCTTCAAAGCATCACAAATTAATGAGAGAAGAACATTTGTTTGCCCTGTGAAAAGAAAATCATAAAACCAATGTATGACACATAAGGCTTTGGTACAGCACCATATGATTCTGTTTTCTTCACGAAAAATGTATCTGGTAAATATTTTCATATAACAACAACACCTGAAGATGGTGATTAACCCTTCGGCTGCCTCTTTATAACGTTATGCAAAACAATGTGTTACAAAGTCACTTAGAAAATGAATACAAAAGAATGGTATAACAAAAATATTTTGGAAATGAGAGGTGCAAATGCAAAAACCACACAAATATGTATCTTAGAAAACAAAGATTACTGACAAAGACATATCAAATATGAACGTCCTAAATATAAAAAATCATACCAAACATCAGATACAAATGGTCATGATCAGTTTCTTGGAAAACAGGATTTCTGCTTGAGTAAAAAGTGAGTGCCAGCAATACATCTAATAGGTGTGGTGTTCTGAGGTAGGCCTAGTCTACAGAGTGAACACACATCTGAGGTAGGCCTAGTCTACAGAGTGAACACACATCTGAGGTAGGCCTAGTCTACAAGTGAACACACATCTGAGGTAGGCCTAGTCTACAGAGTGAACACACATCTGAGGTAGGCCTAGTCTACAGAGTGAACACACATCTGAGGTAGGCCTAGTCTACAGAGTGAACACACATCTGAGGTAGGCCTAGTCTACAGAGTGAACACACATCTGAGGTAGGCCTAGTCTACAGAGTGAACACACATCTGAGGTAGGCCTAGTCTACAAGTGAACACACATCTGAGGTAGGCCTAGTCTACAAGTGAACACACATTTGAACAAACTTGTACTTTTCAGAAACGCATCACAACACATTAATTGAAAATGAACATGACTTAAAACATTGCTATGGAAGACCCAAACTAGGATGGGGACTGAACATCTGAATAGTCCTTCTACCTCTTATTGCATTTAATGAGGCATGATGTTGTGTGAAGGTTGATGGATGAAAATGAGCTGAAATCTTTTCTTACAAAGAGGCCACTAAAGGGGTTAACTTGACTGCAGTTCTGGGTGCTTGTAAACAGACTGGTCAAGCAGAAATCAACCTGTAGAAACAGAGTGAATCTTTACCACCAAATACTTTGATGTGTCGTAAATGTGTATATGACTGAGAAATGTTACAGTAGCTTTTTGTCCAGCATTATTTGAATTTTTTTATCTTGATGCCAAGAAAAACACAAAGACATATTGAAAAGTGTTTCCAATCTATGCCACATCGAAACTGCCTGTCTGACCTACTGGATGGGTATTAACTCTGACTATCTTAACACCCTGATCCATTAGATACACCAGGCATCACAAAATCTAACTGCAATGAAGCTTCATGATTTTGTCAGGTTTGCTCTGACATCTTCTGCTGATCTATCCTCACAGGCTCAACATCTCTTTCAATTTCTAAAGTTTTAAGTCTGTAAACTTCTTTCTATTACAAATCTACACAACAAATTACTCAACTGTTGAGCCTTCTACAATAAAACTGGGATAGTTGGTAAAAAGCATGAGGAGGGTTAGAGATCCTCTCAGCATTCCACATGAAGGGGAAAAAGGGAAATAGCACCAGAAAGTCAGAATGTTTCCAGGTTATCCAGTACGGGCAGCGTGGGTCTCAGGACCTCATCTCCCTGGGAGGAGCACGGGAGCCTCTAGAAGCATCTCATCTCCCCGGGAGGAGCACAGCCTCTAGAAGCATCTCATCTCCCCGGGAGGAGCACAGCCTCTAGAAGCATCTCATCTCCCTGGGAGGAGCACGGGAGCCTCTAGAAGCATCTCATCTCCCTGGGAGGAGCACGGGAGAGCAGCCTCTAGAAGCATCTCATCTCCCCGGGAGGAGCACGGGAGCCTCTAGAAGCATCTCATCTCCCTGGGAGGAGCACGGGAGCCTCTAGAAGCATCTCATCTCCCTGGGAGGAGCACGGGAGCCTCTAGAAGCATCTCATCTCCCTGGGAGGAGCACGGGAGCCTCTAGAAGCATCTCATCTCCCTGGGAGGAGCACGGGAGCCTCTAGAAGCATCTCATCTCCCTGGGAGGAGCACGGGAGCCTCTAGAAGCATCTCATGGAATTGTAATGATGAGGGTGAGACACTCAAAGCTGGAGAGAGACCATAAACGATGTGGCTAAATTGCAAACACACAAAGAAATACTGTGGGTCTCCCTCACATCAGTTTCCAAACTGCATCCAATATCTGTTACCTACACATGTGCTGTTACATACACATGTGCATGTAACATATCTGTTACACACACATGTGCTGTAAAACATGACTGCTTGCACAGTCTGTTCAATAGAGGACTAAATATTACACAGGTTTTGCACTTTGCTGCTATACAGATTGCAAGTGAGCATTATTCTTTCAAAACAACTTTGTTCTAAGATCCAGGATGCAGGGTTGGGGCTCTTGGGTGGAGCGGGATAACGTTTGTAACCAGCACGATGGACAGAGCACACAAGTTCTTTCACAGTCTTGTCTTTTAATGACTGTTTGCAATGAATCCACCTTATTAGATCAGTAAATGCAAATACTCACATTGAGTCAACTGATGGAGTTCAGAAAGGTCCCAAACTGAGACAGGTCTTGCATCATCTCAATGCAACACACCAATTAGATTTTAGACTGTAACACTATAGCGTGTCTACAACATGTATTTTCTTTTTCTTTTCTGATTTTTATTTTTTAACCAAGTATCTGTTTTCAACAGAACTTTCAAAAACATCCCCCAACTGAGTATTAATCACCTTCTGATGATCCTGCCCCTTCTTTCTTAAAAAGAAACAAAAAACTAACAGACTCTTTCTACCCGAGTGTAGATACAACAATCCACTTTGGTTTATAGTTTAACATTATGTTAATCTTCAACATATCATTCTCTTCATAATATTTCATTTTAAACAATTTCAAAATGTGTCCCACAGTAGGGATGTTCTGGTCCATTCCTATAAGCGACTGAAGGGGACCATATACAACTCAGTTTCCACTCATTCTCCAAGAAACTTTGTGTGCATTATATTATCAAATACAAAATATATAGATAATAAGGTATGCTTCTTGAAAATATGATTTACTGTTTTCATGTGCATGTGCTGTTGTCCTCCAAATTAAATGTATATGCAACTGATCACCAGCTTGGCCATATAGGGTATGTGAACAGTATCATGCTGTATCGTAGGACTCCTGCCTGGGCGGGATGTGTGTGGTGTGTTCTTGTCCTTCTGGTGGTCATCTATTTGGGGAGGAGACATTTGTTTAATTAAATGAAACGCTCTAAATATAGACTTCCATTGAGGGCATTAGTTGGCGGTTTGAGAGCAGTGTGTTGTTACTACTGCTTAGGAGGTTAGAGAAAAACTAGTTACTTAAATGTTGACCTTCCAAAACTGTATTTAGCACCAGAGGTATTCTTTTTTACAGTATGAAAATTCTAAAGACCAAGCGATGCCCTTGCCTGTTTATTGTAGAGGCAGGGTATACCTCTTACCTCTCACCTCTGACCTCTGACCTCGGACATAGGATGACACACAGCACCAGTCAGATCATATCAGACTGAAAGAGAAACCAACAACACAACAGGTCCCTCAACACGAAACACTACGATGTCAGATACAACCAGTTACTGAACTTTGGATTTGGAAAACCCACAACAGATACTATTGCTAAACTGTCACACAGCATTACATATTTTGTAAATCCTACTATACAGTTTAAAAGAGCACCACAGGTATAGTCTGTTTTTCTACTAAGTGTTTGTCCTGACAGGGGTCATCTATGTGTCAGCATACACAGCTACTGTAGCTATTTCACATCGTTCATCATATATTTATGACATTACTAAAATATATATCTAAATACAATTTCTAAACCAATCCAACTGCACATAGTACATTCTTTTAATGTTTCTTGGCTTAATTCTACAGCATCATTTCATTTTTGCCGAGCTTAATCTTAAATGCAAAAATATAATGTAATAAACATTTGTTTTCTTTTTTTTTTTTTTACCTCAGAGAACAGACAACACAGGAATCTGAACATTAACTATTCAAGCCAGGTGATTCTGACCAGATCACAATGGAAATGTTTGAACCCAGACCACTTCACTGTGCAGTGTCATTTAACCATCAGAAACAGTGAAACAAGTATGTGCTTTGATTGTATCTTGGTGTGGGCAGAATATATTTGCCCTTTTATCATATTATGAGTATAACACTCTATGGCCATACTTTTATGTAAAGCCACAAAAACGTGTATTCAATATTAGAAGTAATTTCTGATTATATATTGTACTTACACCTCATAGCACAGTCTCTATATTGGCAATATCTTTGTGTAATTCATATAATATCTTTAAATATAAAAAAAATATATATCTGAAAGATTCCTAAATAACTTCTCTTTCCACATCACCTTCCCTTGCTCATGTAAGGAACAGCATACAGTTCATCTGCATGAGCTCCTTATTACAGCAGCATCCACACAAAACAACCATGCACCATGAACCTCGCTACACAGCCATGTTTCATCCACGTTTCATCTACGTTTCATCCAGTATATGTGGGATCTGTCTGACCTGAGACTCAGGATCGCTCACCATCATGTACAGCTTCACATACCATCGCTGACTGCAGAAATAACTAGCAGGAAAGCAAAGCTTCAGGACTGGAAACATCCCTTAGATTCACTACAAACAACATGACCTTCTTTTATCCCAACTTGAAGCCAACATTCAAGTGGCAAGTAAAGGTGAACATTTCATGGACTGTGAGGGGCTTTTGAGTGCTAATGCTACTACTTTATCTATGAAAATTCTTCTATATTCTGCTTAAGTACCAGACACAGATGCAGCCAGTTCTAAACCAGGACACCGTCTATAAATCTGTCCAAAGAGGACAGCCAATGCTAGATGTTGGTCTTCTAGCCAAAGGGACTCAAATTAGGTTAATTTAGAGATAAAATCCTTTCAGCTCTGAACGTGAATGAACATGCTTGAATGTTAGAAGTAATCTGACATTATTTGGTAATGGTAATTCTGCCTTTGAATTAGTCTCCTGAGATTTCTTCAGATCAAAATAGTAACACCAACAGCAGGAAAAGCCTCCAAAAGTTTACATTAGAAACAATCTGAGACAAACCAAGGCTTTCCACTGCCTCAACAAATGAGTCCACAAAATGTTATTTTCCTGCATGAAACAGAAGTTGTTTTATTGTGAATCCTACAGAAAAGTACATTTCCCATTGACCTCACAAGCCAGAAGAAGTAATCAGCACCAGTATTAATGTGAAGTTTAGGGTTAGAGTAGGCCTGGAGTAGGGGTCTGGATCACAATCCAACCAGAAATAACAATCTAGATTAAATTCTAATTTAACCTGACAGATCCAAAATCAGGACATAAATGACTGCACACTCTAACCATCTACATATCTTGCCTTTTAAAGTGACCACACCAAAACACAACCATTGTCATGAGCCAATGTTTAGACAAACATTGTCTCACCTATCCGGATCACTATCAATGATGTCCATCAATGATATGAAAAGGTGTAACTGTGTCAGCGGGCTGTGAAGTCCTGCTCGTCTCCCAGGTGGGTTAGGGTTATCCCAGGGTTAGGGTTATCCCAGGGTCAGGGTTATCCCAGGGTCAGGGTTATCCCAGGGTCAGGGTTATCCCAGGGTTAGGGTTATCCCAGGGTCAGGGTTATCCCAGGGTCAGGGTTATCCCAGGGTTAGGGTTATCCCAGAGTTAGGGTTATCCCAGGGTCAGGGTTATCCCAGGGTTAGGGTTATCCCAGGGGATTCATGTGTAACCAGTGAAGTGGGGGGAAACAACAGAAATATTTTTTTCATACATGAAATAAAAAATAGGGGAATATATATAATGTGCATTATGTAAGTGCATGCATATATTGTCCAATTTATTTAAAATATACACATTTTATAATACATTGTGCAATATATGCAATTATTGTATTTACAATATAATATTTTAACATTCAACATAATATGTTCAGCGCATTTGAGATCTTTGTGATTTAATTTCTGGAGATAATTTGCAGAGAAAAATTTCAAGAAAAGCCAAGATAATAATAAATCCTTAAGTGGTTTAAAATGTGTTTAAAACAGGAAGAGCACAAATGAACATACTTGTAGAGCAGGAAATAGTGTTCTCAGATGTGCCAATGAGTGTCTGAGTGAGGGAAAATGTAATAATGTGTTTTCAGATGTGCAAAACAATGAGTTTTTATATCTTCATGTTTTTACTTTAAGGACACAACAGACTTCAGGTTGGCTTCACTCATAAACTCCACAGTTTCGACCTTTGCTATTCTCCTCTGTACTGTATTCCTATGAGATCCATAAACTGACAGTGTTGATCTTCACCAGTGATTCAGACTTGTTTCAGGATTGGAAAAAAAACGTGTGAAAGAGTTTTAAAGTAGTATTAGCATTTTCAGTTACAGAATTACTTTAAAATGTCAGTCAAATGTTAGTACAGCACTGCTTCAACGTAGGATTACTTTGTCAGTAGGAGACAAAAGCTGTGAGAAGAACCACTAATATAAAATACAGACAGTGCCTACAAAGTAGTTATTGGCAGAACACATCTTGTCAAGACACATCTTGTCAAGACACATCTTGTCAAGTTTAAGGATAGTTGTTTTCAGTTCCTCACTCAAAAGGATGTTTGTGTTTCTCAGCTGCAGTCACAGAACAACCAGAGACCATGCTGTCAAAACTCAAACATTTCAGCCTGTCAGTAACAAACTAGATGACCTGTCAGTAACTAACTAGACAACCTGTCAGTAACTAACTAGACGACCACAACAGCACAGAAGCATGTTGGTCCCTTTGAGAGATCCATCCAGCCACACAGCTGTACTACTGACCACTACTGGAACACCTCCATACCACCCACATGGTAATCTTCTAGATATGTCTACAAATGAATCCACAAATGAATCAATGGTAATCTATAGAAAACAAGCACCTTTAGATGACACAGTAATCATTTTGGCCGCTCAGCCCCGGAATGCCACAAGAAGCTCTTCTGTCGGTTCCAAAAAGGAGAAGTGTGTTTTGTCAACACAGTGACCAAGTGACAATCACGTGACAAAGAGCAAGGCTACAAACACAGCACATGGCTGTCAGGGCAGTTACTCTGATACAGACACTCACATACAGTAAAACATGAAAGAAAATCAGAACTGATGTAGGGAACCAGAATCCTTGTAAAGACAATTCAAAGCCTTTGGTTCAAGGTCCTCCCACATGAATGACAAAATACTATAGAATACTATAGAATACTATGGCACAAAATCCTGTCCTCCTCTCCGTACAGTACATGTTTCAAAGATTAAGGAAGTTGTGGTATGTTTGGCATTGCTATAGTACTTTTAAAATAAAAGGATTTGGAACCCTCTGTACTACCCATAATGCTACAAGATAAGTGTGGTTTAAGATCAAACAATTATATATGTATATTTTTTTGTATATTTATATATATACTGTATATGCAATATGGCAGTAGCCAAAGTTTTGCTCCAGTGCAAACGCCTGTCCCAGGTGTGAGACCTCCTGGGCCCTGTGACATGAGAGATGCAGGATTGGCCAGGTGTCCCTCCTGGGCCATGTGACATGAGAGATGCAGGAGGGGGGCAGGAGGGGGTCAGGAGGGGGGCAGGAGGGGGGCAGGAGGGGGTCAGGAGGGGGGCAGGAGGGGGGCAGGAGGGGGGCAGGAGGGGGGCAGGAGGGGGGCAGGAGGGGGTCAGGAGGGGGGCAGGAGGGGGGCAGGAGGGGGGCAGCTCTGGGCATCTACACCCACATGTGCTGGACGACTGCTGCAGTACTCTAAATGTGATCCTGTGTATTGTGCTTTGAATATGACAGCTTTCTCTTAAAATTATAATGTTATGGGAAAAAACGACAAAACATTTAATTGTATATCAAAAGCTTCGAATAGAAATGTTGATGTAAGTGAAACATAATATCCTGCATCCAAAATATCCATAATAACACCTTTATTGGTGTTCAAACAACCATTACGTAAAAAACTGTTCCTAATCTGTGTGGATCCGGTTTTAACAGACCTGCATCAAAACAGCCATTGCAGTGTATATCTGGTCAATTATGAAAAATGTCAACTCATAAACTCAATGAAATTATAACTCGATTACACTAGAGTCAGAATAATGAATGATGAAAAAAAAGAAAGAATCTGAGGTACAGTTTGCAGCTTGTGAGAACCCTGTGTTTGACTGGCGTGTTGGTGGCATGTTTGACTGGCGTGTTGGTGGGATGTTTGACTGGCGTGTTGGTGGGATGTTTGACTGGCGTGTTGGTGGCGTGTTTGACTGGCGTGTTGGTGGGATGTTTGACTGGCGTGTTGGTGGGATGTTTGACTGGCGTGTTGGTGGCGTGTTTGACTGGCGTGTTGGTGGGATGTTTGACTGGCGTGTTGGTGGGATGTTTGACTGGCGTGTTGGTGGGATGTTTGACTGGCGTGTTGGTGGTGTGTTTGACTGGCGTGTTGGTGGTGTGTTTGACTGGCGTGTTGGTGGCGTGTTTGACTGGCGTGTTGGTGGGATGTTTGACTGGCGTGTTGGTGGGATGTTTGACTGGCGTGTTGGTGGTGATGTTTGACTGGCGTGTTGGTGGGATGTTTGACTGGCGTGTTGGTGGGATGTTTGACTGGCGTGTTGGTGGTGTGTTTGACTGGCGTGTTGGTGGGATGTTTGACTGGCGTGTTGGTGGGATGTTTGACTGGCGTGTTGGTGGTGTGTTTGACTGGCGTGTTGGTGGGATGTTTGACTGGCGTGTTGGTGGTGTGTTTGACTGGCGTGTTGGTGGTATGTTTGACTGGCGTGTTGGTGGGATGTTTGACTGGCGTGTTGGTGGGATGTTTGACTGGCGTGTTGGTGGGATGTTTGACTGGCGTGTTGGTGGTGTGTTTGACTGGCGTGTTGGTGGTGGCAGATGAGACGTGCTGTAAACAGAGACTGACTATACCTCTAGGTTCATGGACCCCAAAACATTCTTTCTAAGTAAAGAAACTACAATGCTTTCTTGTATGTTTTGCACTGGAGCAAGACTTTGTAAACCTCAGGTAGACACTCTATTTTCCTTTTGTCTTTTTTGTTCTGAAAACCATTTTTTCCCTTGGGGCAGAAGTGAGTTTTAATGGCATGTGACGTTTTGGGGGAGTAGTTTAACCTTGGCGGACTCAGAGGAGAGTGGCATGGTCTGGGTCCATGCTGTCCATGCTGGCCAGAATGGCCTTTTGGTCCTCCCTGGGAGGGCGGCGGTACAGCAGGGCAGAGAAGCGGGCGTACGGGTCCTGTCTGAGAGGAGCCTTCTTCTTCTTGCGGAGGTAGAGAGCTTCTTCAGGCTGCAGCACCCGGGAGGAGCAGGGGGGCTGGGGCTGAGAGGAGGAGTCACCTGGGGGAGGGGGGAGGGGTCAGAGGGAGGTCAGAGGTCAGGGGTCAGGTACAGAGACAGGGGGTGAGGGAGGAGAGTAAGGACCAGGGGTACTAGTGGATCGTGGATGGAAAGGAAAGGCAAAGTCAAAGAAAAGAAAAGAGTGTTAGATGAAACATTGCAAGATCTGTTTCTCTGAACAGAGTCAAAAATCAGAAGCTCCTTGAATAAATCTGCTGCAGAGCGCACACAACTTCAGACTGGGGCAGAGATCGGACCTTCAGCAAAACAACGAACACAAACACACAGACAAAAATATGCTGGAGTATCTTGAAATCTCTGAACGCCCCTCAGAGGACCAGGAAACATCCCTTAGAACATCTGTGGAGCCCTGAGGACCACAGCGCTCGGACACCCTGCTCTACCTGACCTAGAGAGGGTCTGAAAAGGAGAATGGGGAAAAACCACCAACATTCTCATGTGCGAAGCTACAGGCTCTCCCACGTTACCTGACAGGACACCTCAGCCACCATGTTACCTGACAGGACACCTCAGCCACCACGTTACCTGACAGGACACCTCAGCCATCTCTGCCAGTCTTCTTCTTTGGTGAAGCAGAACAAACACACACTGCAGAACAAACACACACTGCAGAACAAACACACACTGCAGAACACACACACACTGCAGAACAAACACACACTGCAGAACACACACTGCAGAACAAACACACACTGCAGAACAAACACACACTGCAGAACAAACACACACTGCAGAACACACACTGCAGAACAAACACACACTGCAGAACACACACTGCAGAACAAACACACACTGCAGAACAAACACACACTGCAGAACAAACACACACTGCAGAACACACACTGCAGAACAAACACACACTGCAGAACAAACACACACTGCAGAACAAACACACACTGCAGCTGGACACTCACCTGCTTTCTTTCTACTCTTTGAGTTGTTGTTGTTGACGACCATCTTCTTGACTTTTTTAAGACGTTGGTATCTCAGTGCCTCTATCCTCTCAGACCCCACAGGCCCTCTCGGATCACCTCCACGTTTTCTGAGCAAAAACAAAAAGAAGAGACAGATAACCCCAGGAGCGTCGATCAAACCTCCGGCTCGCTGCAGCGCCGCTGGTTCTTCTCTACGACACACCAGGCTACAGCCACAGGGAGAGTTCTTATCAGAACATCTAAATGAAAGCAATGTCTAATAAATTACACTGGTGTCATATTTATATCGACATATTATTTTATTAAATAAGCAGGCTATTGATCTAAAACTGTCTAAAACTGTCCATTTACTTTGAACCATCATACAGAGAAAGGACGTGATACAGTTTGCACCTGTTGTGATTGAAGAAGAACAGTTTAAATTACAATGCTGTATACAACCCATTCCAATCTTTACGCTCTTTATCAAATCACAAGTGCAAACACGTACCCTGAACTTTCTACCTTAATCTGAACAGTTTAAATGTTGTGGAGGGTGTGCAGGTGTGTTCATGTGTGTGCAGGTGTGTTCATGTGTGTGCAGGTGTGTTGACAGTGTCTGCCGTCCATTCCACATACAGAGACCCGTTAACCTGTTAGCCCACGGTTACCCTAACCCTAACCCACGCACGCTGTCAATACACAACCGGGCTTTACAAGGCAAGGAAAACCACACAGCATTACAGAGGGGCTGTCCTGTGCTTGTGGCTGTTGGGAGAAATGGAAGGCTGTTAGTAGAGGGGGAAAACCACATCTGAGCAACACAGCATCATCAGTATGTATTCATAGACATGGAAACTGTCTACAATGGGCTTCACCATGCTGACAGGGAGAGATGGCGGGAGGGGAAATGGCTACTTGGGAACAGTCACATAACGGAAAATAAGCCAAAACCAAAAAACCAAACACGTGGACAACAAATGTAACAAGAGTTTATTCAGATAGTTGATCTTTTTTTTCTGTTTCTTTTTTTTTTTTAAACTGAGGAGAAATATTTAGCAATAGCATGCATGGCAGTTTGCACATGGAACAGGACTTTAAAGGGGAATACCTTGACATCCACTTCATAGGGCACTCAGAACTGGGGGTGCTTAACCCACGCCCTCGACTTATTAAGATTTCCCCACAATAAAAAAATGAGTGTGTTCTGGAAAGACACTTGCTTCACATGATAGTGACAACTGTTCTGCAGTCCAAACATACAAGTGTTATATTGCGCTCTCAAGTATTTTGGCTCATACTCTAAATACAGAGGAATTATATTCACATAAAATATTTCCTGGGAATCTGAGTAAAGAAATATTTTCAATTAGTGTTATCAAAAGCATCTTGAGAGGGCTGCTAAATATGTTTGTATCAGAGAGACTAAATCTGTTACTAGCCAAGAAAACCCACACTAACAGAGTTGCCTTATAAGCTATGCATCAGTAACAGCTACAAAAAGTTGATGTTTTTATACATCAAAAATATGACATTCTCACGCACCAAAGTAACGTTTGCAGCTTTGTAAAGGCATCTGGATCTTTGTTTGTGCATGACGACTACTTTCAACTTCACATTGTAGGGTGTCAGATTTCTGTGCCAAGTGTTTCAAATCAAACGCTCCTTCAGTGTTTCCAGCATTAACACCAGGAGGAAGCGACTGCAGAGAAACGTGCCTAACCTGAGACTTGCTCAGACAGCAGCATATGCAAACTAAAATCAGAATGCATAGTGTTGAAGACTGCAGAACTGAAATACTTTGGGAAACAAAAATTAAAAAGAAAAAAAATGAAAATAAGAAGTTGATAGAAGTAAGGAAGTAAACAAAACAAGATCCAAAGGCTCGTATTCCCCTTTAAAGGACGAGGTGATTCAAGCCCCCCCTGCGACCCCCCCCTCTCAGACATGGATCCGACCCTTACCTATTGAGGTGTGGAGGACCTGGTGTCAACAACGCTGCCCAGATAGCTGAGATCAAAAACAAAGCAGGTCAGACTCCAGGAGAGAACCAGCCCTAACGTCACACTGTATGATGGAGACACTGCAACACATGACAAGCAGACAGGCCCTGCAACACTTCGCCCAACAAGCACCCTGGGAGCCGGACCTGGGGGACACCCTGGGACCTGGGGGACACCATGGGACCTGAGGGACACCATGGGACCTGAGGGACACCCTGGGACCTGAGGGACACCCTGGGACACCATGGGACCTGAGGGACACCCTGGGACCTGAGGGACACCCTGGGAGCCGGACCCGGGGGACACCCTGGGACCTGAGGGACACCCTGGGACCTGAGGGACACCCTGGGACCTGAGGGACACCCTGGGACCTGAGGGACACCCTGGGGCCTGAGGGACACCATGGGGCCTGAGGGACACCCTGGGACCTGAGGGACACCCTGGGACCTGAGGGACACCCTGGGACCTGAGGGACACCCTGGGGCCTGAGGGACACCATGGGGCCTGAGGGACACCCTGGGGCCTGAGGGACACCATGGGGCCTGAGGGACACCCTGGGACCTGGGGGACACCCTGGGACCTGAGGGACACCCTGGGACCTGGGGGACAGGGGGAAGGGAGGGGGGCATAGGGGTAAGGGTGGACAGAGAGGAGGGAGAGATTGAGGAGAGAGGGTTGGGGGTTAGGGGTAGGAGGAGGTCAAGCTATCAGGTCACTAAGGAAGAGATGAGCCCTGTGACTCCAGACATACTCCAGCCCCCCTCGGCCTCCTCAACACGACCTCTACCATCCAGGCAGACACAAGGAGTGCTTGTTTTGTCGGGAAGTCAATTAGGGTGCAGAATATGGGCTTCCTCCTGTTGGGTGAAAGCAGGGTGAAGCGAGGCGCAGATGGAGAAACAGCCTTCCAGATGTTCCTCTGATTCCAGGCTTTAAGGGGCTCATACTCAACAAATAGCACAATGCGCTGAAAATGGACAAATAGAATGGTGCTTTCTTTCAAGACATACTGTAGCCCCAAATGTTCTGTTCTGTGGTCATCTGTGAAGCAAATGCATGTTTCTTGTCACATAATTATTTTTGGTTACAATGCCAGGGTGTTTACATACAAATAGAGAAGGAATTTCCTGAAGGTGACAATTTTAGCCCAATGCTTCACAGATTTTTTTATGAATGTTTTAAATTTGATGTCTGGCATGAAAAGCAGCATTGATTGAGTTGAGAACAATGTAACTCCCAAGCTAATCAAATATCTCTCTCTATATTAGGGCAATGCAGGATGATGTAAGACATCCTGAAAACTTTTAATTTGAAATTGATAATAAATTTGGACGACAAACATTCCTTCCATTTGATTGAAAAGTATGCTTGCTAATGCAGATAGCAGAGAACCTTTTTGCAACACTGTGGTCAAACTTTAAGGGCAACTCAAAGCAGAATGGGATGAGGCAGATGGCCACACATAGGTCCCTGTCCGGGGGCCGCATCACCTACCCTGAAGACGACAGCTGTGGAGGAGACGGCTCAGACGGCAGGACCTCCTCTTCAGTCCTCCTCTGGGACGGCATCTGTCCAAAAACGTTGCCGCTTTCCACGGGGGGTGAGGGGGACTGTGAGGGGTAGCTGGTGGCGGATGTGGCCAGGGCCATGTGGGAGCGGTAGCTGGGATTGGCCCTCCTGCTACTTTGGGCGGGAGAGGAGGAAGGGGAGGACCGTCGGGAGAAGCTGGCTGACGCGGGGGGAAGTAGGGTGATCTCGGACATTTCTGGAGGGATGGAGGGCTGCACGAGGCCGGGGCGGGGCCGGGGGCGCACCACGATCTCCGGGGAGCCGTTGTGGGAGCTGAGGGGGCTCTGGGTGAGGGGCGAGAGGCGCGAGGGCTGCAGTACCACCTGCTGCATGCTGGACTCCATCCTGCGGATCTGCCTGGGGCTGAACCGAGGGGGCTCGAACCATCGCGTGTCCAGACTGCTGAACGTGCTGGGAACCACGTGGGCCATGGGGGCGGGGTAAGGCAAGACAGGCACACCCATCCCGTTGCTGGTGTGTCTCAGCTGGCCCAGACCCAGGGCCTCTTGCATAGCTACATGCTTGGCTGGAGGCCCCTTGGCCTTGCTCGGAGACTTGCCTGTACGGCTCTTTGGGGCCTCCAGCGACAGGACACCAGGATAGGAGGGCATCTGCAGGGACGAGGGCTGGAGAGCCCCGAGGGGAAGGACGTGAGGAGGGGGGTGAAACAGAGGCTCCCGATGGAGATGCAGAGAGTGGTGAGGAGGGAAGATGAAGTGAGGCTCAAGACTGGCGAAGGTGAAATCCGGTCTTTGCCAGATGTCTGGGGAGCGGGAGGATGAGGTGAGCGTCAGGGGGAAGCTGGAAACGGCGTAATGGTGGAGGTCTCCCTCCCCCATTTCTTCAGGAATGACTGGGTGACCAAAAGGTCCTTCTGGGAGATATGGAGGGGAGGACATGACGGAGCTCAGAGGGCTGGTGTCGGGCATGTAGAAGGGAGGAGGTGGGTCGTGTTCCCCAGGACTGCCCAGGTAGCTGTAGAAGTGGCTGGGGGGGAACACCCTGTGGTGGAGCGAGCCTCGGATCTGGCCCGTGGCTTGCAGACGGCTGCTCTCCATGATGGTCATACCTTCCATGGGCCTCTGGAAGCGAGGGCTGTAGGCTGGAGGCTGCATGTAGGAGTCCTGGCTGGAGGACATGGGGGAGATCTGGTGAGGCCGGAGCGTTGCCATGACGGGAGGCATGGGCCCAGGGTCGTCGTTCTCTTCGTCCGACTGGCGGAACTCCGGATACAGGTCGGACTCTTCCACGAATGGGAAGCCCTCGATGCGTCGAGACTTGACGGACATCTCCACGTCGGAGGGGTCCATGACAAAGCGTCCATCCGGCCCTCGGCTGATCAGTTCGATGGGCGTGGTGGGCTCCGCCTCCTGCTTGGACACGCTGTACCTCTTGCTGATTATTGCTCTTTTGGTCTTCTTGTACAGAGAGAGCTCCTCCTTCCTCCCAGGGCTGGAGGGCATGTGCTTAACGTGAAGGCCGTGTCCATCCTCTGACGAATCAGACGGCGGTCCCACCGAACGCATGCTCTCTGGACTCTCCTTCCCAGAGGACACCCTGTCAAGCAGACAATGGAAGCCGGTCAGAACCAGGTCGCTAACCTCCATCACTCAAACACACGCAGACCACTAACCTCCATCACTCAAACACACACAGACCACTAACCTCCATCACTCAAACACACACAGACCACTAACCTCCATCACTCAAACACACACACACCACTAACCTCCATCACTCAAACACACACACACCACTAACCTCCATCACTCAAACACACACAGACCACTAACCTCCATCACTCAAACACACACAGACCACTAACCTCCATCACTCAAACACACACACACCACTAACCTCCATCACTCAAACACACACAGACCACTAACCTCCATCACTCAAACACACACAGACCACTAACCTCCATCACTCAAACACACACAGACCACTAACCTCCATCACTCAAACACACACAGACTAGACCCAAGCATGAGAACATTTTGGCTGAAACTCTTTCACTCTTCAACTTGCTCTAACCCACATGCCCCGCTATTGATACGCGGTAGACAGACTTTATGGCGTGATGTACCATTAATTTAATTTGTCTAGACACAGCTTTTGAGACATGAAAGGCTGATGATTTGTTTGTCTGTCTGCAGAATCTCAACATCAATAATCTCTTTAATCACGCTGTTTATGTCTGTGATTCAGAGTGATACCATTGATCAGAAGCTTTGAGCTCAATTTAGAAATGTAGTGACTCAATCCAGGAAACTGAATGTTTCTGGAACATGTCCCAAGCAGACAGTGTTGATCTTGACTCTAGTGTTCATATTATTCTCCACCTTTTTCTGGAGATGCCTTGTCATCCCTCAGTCCTCCCTGGACACACTCTCTCATTATTGATGGCCTCTTACACTATCACCTCATGTGTGTTGTACATGTTCTTTTATGTCAAGTTGAAAACACTCTTCAAATACATTTATTATCAACTCAGTCAATTGTATGTGTCTAATTCAAAGCCATTAATAATTCAATGTAGCCATGAGAGTTACCAAGTAATGAGGAACAACAAGCATTTCCCAGAAACAAGAGCGGAAAGAGGGGCTTTTTGAAATGATAATATCTTTATTTAGACAAAATACAACGCTTTGCTCAGGGTTTTTCATATTTCTTTTCTGAATAAGTCTTGTTATTATGCTTGTGCTGGCGAAGGAGGCGTTTCCATGGCAACTGACCTAGATGACCGAGATGGCAAAGACCTTGTCTCTGCTGAGTGCAGCGCCCTCCTAACTATTCAAACAATAACGTTAACATAGCTGTACACATCTGCTATACACTCAAGGCATATGAAAATACGATTTAAACATGACAATGTAGTAAGAGACACAATGTGACATTTTCAGACACTTTTTAACAACTACTAATGAAAGTACTTTGTGTTTCATTTGATCTTCAAGCTAATGAAAGAGTCTGAGACCAACAGAGGTTGCATGCAGTTTTTGTAACTAAATACTGGCTTTAATATTTCTTAAATTTGCTTTAATTTGAAATGTAAGCAGTTGGAGGCATGAGATAGTGTATGGAACACTAACAGTGCTTTAATTATCAGCTGCAACTCTTAAGTATTGAAACAGTCCGAAATGCCACATTCTATACCGTTGACACAAACTCACTTTTCCAGCGTATTTTCATGAGTGTTTAGTGGCAGAGCAAATGCAGCACTTTAGTTTTCCCAGAACATCTGGAGAACACTAAGCTGCCAGAGGAAACCACTATGACAGCGGGTTTGTGCTTCATGAGTCTGCAAGTATAGTTCCTGACTGTAAGAACAAGATCCATAGCAACAAGGCCTGCATTCAAGACACTCAAAACTGTCTGGTCATGTTCCAAAATGTGCTGCTGTTAAACCAAGACTACAGGATGAGGACAGCTACAGGGTTAAAGGCAATAAGATTTGTTCTCTTCAATTCAATGTCATTTATTCTAGGTTAATCAGCTGCATGGTTGAAAATAATATTCTGGGTAGTTTTTCATTATGAAAAAGGTAGATACCCATTAGATAAGCATCTGTATTTGCCGTGCGTCTAATGTGCAGGTATGAGAACATCGTCAGCCTGGAAATGTTTCACTTCCTCTAAATGTAACACTTTCACTTGTTATAAAACTGCACATGCGTAAAATACAATAACTGCGTAATATTTGCGTAAAACCAGGATCACGATTTGGCACTGATGCTAAATACTAACTACAACAAGCTTACACAAACTATACTGAATAAATAATACTTCTGACAGAATAAATCAATTTCAAACTTACAAAGCATGGAAAAATGGGAGAACTTTGCCAGAAGCGTTTATCAAGATAATAATTTGTCCAAGAAAATATGTTTAAAGGAAACAATGCATCACAGGAAATCAGTTCACAAAAGCTAGATAAGAGGTGTGCAGATTTGGCAGGGCTAGGTCAAGCTCGAGTGTGCAGGGGTGGGTTCGTCACAAAGAGGCAGCGATTGAGGGGTTGTTTGGCTGCAAAATATCTGGAAGAACACAAGGCACATTCATCTTCTCAGAAACCCACCAGGAGGGTGGAACACACTGATACACACTGACAAAGCTCTCATTCTGGACTGTTATGTTTTACAGAGTAGTGGAAGGGGCCGGGGCCGGATGGTACAGACCAGCCTGTGAGGCAGCTGGGAGAGCTGGAGGTTCCTGTTGCAGAGGACAGGGCGGAGGCAGAAGCACAAACAGCAGTGCAGCCAATGAGATGCCAGGGGACTTGTTTACCATTGTACTGTGAGACTAACTGGGATGGAAGGCCTGCCAACTCAAAAGAGAAGCAACCAGTCCTGCTAGATACCTTCTACATACCAAGACTGGTTTAGTATTACATGTCCAGCAGCAGGCGTTCATCGTGGATTTATTGTGGACGAGGTGAATGGATTTTACCACAATGGCCTTGAAACAATTCAGGAGTAATTTGACCTTAAGCTGGAACTCTATTGAAAGTGGTGGGAGAGTGTGTTGCCATGCAACAGACAGGTACCAAGCATACATTGTTAACGGACGTTTCTGGGCAAAATATACATGATTATTTAACGTGTACTCAATAAGAACATAAGTTTTGCAGTACTTGACTCATGCACAGATATGTAAATAAAGCCCTGCTACTGAAAATAATGTTTTAAATGCCCAAATAACAAAGAGATGTGAATAAAGTGAAGCTCTGTGCAGTGAGCCCGCCCCCTGCTGGACATGTAAACCACTTCAAACCCCCTGATGACTTGAAATAATCTTCTTGTGCTTTAGAAATTGGAAGGACTGGCCATCACTTCTGCATCTCCCTTGAGTGGATCCCTCACAGGGCTCTCTGGCCCCTAGCATGATGCTGGGAGTGTGCTGTCAGGAGAGCATGCAGCCCAGGCCAGCAGGGAGCCTACTGGTGTGCTGGGCAGGGGGGAGGGAGGGCGGGAGTGAGGTGAGGTGGGGCGGGGGAGGCTGGGCAGGGGTGAGGGAGGGAGGAGGAGGCAGGCCGGGGGAAGCGGGGAAGGGGTGAGGGAGGGGAGGGGGGAGGTGAGGTGGGTAAGGGGGGACAGGTCAGGGCTCACTCACTGAGGGCTGGAGGCAGGGGGCCTGAGGCTTCGGCCGTCTCCCCAGTAGGGCTCAACCCCGGGGAGGGAGCTAAGAGGACTCCTGCGGGGGGCGACAAGAGATGGAGGAGGAGAAGATGGAGAAGGAGGAGGAGAAGGGAGGAGGAAGAGGAGGAGAGGAAGAGGAGAAGGGAGGAGGAAGAGGAGGAAGAGGAAGAGGAGAAGGGAGGAGGAAGAGGAGGAAGAGGAAGAGGAGAAGGGAGGAGGAAGAGGAGGAAGAGGAGGAAGAGGAAGAGGAGAAGGGAGGAGGAAGAGGAGGAAGAGGAAGAGGAGAAGGGAGGAGGAAGAGGAGGAGAGGAAGAGGAGAAGGGAGGAGGAAGAGGAGGAGAGGAAGAGGAGAAGGGAGGAGGAAGAGGAGGAAGAGGAAGAGGAGAAGGGAGGAGGAAGAGGAGGAGAGGAAGAGGAGAAGGGAGGAGGAAGAGGAGGAAGAGGAGGAGGATGGGTAAGAGAAGAAAGGAGAAGGAGGAGTAGGAGAAGAAAGGAGAAGGAGGAGAGGAGGAAGAGGAGGAGAACAGAGGCTGTAAATGAGGTGTCTAAACGTCCATACAGCAAGAGACCGGATGATATTCAGGTGACAGAAGAACAGTAGAGACAGAGGACAGATAGAATAACAGGAGGATTTGAGAGACTCGTGAAATAAAGACAGAAACAACAGATAGATCGATAGAGGACCAAGCTTGGACAGTGTGAACTGCGTACTGAGTGTCGTGGATGTGATGAAGTTCACAATCATTTGTAGCCATGGTCTTGCTTTGTTCACAGATAATTGTACAAATAAAATTACAGTAATTTCTTATATTTGTTTTCTGTATTTTTGTAAATAATCGTATAATCATATGGAAATAGCAAAGGCCAACCAAAATGTTACATTGGGCCTTTAATTAGCAGAAATCGCTAAATCCACATCCTTTAATTTTTTTTACAAAAATCAACAACAGACATGTTTTACACAGACCCTCGGAGAGAGTAAATCGAGTTAATACTTCAGTAAATTTATATCAATATAATGTTGGACTTTCAGACAAATACTGTCTGTGTGTGTCTAGGAAATGATGATGTCTTTAGATGAATGAGTTAACTGTCTGTAGATGAATGAGTTAACTGTCTTTAGATGAATGAGTTAACTGTCTGTAGGTGAATGAGTTAACTGTCTTTAGATGAATGAGTTAACTGTCTGTAGATGAATGAGTTAACGGTCTTTAGATGAATGAGTTAACTGTCTTTAGATGAATGAGTTAAATGAGATAACTTCCTCCCATAGTATAGCTCTAACGACCGGGGTGCATCTGACAAACACACCAGGCTGAACAGTATAGGAGCATTTCCTAGCACCAGATGTCAGTGTGGCATCATTGTATTTTACAGAAAAATCTCATTGTCTTTCTGCAAGGTCAAACCGTGTTCCTCCAGCCTACTGTAGCATATACGGTATTGGATCATACTGTTTAAAGATTATAATGTAAAGATAAAGATAACTGCAAGACTGGATTGCTGTCTTTTTTACTGTTCTGGCATTGGTTCAAAACTTATGTTGCAAACACAATGTTGCCACATATGTAGAGAACACAAAAGACTCATACAGCGCATCTGCTTGACATATAAAAAAAATCTGTGCAACAAATCCAATGTCAAAGTTATTTAGAACTGTGGATAAAACACACACACACATCTCGTCAACCCTTCACACACACACACACACATCTCGTCAACCCTTCACACACACACACACACACGTCTCGTAAACCCTTCAGGTGTCACAGGGGCCCCGCCCCAACTGGAAGTGGTGTGTGGGTGTGTTGCCATGGAACCTCACATCTAGCGCTCGTTGCTAGCGAGCGCCTTCATAACGACAGTGTCTCAGCCTCATAATCCAGGGTTCAAAATGACCTACGACTCCTGAGGGTTCCATAAAATGTCATCATTCAAAATCCTGAACACGATATTGCTTTTTTATCTGTATCTTTTCCACTTGTTAATGTTATGAAATCCTATGCTTGGAATTGGAACATTCTGAAGATGAGCCTCCCAGAGATTCACTCCTGACTGTATCAAGCCCCTCTGGAGTGTTCCATAAGGAACAACACCAGTTCTGTGGGACCCCCTAACTAAAGCAAAACATCACACCCCCCCTGGGACCCCCAGCCCCCCCCTCTGGGACCCCCAGCCCCCCCCTCTGGGACCCCCAGCCCCCCCCTCTGGGACCCCCAGCCCCCCCCTTGGCCCCCAGCCTCCATCATTTCCAACCCTGAATCGTGACACGAGGGGGAGGGGCAGGAGCAGCATCAAACAGTAGACACACCATCACCATCACCATCACCACCAGCCCGTTTATTAACACTCTGCCCATCACACTTTACCTGAAGAAGAAGACTTCCTGTGACTTCCTGTTCCTCAGGAGGTGCAGGGCAGCTCACTGACACCACCTTCTGGCTCAATCTACCACTGCACCTCCTTCCAAGATTTACACTGACAGCCCAGAGTGAGGCGGGCGAACCTCCTGTCAGGAACACGTATGACCGTGTCTGTACTCACACCCTGTAGGCAGCTCTTCTCCTGCACATTATTTAAACACCCAGTTCTCAACCGTCAAGTTTACAATAAATGTAAACAGTAGTCAGTTGGGGATGTTCCCAGGCTGCAGATCAGTCTTCCTACGAGAGGGGGACCTCCACAGGAAGCTTATATACAACCCTAGAACTCCTCCCCATCTTCAGGTCAATCTGAGACCATGTGGTGTTTTTTTTACTTACGGAGTCTCCAAGCTTTTCCTGCAGTGGGTTATGGAGAGAGGAGGGTCTGGAAAAAAGATACATCTGGTCAAAAACATGAACAATAGATGCCGAAAATGTCCTGTGACTAAAAGTGATGACAACATGACAAGTCATTGTCTGTGAGCGCAGAGAACTCCAAAAGCACAATAAGTTTGTTGAACGCAGAGCAGTGCCTCTAAAGATCACCACCCTGAGAGGGTTAGGGTTAGATCACCCCCCTGAGAGGGTTAGGGTTAGATCACCACCCTGAGAGGAGGTGCTGCTCAGAGCGAGGGTTAGGGTTAGATCACCCCCCTGAGAGGGTTAGGGTTAGATCACCCCCCTGAGAGGGTTAGGGTTAGATCACCACCCTGAGAGGGTTAGGGTTAGATCACCCCCCCTGAGAGGAGGTGCTGCTCAGAGCGAGGGTTAGGGTTAGATCACCCCCCTGAGAGGAGGTGCTGCTCAGAGCGAGGGTTAGATCACCACCCTGAGAGGAGGTGCTGCTCAGAGCGAGGGTTAGGGTTAGATCACCCCCCTGAGAGGAGGTGCTGCTCAGAGCGATGCCTCACCTCTCCTCCTCTTGAGCTTGCGTCGGCGCTGCTTGTTGACGAAGCAGGCTGCCAGGGTGCTGAAGAGGACGGCCGCTGCCAGGAAACAGATGGTCGCCACGACACCGGCCACCACAGGCCTCGCCAGCCCCCCCTCCTCCCCCAGGTCTGGGGGGGGAAGAAGTCTGGGGAGGGGGGTACAGAAGTTCAGAAGTAGAAAACAAACTTGTATTTCTTGCACGCAGAGAAGACAAACAAACAGCTCAACACTTTAGAGGATCAAGGCTTTAATGAGCATCCTCAGAATCACCCAGTCATGCCTGACACTGCTTTATCTGATTCTGTGCACCACTATCAACCTGAGTATTAAATACTCAGGCCAAACACATTTCAATGTGTGTGTGTGTATGTGAGGATGTGCGTGTACATGTGTGTGTGTGTCTATGTGTGTCTATCAGTCCATCGTCAGGCTCTTGCCAATCATTCAAACAAGCAGCCAGCTGTCCAGTTGTCCAGCTGTCCAGTTGGTCTGATTCAGCAGCTCATCCTTCTAAAGCGCTGCGCCCTCACTAACTCTGACAGGACTGGTTCTGCTGGGTGGACGTGGGTTAGGGTTAGGGGACATTGTAAACTCAAGTATGTGGAACTGAAGGTGTTCTTTTAATGCTCATGTGACGAATTGAATTGGATTTAAATCAAGACCAACACTTAACATTGACAACTTAGATGATTGAGTTACTGTAGATGATTGATAGCGACATATTGTTCACTCTTGAGCGTACAGAAGCTACTGTGCTGAGTGTAGAGTGGACTGACCTGTGCTGGACACTCCAACGATGTTGCTGGGCTCGCTGACCAAGTCCTCCATCACCGCCAGGACCCGGAACTCATACCACGCCTCCTAACACCAGACAGAGAACCAGAGAGGAAGGGACAGAGAAGAGAGATGGTTAGGTTTAGAGAGAGAGAGAGAATGTGTGTGTGTGTGTGAGAGAGTGTTTGTTAGAGAGAGAGTGTGAGAGAGAGAGTGTGTGTGTGTGTGTGTGTGAGAGAGGGAGAGTGTTTGTTAGAGAGAGAGTGTGAGAGGGAGTGGTGTGTGGTGTGTGTGTGTGTGTGTGTGGTGGGTGAGAGAGGGAGAGCGTTGGGTCTCTGCCTGTCTTCTCAGATGAGGATAATCCAGATTTAGTCACATAAAAAAAACAGTATGATGTAAAAGTTGGTATCAGGTGCACATGAACGCACACAAGCACACTGCTGTGGTGTGTTGTGTGTGTGTGTGTGTGAGAGAGGGGGAGGGAGAGAGAGAGGGAGAGGTGAAAGGGGAGTGTGTGTGTGTGTGTGAGAAAGGGGGAGAGAGAGAGGGGGAGGGGGAGGTGAAAGGGGAGTGTGTGTGTGTGTGTGTGAGAGAGGGGGAGGGAGAGAGAGGGGGAGGTGAAAGGGGAGTGTGTGTGTGTGTGTGAGAAAGGGGGAGAGAGAGAGGGGGAGGGAGAGGTGAAAGGGGAGTGCGTGTGTGTGTGTGTGAGAAAGGGGGAGAGAGAGAGGGGGAGGGAGAGGTGAAAGGGGAGTGTGGGTGTTGAAAATACATGAGAAGGAGCGTGTGCAGCTGTGATGGTTACAACAAGAAAAAGCACTCGAGCTTCTCAGTCACGTGAGAGAGAAGTGATGTCATGGTTTCTGTGTTCTCACCTACACTGGTGACAACACAGATTCCTACAGTTGAAAACAACCTATAATTCTCCCCTGGCAGAACAACTTTCAGCAGCAGGTTAAGTCTTCACTCACACACACATCACTGACGACCACACCTGGACACCACTCTCGACTGCAAACACACACGTTCTGAAAACGTGTCAAGTCCAACTTCAGAGCAGCCAGAAGGTTTTATTATTTTGTTGGTTTAGAAATTCAGGCCCAATTCGAAAAAAAAATCAAGCTTCAGCAATTCAAATATAACTAAATTCAGGCTGCTCAAATTCGAACAGTAAAACATCTTTTGGTATCTGAATTTTACTGTTCGAATTTGAGCAGCCTGAAATTCCGAAACCTGAATTTTTGTATCAATTTTTTAAATAGAAATTGTAGAATAAATTCATATTTCAATTTTAAAGAGGTTAATTCAAAACCAACAAATTCGCTGGTGTTTAAATTTCAATATTAAGTATTCAATGCCTTTTAAAACATGATGTCACTGATTTGCTTCCATAGTTGGCAGGTTACCTGGATGAGGGGCAGGGTAGTTACCTGGATGAGGTCTTACCTGGATGAGGTCTCTGGCCAGGAGCTCGGTGTCACCAGCAGGGATGCTGTCGTCCAGAAGGTCCCACCTCTCCCCAAGACGGAATTCCATGACGTAATGCTGGATAGGCGCTGTGTGATTGGCTGGAGGGATCCAGGACAGCAGGACCCCCTGCTGGGTCCGGTTAGCTGTGAGGCAACGTGGTGGGGTGAGCAGCACCAGGGGTTCAGGAGGACTGACGGGAAATACTGAGAGAGAGAGAGAGAGAGAGAGAGAGAGGGAGAGAGGGAAAGAGAGGGAGGGGGGCAAGAGAGAGAGAGAGAGAGAGAGAGAGAGAGAGAGAGAGAGAGAGAGAGAGAGAGAGAGAGAGAGAGAGAGAGAGAGAAAGAAAGAGTGAGGGAGAAAATTATTTTAAAACAGCATACTACTGAGAAAATTGCATCAGCAATTTACGCAACTTGGCTACATACCACAAGAGAGCAGTAGTGCTGTTCTCAGCCTTGACCCGTGACCACTGTTCAACAAACACTTTCTCTTTCTCTGTTCTGTAGCACACAGTGATGTGGGAGTGAGGGTTACCTAGTGTGTTCACAGTGACGACCTGACTGAAGGGGCCAGTCCCCAGCTTGTTCTGAGCCAGGACGCTGAACTGGTAAGCCGTCTGGGGTTCCAGGCCGGCCACCAGCAGCCAGCTCTGCCCCCCAGGCACGGGCAGAGACAGCCAGTCATGGGGTCCCAGCAGCTCCCTCTTCACCCTGCGGGAGAGGGGGGGAGAGGGGGGGAGGGGGAGAGGGGGGGGGGGGGAGGGGGGGCGCATGGACACGGATCACATGAGGGGGGAGTTGATGGCAAAATAAAACTTTCATCCCCTGTAAAAACATTTTGGGGGTCTGAACAAAACATTTCTATGAGAACCTCACACAACCACTGTCAAACAAGCTTCTATCACACATAGCATGTGAATACCTCAGGAATTTATAGACAGTCGTATTTGATCTCAGTCACTCGTTTGGTGGGAAGCTCATGCTGCCCAGCCGTGCACTTGCTGCTCAGCCATGCCTCTAAACATGCTGACTGCCTCTAAACATCCCTGACTGCCTCTAAACATGCTGACTGCCTCTAAACATCCCTGACTGCCTCTAAACATCCCTGACTGCCTCTGGCAAGGTATGCATGCTCTGAATGCTCTGTATGAATATAGTGTTGCCTGTGCGTGAATATAATGTTGCCTGAATCTTTATCAAATTAAATATGAATCCTCTGTTCAGAATAACTTGCAAATGACTATTTTGTAACAGAAATCCCTTAAACGGCACATTACCAGTTTAAGGGATCCGGTTTAGCTGAAAACAAAACAAACAACTTGGACAAAAGGTTGATGCCCATCAAGTAGCCAGAGGAGTAGCATGAGGTATTGTGTTAGCAGGAATGACAGCAGTCAGGTGGAGGGTTTTTGCATAGCGTTAGCGTAGCTTCAGGGAGGGGTGCAGGTAGAGGGAAGGCAGACAGGAGAGAGAGAGAAGACTACCATGTCAGTAAAGGCTGTTTAGGTGGATAGCGTGCACTAACGTCGATGATGTCTGCCTGCATGGCTTAACGAACCCACCCTCTACATTAGGAGCTCGATCTACCCCAGGTTACTACACCCCAGACTCACGTCAGAAATTATAGATGATAAATTACTCCAAAATGATATTGCATGAACGACTGATTATTGTATTAATGAACTTGGCTAAAACATGTGTTCTGTGGTCTGCACAGGTGAGCAGGGTTGGTGACGCTGGTGGTGGTGGTTGTGAAGAACACACAGGTGAAGCCAGGATCATCCAAGGTAACTCTCCAGATCAAACGCATGTCTGTCGTACCACTGAATACAGAGTTGCCATGGTGTAAGAAATCCTTGTAATTGACTAGTGCTAGGCTTGAATTACACACATCTTATTGTGACTGATTATCAAGGTTTTGAGATGACCTTTCCTTCTTGTACCTTTACAGTTAAGTAAGCAGTTTAATAACAGTCCAAAAAATATATATAAATGAAATAACTACCGTAATGTTGTGGCTCACTTTCAGCTCCCTTTATGAAGTGACTTCATCTTAATGATTTTCAGGGTCCAGAGTGGACCGACGGGTTAGGTTTGTGTGAAAGATGATGTAGGATAATGTTGCAGCTGTTCTTCCAGAAACTGCCTGAATATTCATGCCCTAAGATTTAAGCATCCAGCTCCAGTACCTCACCAGCACATCCTAACAACTAACACTAACACCTCACATTCCCTCAAGATGAGAGGGAAACAAGATGTGACTTCAAGTCTTAAAGCACCTCAGTTTTGTTTGCCCTCAGTGAAACCTCCTTCGTCAGAAAGCAGATCAAAGCAGACGTGTCCCTGCACCCCGCAGCAGCGCCCCCTGCAGAGCTGGGTGAGGTAGTGCAGGAGCACCACACACCTGAGGCGCAGGTAACTCAGTAAGACAGACCCGGTGAGGCTGAGGAGCAGTCCTCTGAGGAGCAGTCCTCTGAGGAGCAGTCCTCTGAGGAGCAGTCCTCCGAGGAGCAGTCCTCCGAGGAGCAGTCCTCTGAGGAGCAGTCCTCCGAGGAGCAGTCCTCTGCAGGCACAGCAGGAGAGACATCGAGAGGAGGAAGGAAAAGGAGGAGAAGAAGCAGAAAGCAAAGCATGCGGGGAGGACTCACACATGGCCGTACCAGACTGAGAACGTCTGCTGGAAGCCTCCGTCGTAGCCCGCCTCCCAGGAGACGTTGGCCCAGGTGGAGGAGACGGACGCCTGGAGTCTGGTTGGGGCGTGGGGGCTTGTGCCTGGGGGGGGGGAGGTCATCACATGAGCACATTCTCAGACACATTCCACTTCATAGAACAACTTGTTTAATGCAGAGCAGAGCAGATGGCTCTCTGGTGACCTGCTACGCTGCTCTCAGCCCCAGGCCAGGGACTGGCGTTGGGATGCTGTCAACAGTCATCACTTGCCCATCACCCTGAGTAACCCCCACTCAGCCTGAACACACTGCTGGATGAGGTCACCTCCATACCAACATATTTTGAAAAGGGGGTCTGGGTGTGTGCGTTGGGTACCAGTGACTAGCAGGTGTGTGCTGGCAGTGATGCTTGTGGGTACCAGTGACTAGCAGGTGTGTGCTGGCAGTGATGCTTGTGGCGTCATTGGTGGCGACACACTCCCACTCCCCCTGGTCGTCCTTCCCCAGAGACTGGAGGTGTAAGCTGCCCCGTGCCAGGACGCTGTGCTTAGTCCTGCCCGGCTTCCCCACCTGCAGCACATTAACGGTTAGCAACACACACACACACACACAACACACACACACACAACACACACACACACACAGGTGTGTCTCACCTTCCTCCAGGTGATGTTGGGGAAAGGGTCTCCCTCCGCCTCGCAGGGGATGATCAGCTCTCTCCCAGCCTCCTGCCGGTACTCCCCTCCAGGAACAACCGAGAACTTGGGAGGATCCTGCCCAGAGACACAGCACCCCACGGGGGCAAGTCAGGGCTTGTACTGGGCGTAGCCGCTGAGCTGTGAGTCTTTCACATAGAAACACATAGGAATCCCTGAGCTAGATAAGTTAGCATGCAGCTACCTTTAGCACCAGGGGGGCAGGAGAAGAGGGCCCCATGGAGCCCAGGGCGTTGTAAGGCATGCAGGTGTAGGTGCCCAGAGAGTCTTCTGTCACCTCCGCCACGTGGATGCTCCCATCCTCCATCTGGCTCCAGCCCGGATACTGAACGACAGCAAAACTTAGTTACCTACCATGTAACTGCATAGCAACACTTAGTTACCTACCATGTAACTGCATAGCAACACTTAGTTACCTACCATGTAACTGCATAGCAACACTTAGTTACCTACCATGTAACTGCATAGCAACACTTAGTTACCTACCATGTAATTGCAGAGCAACACTTAGTTACCTACCATGTAACTGCATAGCAACACTTTACATGAATGTAACCTAATGTAACCTGTGTTGCCAAGACTACAGTATGACATCCAGTCATACAGGCTGTTTACAGGCTCAATTCCCCCCTTAACTTAGCCAGCCAGCAGAAAGGACAGCTTCTGAACATCCTCCTCCTCTATCTTCTTCACTGCTTTCATACCAAACTGACTGTCTCCCCCTTATGGTCAGTGTTTAACGGTAGAACCACACTTCCTCCGGGTCCCCCCCAGGCCCCGCCCACCTTCTCTATCCTCAGAGGAAGGCCATCCTTCTTCCACTGGACCAGTGTCACCGGGGGGCTGGCATCCGCCGGGCAGCGGATGACCCCTGGGAGCCCGATGGCCACGTAGATGACAGGAGGCATGTTGACCACCCGGGCTGGGTCTGGAGAGGGGGGAGAGAGACCATGTCAAAACATGTCTACATGACCACAGAAGCATAACTAGTGAGTGTAATACTGGACTGGGAGAGAAGCAGAGACACAGCAGTACTAAAGTCTAGCTGAAGGTGTCCTGACTTCTTCTGCATGTTCATTCACACAGCCTGAAGAACAGGACAGGATGCTCTCTACATTCGAACTAACCACAATCACCTTGTAGTGAATGCCACACCCTCAACAGGTGAGTCAGCCCTGAGCAGATATCACAGTCTGGCTGCCTCCAGCCACTGCCTCCACTCACCCTGCCTCTACCTCCCCTCACCCTGACCCGAGGCAGCATGTTCACAGTGGGGTAGCAAGTACGCCAAACCCGCCAGCCTCCACTGAGAGATGACAGTTCAGAAAGGGGATTCTCAAGTACTAATTCTAATAAAAAAGACGCTGTCAACAGCTTGTAGAGAGAGAGAAGGAGAGCTGGAGAGAGGAGATCCCAGACAGACTGTACACCAGAGAAGCAGAGCTGGAGATCCCAGACAGACTGTACACCAGAGAAGCAGAGCTGGGGATCCCAGACAGACTGTCCACCAGAGAGAAGCAGAGCTGGAGATCCCAGACAGACTGTCCACCAGAGAGAAGCAGAGCTGGGGATCCCAGACAGACTGTCCACCAGAGAGAAGCAGAGCTGGGGAGAGGAGATCCCAGACAGACTGTACACCTGGTGCACCTGCTCCTGCCTGTACATACCTGTCTCCTACCTTACAGGATAACCTTACATATATGCTCCTCGTGTTCCCTCTCCACCTCAGACATACAGAGGTGTTCTAGATCTGGTACAGAGCTGTAATTCTGAGTAAATTCTGATACCGCAGTTTCCTCTGTGGCCTGGTGGGGGCGCCGTCCCCCAGCCTCCCAGCCTCAGCATCTGTCTGCATCCACAGGTGACGTCACTGCAGGGGAGAGGGTTTCCACAAGGGGATGATGTCACCTCCCCTGCCTCCCTCCCTCCCTCCTGCTCCTCTTCTCTCTCTCTCTCTCTCTCTCTCTCTCTCTCTGTCTCTCTCTCTCTCTCTCTCTCTCTCTCTCTCTCTCTCTCTGTCTGTCTCTCTCTCTCTGTCTCTCTCTCTCCCCCTCTCTCTCAGTCACACAGACCGAGGCAGCTGGTCATGACGGCGGAGGTTGAAGTCTCATTTGGCCAGTGTGTGTGTGTGTGTGTGTATGTGTGTGTGTGTGTGTGGGGGGGGGCATATGCTTGTGTGTCTGTGAGGTGATGTGTGGGACAAATGATGAAGTGTGTGTGTGTGTGTCCATAGCTCTGCTTCTAAGGAACAGATCATTACACACACTCTTTCCCCCCCTTCTCTCTTGGCAGTGAGGGGGGAGGATACACCTGAGAGGGGGGAGGGGGACACTGGAGGGGGGGGGGGACACTGGAGGGGGGGAGGGGGACACTGGAGGGGGACACTGGAAGGGGAGGGGGACACTGGAGGGGGGAGGGGGACACTGGAGGAGAGAAAGACAGAGCACAGCAGAGTTGAAAAGATGATGTAACTGTAGAAGTGCAGAAAAAGATGGGGGGGGGGAGAGAGAGAGAGAGAGAGAGAGAGGGAGGGAGGAGAGGAAAGAGAGAGAGAGAGAGGGGGAGAGAAAGGAGAGGAAAGAGGGGGAGACAGAAGGAGAGAGGAGAGAGGGGGACAGAGGTGGAGAGGGTTGACAGATGAAGTTGATGGCGCATGACAAAGAGAGGGAGCAGAAAAGAAAAGGCTGGAGCGATAGAGGATGAGAGAGATGAAATTATATATGTACGTTCAGCGAGAGAGAACTAGACAAAGACAGAAAGAGAGAGACAGAGAGAACTAGAGAGAGACAGATGCCCAGGGATGTCCAAGAATCCTGTTTTGGTTCTCGTTACAGAACCCACAACCGAGCCACAACAGCCATCAGTGATGCCTCAGCAGCGTCCTGCACTCAGCCCAGCGGCAGACACAACCCTCACACACCACAATATCCTCCAGCTGCTAAAAATAGAACAACACTAGCTGCCTGAATTCTAGCCCCGGCAGCAAGTTGCTTTAGGAAAATGATCGCTGTTCAAAAGAGAGACATAGAGAGAAAGACAGAGAGAGAGAGGGATGGAGAGAGAGAGAGAGGGTTGGAGAGAGAGAGAGGGATGGAGAGAGAGAGAGGGATGGATGGAGAGTGAGATGGAGAGAGAGAGGAGGATAAGGGAGAAAGGGATACTGTATCTATCTGCACCCATGCAGGAGTGAAGGGGCTGCTGTAGCAACAATGATGTAATCCTCCCTCCCTCCCCTCCCCTCCCTCCTTGCCTCATGACTGGTGCTACACGCCTCTGCTTGGCACACACACACAAATCCAATTTGGTGCCGGGGGAGAGGGGGGGATAAATGTCTGTTGCCTTGACTACCCACAGACCAGTAGTCGGTTGGCAAACGACGGGCAGAATTTGGGGCAGTGTCACCCGCTTGTTCCTGCTGCCCTCCTGCTGAAGGAAGCACCACTTCCTGCTGCCCTCCTGCTGAAGGAAGCACCACTTCCTGCTGCCCTCCTGCTGAAGGAAGCACCACGTAGAGGCCAGCCTGGCTGGAGGAGAGGGAACATGTTCAACTCAGTGTTGTGTCTATCGACTGACCACAGTCACTAGGCGCTGGACATTAAAAAGCTTTCTTGAGAGTGAGAGGATAACTGAGGAGATAAGCATCCACTTAGTAGGAATGACCTAGATGGACCTTCTGAATTCACACACACTGTAGACAGAGGAGGAACACAGTGTGTGTGTGTGTGTGTGTGTGTGTGTGTGTGTGTGTGTGTGTGTGTGTGTGAGAGAGAGAGAGTGTGTGTGTTTGGCAGTGTGATGGGAACAGGGCTAACAGAGCTGTTGGCAGAGAAGAGGACAGACTGAGCTTGGTGGCCTGTGTAACTTCCTGTGTAACCCTACTGTGTAACTTCCTGTGTAACCCTACTGTGTAACTTCCTGTGTAACCCTACTGTGTAACTTCCTGTGTAACCCTCCTGGTTAACCTGTTAATTCTACCTACACAGTTGATGGGTAAGATTGTCCCACCTTATAACTCAACACCTACAATTTATGTTTCCTACACCGCTAACCAAGGAGCTAACATAGGAGCTAACCTAACAGCTAGCCTAACAGCTAACATAGGAGCTAGCCTAACAGCTAACCTAGCAGCTAACCTAGGAGCTAACCTAGGAGCTAACCTAGGAGCTAAGATAGGAGCTAACCTAGGAGCTAACCTAGGAGCTAAGATAGGAGATAGCCTAACAGCTAACCTAGGAGCTAACCTAGCAGCTAACCTAGAAGCTAACATTGGAGATAGCCTAGCAGCTAATCTTGGAGATAGCCTAGGAGCTAACATAGGAGCTAACCTCACAGCTAACCTAGCAGGAACTCACATTGCACGTCCAGGTAGGCGGAGGCAGATGGGGGCTGGCCCAGGCTGTTGCTAGGGCTACAGGTGTACTTCCCAGCATCCTCCGGCTTCACATGGGAGATGATGAGGGAGCCGTCGATCAGAATACTGACTCTACGCTTCAGGTCACTGTAGGAAAGAGAGAGGGGAGGAGGGAGGGAGAGAGAGAGAGAGAGAGGGAAGAGAGGAGGATGTGGGAGGGATGGAGGGAGGGATGGAGAAGGGATATATTATATGAAAATCTTCTGAAGTGTATGTCAAGCTGAATGGTGACGGACGTCACCATAGATGATGTCATACCACATGTAGATACTAAAGCTGAAATTACATCAACATTCGCTTTGGATAAACGCATCTTCTGAATGACTTGGTGGTGTACATCATACTAAGAGTGTTCTGCATCCCAGAGAGCATCTGAAGTGAATCTGTTTCACGAGCCTTACAAACAATCTGACGATTTTAAAGATGGGCTATAAATATGGCCTGTAGTCCACAGACCATGTAGATGCACAGTATTAAATCACACTGTGTGGTGGCAGACTGTTAGAGACCACAACAGCATGATGACATTGACTAAATGGACTTTGGCATATCCTTATGCAGTCTTGAATGCACCTTATGTATGTAATGAACTGAAATCATCGTGGTTGCAGCCACAGGGCACAGGGTGAATGAAAGGTTGGACAACTGCATTGTCTCTGTCCAAAACGGTTTCCTGCTGAAGAGTGAAAATGTCATGCCCCGTGGCCAAGGCATTTCCTGGGAGCCCTTTTAGAGAGCATACCAGTCATGACGTGAAACAGAAGCCCTTTTAGAGAGCATACCAGTCATGACGTGAAACAGAAGCCCTTTTAGAGAGCATACCAGTCATGACGTGAAACAGAAGCCCTTTTAGAGAGCATACCAGTCATGACGTGAAACAGAAGCCCTTTTAGAGAGCATACCAGTCATGACGTGAAACAGAAGCCCTTTTAGAGAGCATACCAGTCATGACGTGAAACAGAAGCCCTTTTAGAGAGCATACCAGTCATGACGTGAAACAGAAGCCCTTTTAGAGAGCATACCAGTCATGACGTGAAACAGAAGCCCTTTTAGAGAGCATACCAGTCATGACGTGAAACAGAAGCCCTTTTAGAGAGCATACCAGTCATGACGTGAAACAGAAGCCCTTTTAGAGAGCATACCAGTCATGACGTGAAACAGAAGCCCTTTTAGAGAGCATACCAGTCATGACGTGAAACAGAAGCCCTTTTAGAGAGCATACCAGTCATGACGTGAAACAGAAGCCCTTTTAGAGAGCATACCAGTCATGACGTGAAACAGAAACACACACAAAGGCATGCACGCCGCCCCCTCCCCCCCCCCCCCCACAGTGTATTCACTTAGTACTAGTGCACAGTGTATTCACTTAGTACTAGTGCACAGTGTATTCACTTAGTACTAGTGCACAGTGTATTCACTTAGTACTAGTGCACAGTGTATTCACTTAGTACTAGTGCACAGTGTATTCACTTAGTACTAGTGCACAGTGTATTCACTTAGTACTAGTGCACAGTGTATTCACTTAGTACTATTGCACAGTGTATTCACTTAGTACTAGTGTATTCACAGTGTATTCTTAGTAGTACCCTGAGATTACCCCCTGTAACCATGGTAGTACTTTTTGAAGAAGACGTTGTCCTCCTCCCAGAGCCAGGTGTAGGTGAGGTTCCCGGGGTAGGCCTCCGCCTGGCAGGTGAAGAAGGCGTCCTGGGAGATGTTCACTGTGATGTTCTCAGGAGGGGACACTATGAAGGGGGGACCTGGGAACACAACACAATGATGCTATGAAGGGGGGACCTGGGAACACTTGAGGGTGAGGAGGTGTGAGGTGAGGGTGAGGAGGTGTGAGGTGAGGGTGAGGAGGTGTGGGGTGAGGAGGTGTGGGGTGAAGAGGTGTGGGGTGAAGAGGTGTGGGGTGAGGAGGTGTGGGGTGAGGAGGTGTGGGGTGAGGAGGTGAGGGGTGAGGAGGTGTGGGGTGAGGAGGTGTGGGGTGAGGAGGTGTGGGGTGAGGAGGTGTGGGGTGAGGAGGTGTGAGGTGTGGGGTGAGGAGGTGTGGGGTGAGGAGGTGTGGGGTGAGGAGGTGTGGGGTGAGGGTGAGGAGGTGTGGGGTGAAGAGGTGTGGGGTGAGGAGGTGTGAGGTGAGGGTGAGGAGGTGTGGGGTCAGGAGGTGTGGTGTGAGGAGGTGTGGGGTGAGGAGGTGTGGGGTGAGGAGGTGTGAGGTGAGGAGGTGTGAGGTGAGGGTGAGGAGGTGTGGGGTGAGGAGGTGTGGGGTGAGGAGGTGTGGGGTGAGGGTGAGGAGGTGTGGGGTGAGGGTGAGGAGGTGTGGGGTGAGGAGGTGTGGGGTGAGGGTGAGGAGGTGTGGGGTGAGGAGGTGTGGGGTGAGGAGGTGTGAGGTGAGGGTGAGGAGGTGTGGGGTGAGGTGGTGTGGGGTGAGGAGGTGTGGGGTGAGGGTACCTTGGACGAGCAGGCGTGTGGTGTGGACAGCTTCTCCCTGGGCGCTGAAGGCTCGGCAGGTGTAAGCACCTCGGTCCAGGCGGGTTATGGACAGCACCGTCACACTGCCCTCAGACACCTGCCATCAACAAAGACCCATTACATGATATATTTATTACAGTTAATGATTCATAACATTTAAGGACTTAGATACATGATGATACAGAATGATTAACTGTGTATGTGTGTCCAGCCCACACAACACCCTCTTTTCCTTCTCAATCTGTCTCTAAATCTACATTTGACAGCAAGAGAGAGAGGGGGAGAGACACAGAGAGAGAGAGAGGGAGGAGAGAGAGAGAGGGGGAGAGAGAGAAAGGGATACTCACATGACGTTTTACCGTTTGTGTGATTGCACTAGGCAGAGCCTTGGCAAAGCTCTCATACACAGAAGAGCTGCTCAGTGTGTCTGCTGCAGGGCCACGAGGGCAGAGGCATCAGTGGGAGGAGCCCTGCTATATGACTTGTCCCAGAAATCACATTTGAGAGAGTTTGTGAGGCTGACAGAAGGCAGACTATAGGTGTGTTTGACAGAACCTCTCTAGACTATAGGTGTTTTATCTGTCTGAAAGCCTCTATGACCACTGACAATCTGTCTCTTTGAAGAAGGGATGAGAAGGTGGAGGGAGGATGGATGACGAGTAGAGGTGAGGAGAGGTGAGGAGAGGAAGGAGAGGTGAGGAGAGGTGAGGAGAGGTGAGGAGAGGTGAGGAGGGGAAGGAGAGGTGAGGAGAGGTGAGGAGGGGAAGGAGAGGTGAGGAGGAGTAGAGCAGATAAAACAGAACCAGTTGTATCGGCTTGGGATGAAGACAAAAAGTTTCTCAACTTCCTAACTGCCCCCCCTTCTCCCTCTCCCACTTTCTCTCTCTAATATCTCTTCCTCTAACATCTCTCTCTCTCCATATATCCTCCTCTTTGTTCTCCTTTCCTCACATGCCCCTCACTCTCTCACTGATATCCCAACATCCTCTATTCTCTCTCTCTTTCACCCTCTCATCCTCTTATCTCCCTCCTCTCTCCAGACTGGGGCTAGCTGTGCTAAAGTCCTTAAGAGAACCCTCTAAACAACTCAGGAGAGAGGGGGAGAGAGAGAGACACAGAGAGAGACACAGAGACAGAGAGAGAGGAGAGCGAGGAGCGAGAGACACAGAGGAGAGAGAGACAGAGAGAGGAGAGAGAGGAGAGAGAGAGGAGAGAGAGAGGAGAGAGAGGAGAGATGCGTGAGGCTTTGCTGCTTAATAATACAGAGCTGCATCAGCTGAGGAACACACTGTACAGCAGAGGGTTAGCACACAGCACCACAGAGGGGACTGGATCACAGATCCCACAAGTGTGTGAGTGAGGGTGTGAGTGTGTGTGAGTGTGTGGATTAGGAGTGTATCAATGCCTATTCTTTTCATGCAGCAACAGCTTCAGCTTCCGTTTATCACAAGTACAGACCACACACACACCCGACTCTCTCTCAAAAGCCCCTCCTCATTAAGAGTGACCTTGGCCTGACAAACACATCACATCCTGAAGCACGTGTTGCCTCCACACTCACAGACATCCAGCCACACAACACACAGCGATAGGATGAAGATATTGAATATATGTTTCCCCCCAACCCCAGCATAACAATTTCCCAAAAATAAATTATAAAACTTTTCCAGAAACCTCAGATGACAAGGTGTCCAGCTGTGTTTCCATGCAACACAAAGAAAAATAATCAACAAGAGGTAAACAGGAAGTGATACGAAACCAGGAAGTGCTAGTGGGAGGTCTCACCTTGTACTTCCTGCTGTCCTTCAGCTCCTGCCCGTCCCGCAACCAGGTGACAGAGGGTTTGGGGTTC
Organism: Thaleichthys pacificus; assembly: GCA_023658055.1. Classification (NCBI taxonomy): domain Eukaryota; kingdom Metazoa; phylum Chordata; class Actinopteri; order Osmeriformes; family Osmeridae; genus Thaleichthys; species Thaleichthys pacificus. Next base: position 1,798,474 of record CM042877.1, read on the forward strand.
CCGAAGGCGGAGCAGCTGAGGGCCGCACTGCCCCCCTCCCTGGCCTCCACGTACTGGGGGGGCGTGTCTGTGAACTGGGGCGGGGCTGGGGGGGACAAGGTTTGAATACACATCATAGGGACCGGACATGTGTCATCAACATGTGTGTGTTACTGTGTGTGTGTGTTACAGTATGTTTCTGTGTTACTGTGTGTGTGTGTTACAGTATGTTTCTGTGTTACTGTATGTGTGTGTTACAGTATGTTTCTGTGTTACTGTGTGTGTGTGTTACAGTATGTTTCTGTGTTACAGTATGTTTCTGTGTTACAGTATGTTTCTGTGTTAGTGTGTGTGTGTGTTACAGTATGTTTCTGTGTTAGTGTGTGTGTGTGTTACAGTATGTTTCTGTGTTAGTGTGTGCAGAGAGAGGTTACAGGGGAACATCCACAGTGGGAGGTAATAGTGGAAGCAGGACAGCTGGGCTTCATGTATGGATTCAAAGGTGAAAATGACATTTCTAAACTTAGCACACCATCTGCTCTTCATCTAGAGGAGAACTTTCCAGATCAGGAACGGCATGCAAGGCTGCAGCTAGTAATGGTTCCCTGGTCTATAAAATACCTTTCATCCCAGTGTAGCTCCCACTGCCCTGGCCAGACCAGAGGTAAATAGACACATTTACCCCCCTGGGTACAGCTGTCTGATGTTCAGGTAGAACAAACACCTGGCCCTCCATAAAAGCAGCCAATTAGAAGCCTTCAGCCGGCGGTCCTATCATCCGTCTCGCCCCAAGGCCAGCAGTAAGCCTTTGAAGAGATTACCTCCATCCCCATCCTAACCCAGCCATATGGGGGATAGGAGTTTATGAATGCAGATTAGGGAGAATGGACGGCATGTAACTGAGCCAGCCTGGGCAGCTCTCACCTGATTCTGATCCAGAAGCAGAATCAGTCTGTACTAGGAGGTCAAAACAGCCCCAATGCAAAACAGCCCGGTGTAGTTCCGAGCAGGATTGCTCTGGATTGATCTGGTGAGGATAATGTCACGACAACGGCTCTCTGTATCTTCAATCTGATGTGTCTGCACAAGGACTGCTGCCTGCTTGTCTGTCTGTCTGCCTGCCTGCCTGCCTGCCTGCCTGCCTGCCTGTCTGCCTGTCTGTCTGCCTGTCTGTCTGTCTGTCTGTCTGCCTGTGACAGTTTCACATCCACAGACATACAGCGTTGTTGTTCCATGTCTGTAGGAACCTCCACACACCCTGGTGCTGCGGGAGGTTCCCCACAACAGAAACAGCAGCAGAATGACATGGTTAGTGTGAGAGAGTGAATCAGCAGAGCCTGGGATCGACAGGAGTGTGTGAGACCTCCCAGGGCTGGATGAATGAGTGAAAGGAGAGTGAAAGGAGAGTGAAAGGAGAGTGAAAGGAGATGGGCTATAATAAGCTTTAGTGGCTGGATGCCATGCATACGTATGCAACACACACACACACACACACACACACACACACACACACACTGAAAGAAACACACACACACAAGCAGGTGAGATCTAATTGGCAGAAAAAAGGAGTCAGCTCTTGGCAAACAGCCTGTTCAACCTTCATCACAGCGCACACACACACACACACATGCAAGCATGCACACACACACACACACATCTATCTTCCAACAACCAGTGGGTATTGGATTTCCCTCTTAAGATCAGTCTCTCCTCCTCAGCCCAGCAGTGACACAGCACAACGGAAGTTCAGAACAGAAAGATTCCACACGCTATCCTGCTCAGACCCAGACCATCCATCCTGTGATACGATCATGTTCCATAGGTACCCTGCTAGAAGGTTTTCAATGGCTCACTAACCACACCTGAGTTGTGTCGTCAGTGTGTGAGTGTGTTAAACAGGGAGCCATGTGAACATTCTGGGAGAGGTGTGTGAGGACTGGAGTTGAGAAACAGTACTGTAGACAAACCCTTGTGTGTGTGTGCGTGTGTGTGTGTGTGTGTGTGTGTGTGCGTGTGCGTGTGCGTGTGCGTCAGACTGACCGGTGACAGTGAGGTGCACCCAGCTGCCGTTGTGGAAGGTGTCGTACTGCTGCTCCAGCATCAGGACACGGCACTCGTACCAGCCCTGGTCCTCAGAGCGCACCGCCGCCACACGCAGCGACGACTTCCCCTGCAGGGTGGCCCTGCCTGGGGGGAGAACATGCGGAAAACAGCTCCTATGATATCAGTTGGACAGCTGCAGGAGAGGATTCTGTTTTATACCCTTAGTTGGCAGAGGGTTGCTGCTGTCACCAAATCATTGTTGAGTTTACTAAACTTCACTGGATTGGAATGAACAGTGTTAAACAGAAGTTCCATGTCAGGTCAAAAATATGAAGAATCCTAATTAAGAACACGATGCTCCAGAGATGATGGGGGAGGTCAGAGGTCGTCCCAGTCAGGACTTCCTGAGAAGCAGGAGGAGTAACCGTGGTTACATGCTCCAGGTCATGTGACAGTCCCTCGGTGCTGGACAGCAGCTGAGATGGGAGGTCCAAATCCCTCTAATCACCCCGGGGGGTTGAACTACGGCTCAGATCAAGAGCTGCTTTAACTCTTTACAGGTCAAGCCGCCAAAGGGGGGATTTATGATTTTGCACTGGGCAAATCTGGCAACCGCTCATAACAGATGGCAGGGTAATGATATCGGCAAAACAAAAGGCTTTCAGGGCGCCGACCCACAACATCAACGTTTTCCAAATAGTCTCTGCCTCATTACTCTCTCCCCTGAGTGAGAGGGTTCTGACTCCTGACTGACTTGTTGGACTGGTCTATCAGTCAGGTGATCAGACAGGGGGGTGTTCTCTATCAGTCAGGTGATCAGACAGGGGGAAGCAGAGATTTCTGTGGGTGTACCCTAAAAGGCTAAAGTGTGTGTGCAGCACACAGGCTAACTAGACAACAGATGACACAGATCAACCCCTCTCCCCCTCTCCCCCTCTCCCCCTCTCCCCCCTCCCATCCCTTCCCATTTTTTCTCCTGTCCTCGATCCAGGGCAATAATGTGCATCTAATGTTTTATGCCTTCTCAACTGGTTAAAGAAATGTCACGTAAGCTAAAAGTTTTAGTGGAAGGACAGAATACAGAGGATTTATTTTCTTTGAGAAACTTTGGTGATGCGAGTTGTTAAATGTCACCTGAGATGTTAGGGGCTGATAAGAGAGCTTCCCAGTTGAGGCAAACAAACTGGATACAAGAAGAGAACTGGGTCACAGCTTTACCAGCTCCAGAGGAGCTTCAGGAGACGACTCTCACAGAGGAGAGCTTCAGGAGACGACTCTCACAGAGGAGAGCTTCAGGAGACGACTCTCACAGAGGAGAGCTTCAGGAGACGACTCTCACAGAGGAGAGCTTCAGGAGACGACTCTCACAGAGGAGAGCTTCAGGAGACGACTCTCACAGAGGAGAGCTTCAGGAGACGACTCTCACAGAGGAGAGCTTCAGGAGACGACTCTCACAGAGGAGAGCTTCAGGAGACGACTCTCACAGAGGAGAGCTTCAGGAGACGACTCTCACAGAGGAGAGCTTCAGGAGACGACTCTCACAGAGGAGAGCTTCAGGAGACGACTCTCACAGGGGTGAGAGGGGGCTGGAGAAGGGGGGCGGGGGGCTGGTGGACAGCACAGGGACCGGAGGGTGAAGACCCACAGGCTGCTGAGCTGAGTCCTGAGGACAGGGCGTCTGGCTGCTAGTGTGGCTGTGTCCTGTAAACTGTGAAGTTCAGATCATAAGGAACAAAGACCTCCACTGACAGGCCGCTCGCTGTTCCCACAGGAAGTGCATCTCTGATCCAGACACGGTCGGCTCTGCCTCCACAGCTGCTTAGAAGTCCCACATGCGCCTGTATACGAACAGGAAGCGACCCTGACCCCTGACCCTGACCAAGTTCCTCTGTGTTCTGCTCCAGCTGTGTTGCCGTGGCGCTCCGTGGAAGGGGGCAGGTCGCCCAGGCAAGGTCAAACGAACAGAGGGCCAGTTGTGCAGCCAGCGCTGCACTCGGGAGGAAACAGATACGATCACGGCTGTCCTTCTCACATGTGTAGAGAGTGTTGAGTCAGCGTTGGAGAGCAGAGGATCACCAGACATAGACACAACATAAAGAAATGGCTCCAACTACAAGATGAGAGCTACAATACACCTGCTGTTTCCACAACTAACTACAGCTAGTCCACACTCAGATCTTCAGATCGGTACAGCAGAATAATCATTACCTATAAACAATGCCCGATGCTTTGCTTTGATTGCATGTTCTTTTCACTCTCATACAGTATAAACTAGTAATTCAGTTAACTGGTGTTGTAGAATGGGACAACAAAACAGGAATTAGAAAGAGGTTCAGAACAGTTACTGTCGATACACACAGATAATGTGTATGTACTGTAGATACACACATATAATGTGTCTGTGCTGTAACTAAATCCTCATTTAAAGACTGAGATATAACAGACAAAACTGCTTCTTCAGTTCCTGAGGTAGAAATCTCCAGATCCTCATTTACATTCACTGCAAAACCAACTATTAAAATTGCATACCCTGCCCTTGGCCACATCTGATAAACTGTTCTGGTTGGCCTTTGTAAAACTGACATGCTCTTTCATTACAGGAAGTCCTTTCTGTCATCCTTCCTTGTCACGTCTGTAATTTCCCCGCTGTGTTAAAACCACCTGAGTGTGATGTCCACCGGGCTCACCCTCATCAGTCTGGCCCTGCGTTCCAACAGTGCCATGTCCAGGTCAGTCTGGCCCTGCGTTCCAACAGTGCCATGTCCAGGTCAGTCTGGGCTCACACCATTTCACAATACAGTTCCAGTCTATTCTACAGCAGTCAATCACTGTGTATGGAGGATGTGTTTCTGGACTCAGAGATGAAGCTGTACGTGTAGGGAGCTCTGCTGTGATGCCTTCAACAGCCCCCTCGCCTGTATCTGATGCAGACAGCTGCTAATCTATTAAGTGGCGCCTCAACAGATAGGGATTATAGAAGGCTAATTATACTGTGAACGGCATGCTAACAGCACCATGAAGCTAGTGGAAATTGTGGCCTATTCTTGGGGCTAGATTACATTTCAGATTGTCTGAGACGATGTATAGTAGTCATTTCGGAGTCAGGTGGCTGAGCGGTGAGGGAGTCGGACTAGTAATCTGAAGGTCGCCAGTTCGATTCCCGGCTGTGTCAAATGACGTTGTGTCCTTGGGCAAGGCACTTCACCCTACTTGCCTCGGGGGGAATGTCCCTGTACTTACTTTAAGTCGCTCTGGATAAGAGCGTCTGCTAAATGACTAAATGTAAATGTAATGTAAATTTCATACAGGCAGGGAGTTTTGATCTTCAGTCAAATGCTCTAACCACTGAGCTGCCCCCTGTGTTTCCACAGCCACAGGATCAAGTCAAGAACGTCATTTTGAATCTGTGTCGCACAGCGAGGGGAGAAGGCACAATAACCAGCTGTATCAAAATGTGGATTTTGTTGTTGTCACCTGCGTATTCTGGGTCGACATGAGGAGGGTAGAAGCGGAAGCTGATGAAGAAGGGGATGGGCACTCCGAAACGGAACCACTCCACCACGTAGGGCTGTCCGTTCAGAGGCTGGGCCACATCACAGCCCAGGACCACGTTGTCTCCGGCGCGCGACGTCACAAACTGAGGTTGCGCCTGCACACCGTGGGCACCTGAGGCAGGACAGGACGGGTACACACAAACACACATATCAACACAGCTCATTTCAAAGTGTTGATTTTACTTGTTGACTGTGAATTAAGACAGGAGACTTCTGACAGAAGCTAAAGCAGAACCTCTCGCTGTCCTGTCTTCCCAGGCTAGCCTATTTTAGCAGATATTGATCATCTGCTAATTCATGCATGGCTTGCCTTTACAACCGGAAAGCCAACGTGCTAGCATTTTACCAGTCGATACTGATGATCCAGTCGTTCCTGCTCACCCGCTGTCTAACAGAGATGTCACTGGGTGTCCCTCAGTGGTGATGACCCACTGACAGCCACTGTCACTACAAAGGGAATTCATCTGAGCACTCTACATCTGTATTGACGGGGCACGCTTCAATGGATTCATGTCACCAGGGTGCCATTTGGGGTTCTCTGTCCAGTATCGGGATCTCTATAGTAAAGAGCAGTAAGGGCTAGCCTACACACATGGCACTCAGCAGTAAGGGCTAGCCTACACACATGGCACTGAGCAGTAAGGGCTAGCATACACACATGGCACTCAGCAGTAAGGGCTAGCCTACACACATGGCACTCAGCAGTAAGGGCTAGCCTACACACATGGCACTCAGCAGTAAGGGCTAGCCTACACACATGGCACTCAGCAGTAAGGGCTAGCCTACACACATAGCACAAAATCAACCTTTTTGTCCACCGGCCAAATGGCTAGTGAATGTTTACAATTTACCAGACATTCAATAGATTTCCATTGTATATTTGTTACAGAGAGTGGCCTGATTTCATGAGTAACCCCACTGGGAGCTTTCAAGTGTGTTGTGAGCCATTGATCCCAAACAGCATGAAAAGCTGTGTTCACCTTGGCTTGGGGTCAAAATTAAATAATTTGATTCAATTAAATACCAGACTTTGCACAAAACACAGGATGATTAGATAATCATCTAATTAAGCTTATTTTGCCTAAATCCACAAGTCAGACGAAAGCAAACAAGCTTTACGGCTGAGAACCAGAGAGGAATTTTTTTTCCAACGGCACTGTGACACAGCACATACACCTAGCCTAGCACATGCACCTGGCCTAGCACATACACCTAACCTAGCACATACACCTAACCTAGCACATACACCTAACCTAGCACATACACCTAGCCTAGTAAATGTAAATAAGTAGAAATGATGGCCCCTGTGCTTAGGATGAATACCAACTGCTCATATGTTGTTGTTGACTTAACAGACAACTATCAACCAACCAAATATCATGGTAGCTTGATAACGTAATGAAGCCCTGGCGAGAGGACGGGACTTGACCTAGATATGTTTCTCCTCTCCACAACCAGAAGCACAGCCTCTCTGAGCACGGCCTCTCTGAGTACAGCCTCTCTGAGCACACAGCCTCTCTGAGCACACAGCCTCTCTGAGCACACAGCCTCTCTGAGCACACAGCCTCTCTGAGCACACAGCCTCTCTTGAGCACACAGCCTCTCTGAGCACACAGCCTCTCTGAGCACACAGCCTCTCTGAGCACACAGCCTCTCTGAGCACACAGCCTCTCTGAGCACAGCCTCTCTGAGCACACAGCCTCTCTGAGCACACAGCCTGTATATATGTCTATGGTTCCACAGGCCAGCATCACTGCTACATGTGCTGGGTGTTCCACAGGCCAGCATCACTGCTCTGGTGCTGGGTGTTCCACAGGCCAGCATCACTGCTCTGGTGCTGGGTGTTCCACAGGCCAGCATCATTGCTCTGGTGCTGGGTGTTCCACAGGCCAGCATCACTGCTCTGGTGCTGGGTGTTCCACAGGCCAGCATCACTGCTCTGGTGCTGGGTGTTCCACAGGCCAGCATCACTGCTCTGGTGCTGGGTGTTCCACAGGCCAGCATCACTGCTCTGGTGCTGGGTGTTCCACAGGCCAGCATCACTGCTCTGGTGCTGGGTGTTCCACAGGCCAGCATCACTGCTCTGGTGCTGGGTGTTCCACAGGCCAGCATCACTGCTCTGGTGCTGGGTGTTCCACAGGCCAGCATCACTGCTCTGGTGCTGGGTGTTCCACAGGCCAGCATCACTGCTCTGGTGCTGGGTGTTCCACAGGCCAGCATCACTGCTCTGGTGCTGGGTGTTCCACAGGCCAGCATCACTGCTCTGGTGCTGGGTGTTCCACAGGCCAGCATCACTGCTCTGGTGCTGGGTGTTCCACAGGCCAGCATCACTGCTCTGGTGCTGGGTGTTCCACAGGCCAGCATCACTGCTCTGGTGCTGGGTGTTCCACAGGCCAGCATCACTGCTCTGGTGCTGGGTGTTCCACAGGCCAGCATCACTGCTCTGGTACTGGGTGTTCCACAGGCCAGCATCACTGCTCTGGTGCTGGGTGTTCCACAGGCCAGCATCACTGCTCTGGTGCTGGGTGTTCCACAGGCCAGCATCACTGCTCTGGTGCTGGGTGTTCCACAGGCCAGCATCACTGCTCTGGTGCTGGGTGTTCCACAGGCCAGCATCACTGCTCTGGTGCTGGGTGTTCCACAGGCCAGCATCACTGCTCTGGTGCTGGGTGTTCCACAGGCCAGCATCACTGCTCTGGTGCTGGGTGTTCCACAGGCCAGCATCACTGCTCTGGTGCTGGGTGTTCCACAGGCCAGCATCACTGCTCATGGTGCTGGGTGTTCCACAGGCCAGCATCACTGCTCTGGTGCTGGGTGTTCCACAGGCCAGCATCACTGCTGCTTCACACAACCACAGGTCCAAACACAGAGACCCTTACTAGTCTGTAAAGTAAAGTGTAACCGTGACATCGAACCAGCACTCTGCTGTGGGCTGTCTACCAGTGGCTCAGAAGGTGGAGGTTCTGTTTGATGATAAGTAACGGATGCTTAATGTGAGACTAATCGTTTACACAATGGTCGTATATTTAATATTTTATAATGAATTCCAATAAACATCACCTGAGAAAATTATTTCCAACTTATAGTCAAGGTCTATTTTAGGGGTTTACTGAGGAATTAACTCATCAAGGTTTAGGGTTATTACTACCCTGCTGGTAGTCGCTGTATTTCACGGGGAACCCAACAGTCCCTGTAACGACAGCTCAAGAGGTCTGCGGCTCAAGGATACGCCTGCGCTCTGCTGGTCACGCTCCTTGATAGAGCCGTAATAGAGAGTCTGTCTCCACTCCATGAAGGTCAGGGTGAGGGAGAGAGAGATGCAGGCTGGAGGGAGAGATGCAGGCTGGAGGGAGAGAGAGATGCAGGCTGGAGGGAGAGAGAGATGCAGGCTGGGGGGAGAGAGAGATGCAGGCTGGAGGGAGAGAGAGATGCAGGCTGGAGGGAGAGATGCAGGCTGGAGGGAGAGATGCAGGCTGGAGGGAGAGAGAGATGCAGGCTGGGGGGAGAGAGAGATGCAGGCTGGAGGGAGAGATGCAGGCTGGAGGGAGAGAGAGATGCAGGCTGGAGGGAGAGAGAGATGCAGGCTGGAGGGAGAGATGCAGGCTGGGGGGAGAGAGAGATGCAGGCTGGGGGGAGAGAGAGATGCAGGCTGGGGGGAGAGAGAGATGCAGGCTGGGGGGAGAGAGAGATGCAGGCTGGGGGGAGAGAGAGATGCAGGCTGGGGGGAGAGAGAGATGCAGGCTGGGGGGAGGGAGAGATGCAGGCTGGGGGGAGAGAGAGATGCAGGCTGGAGGGAGAGAGAGATGCAGGCTGGGGGGAGAGATGCAGGCTGGAGAGGCTGAACAGACCCAGTGACCTGCAGCCTGACTCACTAACCCCTCTCCTCCCCTCTCCATCACCACCAATCACCCGTGCAAACCCAGTCGATGTGTCCTGATGGTGTCGTGTGCCAGCCTGACTGACACCTTGCAGAGGCTTCCTCAGCGAACACTCTCCCCACCAGCCAGGACAGAGGACCTGCTAACCTCACAACTGCACAGATAAAGCCATTCTCTGAAATGAGATGATGTAACATGATTGGATCTACGGGGGACGAAGGAGACAGGTCCCATATTGTCTGTATGATGTTGACCGTGTCCAATCCTCTTAGTGTGGCCAGGAGGAAGCTATCACTATCTCTTATCGCTCTCTAACTGGACACTGTGAAGGCTCGCGGCAACATCTCCTCTTTACTAAGGCCCTGGCCGTAGAAGATAGTGATGAGATTACAGAGAGAGGTAGTTGTATTTTTCTAAAATAATGTATTTTATACATTAAAGTGTATAACATTGTATGTATGGAAGGTTGTGGTTGACAGTTGTGTTGCCAAAACAAGATCAATGTAAACATTCACCTCCCTCTGGATCCCCATAACAAGCTTCACCTGTGTAACACAGTAACTAACCCCTAAACCATAGTGAAGTGACCAGTTCCTATTCATTAACTATAGTGCTGTTACTCTAGGTATTGCTATCTAGTGTGTGTACATGGTAGTTAATGTAAATTGTTGCTCTTGTTTGCAACACAATGTTGAAATCAAAACAATAAATGTAGCCATGTAAATGTATTATAAGTCATAGTGTTTGGCTACAATATGTGTAGTGCAACATTTAGCAGATCCCACCTAAAGAGCTGGTAAAGGGGTACAGCTTCTCAATTCAGCATAGTGGTGGGAATTCTTAGCTACTGTTATACAAACACAAAAAGCAGTACTGGTCCTCTCATCGTACAGTACAGCGCATCCGAAGGTTTCTGTTTCCTTTGAGGTAATACATCTCTCTATTTATACCTGACAGTTATTCCCTGCTCAGCTCCTTCTACCTGTCCACCGGGTGACCCCAATACACAGTCTGACGGTGCATTCTGCACAGCGTAAAACACCCTCCTCTGGAAACACCAAACGCTCTTTGTGCAGTGGAATATCCACAAAAGATGTATTCTCTCTTTCCTCTCCCTCTCTGCTCTTTCAACATCACGATCTGCATACACTCTCCTTCTCTGTCTCTCTCTCTGTCCCCCTCTCCAGACTACTTGTCCCCCAGATAACTCAGAGCCCTGTGAGGTCTGTCCTGGTTGGTGCACAGGGACATCTCCCGTGTGACAGACTGGCTCAGTCCACCAGCTGAGACACTCTGCTGCAAGGAGGGAGTGTATCCAGAGAGACGTGCTGCTATCAGTCCTGCCAGAGCATGCAGACTGGGTCGCTGCTATCAGTCCTGCCAGAGCATGCAGACTGGGTCGCTGCTATCAGTACTGCCAGAGCATGCAGACTGGGTCGCTGCTATCAGTCCTGCCAGAGCATGCAGACTGGGTCGCTGCTATCAGTCCTGCCAGAGCATGCAGACTGGGTCACTGCTATCAGTCCTGCCAGAGCATGCAGACTGGGTCGCTGCTATCAGTCCTGCCAGAGCATGCAGACTGGGTATAAACTATGCTAGATATTGCAGCAGTATCATGTTTGGCTCACTTGCATTCACATGACACTGCTTGAGCAACTGAAAAGGTATATGTCTGACAGTCAGCATAGGAATGATAAGGAGGGCAAAGATCTAAGTAAGGAGTCCAGGTTGGATGCTTTGGTTTAGCAAAGAACCAGCATCTACTTCTGAAACCTTTGGCCGATAAGAGGAGATATATACCTATGCAGGTCAAGATAAGTGAGAGGGAGGAGGCAAGGGGAGGAGAGAGGGGAGGAGGCAGGGGAGGAGAGAGGGGAGGAGAGAGGGGAGGAGAGAGGGGCGGAGAGAGGGGCGGAGAGAGGGGCGGAGAGAGGGGAGGATGGAGGCAGGGGAGGAGAGAGGGGAGGATGGAGGCAGGGGAGGAGAGAGGGGAGGATGGAGGCAGGGGAGGAGAGAGGGGAGGAGAGAGGGGAGGAGAGAGGGGCGGAGAGAGGGGCGGAGAGAGGGGAGGATGGAGGCAGGGGAGGAGAGAGAGGAGGATGGAGACAGGCCTTGAAATTAATGGCATAAATAAACTTTTTTTCATATAATTCTTTTTTTTATCTAGAACTTAAAAACACACCTCGAGCTAAACTGCCACACAGTCAACAGCAGTACAGGACTTTACTGCTGGAGGTTTCAGTCAACAGCAGTACAGGACTTTACTGCTGGAGGTTTCAGTCAACAGCAGGGCAGGACTTTACTGCTGGAGGTGTCACAGTCAACAGCAGTACAGGACTTTACTGCTGGAGGTGTCACAGTCAACAGCAGTACAGGACTTTACTGCTGGAGGTGTCACAGTCACCAGTACAGGACTTTACTGCTGGTACAGGACTTTACTGCTGGAGGTGTCACAGTCAACAGCAGTACAGGACTTTACTGCTGGAGGTGTCACAGCAGACTTGGGCAGGTTCTGTCAGCATGATCTCTCTGATGTGTGCTAACGAGGTCAGCTGTGGAGCTGTGGCCACTCCCAAAATGCCAAATCACCCTCGACAACCATTGATATTCTGGGCAGCATAGCGCCTGTTCTGTATTCCCCTCTGCAGCGGGGGGGGGGAGGGGGGGGGGGGGGGGGGGGGAGACTTAAGGTGACTGAGTGTGACAAAAGAGGAGACACGAGAACACAACACTCTCTCAGCAAACAACCTCAGAGTGAAGATCCAGCACCAGACTACACTAACCTCACACTGAGGGTACACACCTGGACGCACACACTGAGGGTACACACCTGGACACACACACTGAGGGTACACACCTGGACACACACTGAGAGGGTACACACACACACACACTGAGGGTACACACCTGGACACACACACACGGAGGGTACACACCTGGACACACACACACGGAGGGTACACACCTGGACACACACACTGAGGGTACACACCTGGACACACACACTGAGGGTACACACCTGGACACACACACACGGAGGGTACACACCTGGACACGCACACTGAGAGGGTACACACACACACACACTGAGAGGGTACACACCTGGACACACACACACTGAGAGGGTAGACACCTGGACACACACACACACACTGAGAGGATACACACCTGGAGACACACACTTTGAGAGGGTACACACCTGGAGACACACACACTGAGAGGGTACACACCTGGACACACACACACTGAGGGTACACACCTGGAGACACACACTTTGAGAGGGTACACACCTGGACACACACACACTGAGAGGATACACACCTGGAGACACACACTTTGAGAGGGTACACACCTGGACACACACACTGAGAGGGTACACACCTGGAGACACACACTTTGAGAGGATACACAGGAAGTTGCAAGGTGAGGAAGTCCTTTTCCTGCTGAGACTTGGCTGATGGCCCTACCAGAGGACGCTGAGGTACACACACAGAGCAAGAACACACACTGCCTCTAACACTGCCTCTAACACTGACTCTTAACACTGACTCTTAACACTGACTCTTAACACTGCCATCTGCACTGAGACCCACAACCACTCTCAGGTTTGTTTTCACATCATTACAGCAAAATGAACAGTGTTCTGTCTTTCAGATGAACACTTTGTGGTCAAAATGAGACAGCAGGAATGAACATGCAGTGGGAGGACTTCTGTGTTGCAACACACTGACCTTCCCACCACCCTAAAGCTGTATGGAGCAGCACACTGACGTGTCTACGACACTGACGTCTATGTATGGGCCATCTTCACAGATGTTCATCATTGTCTCCAGCTAAGAGACGCCCTGGGAAGCAGTTTAACTGCTTGCTCCATTCAACATGGAGGATGAAGTCATCAGAACAGGGACACACTAGTGGCTGATGTCTGACATTGGTCAGAACACCAGACACATTACTGGTACTTAATGGAACTATACTTTGGATAAACAAAGTTCTTTGAATTCATCTCCAACTAAATGTTGCTGTTTATTTAAATGATCTTACAGCTTTGGATCCATAATTCACAGAAAAAGGAGATGGACACAAGGTCATATTCTCCTGTTTTACAGTCAGAAACAGAACTGCACATTCAGCAGGAGCACCACGTGATCCTAAACTGGTCTGATCTACGCTCCATTATCTGCCCACGCCTCCTCTTCTTATTCAGATGACCTCGAGGTATGTGAGAAGCACACCCTTACAGTATGAGCTATTACACTGTACCATTCTGAGAAGAGAAAACACACACACATCTCTGCTAGCAGCCAACCAGTCTGAGGGTGAGAGAGAGCAAGCTGTAGGAAGTGCAGCTCAGCGCAGACAGGAAGCTGCTCTTTGAAGTGCTGAGAGCAGGGAAATGGAATCTGGGCCACGTAGGGAGATGAGATGCTGTTTCCTTGTTCGACATCTTCCAGAGAGGAGCTGAAAAACCAGCTCATGTAATAAAGAGGGAGACAACAGCTCTGCACTGATATTCAGTCCTCTGAGATATTAGACTAAATTAAGTTTTAGAATGTTTTTTGTCAAACAAATCACAATGGAATGGATCTAAACCTTAATGCAGAACATCAGCATACTTTCAGACAATCAAACCTTAGAAATCTAAGAAACCAGATAATATACACACAATTATTGTACTTTATACAGTACTAAACTTGGCATTTAGATGAATCCAAAGTACATTACACATGTTCAAATACGTCAGAATGTTCACACACGTCTTTACCAGCCACCAGAGCCGTAGAGAGAAAGAGTTTCGTCAACTGAGCGTCTAAGCTAGGTGCTAGCTAGCATGACATCTCTCAGTACTTTAAACTAACAACGTTAACGCTAAATGTACTAGATGGTAGAAAATGAGCTTAGATGCTACAACTATTTTGCTACTGCCAGTCAACTGTGATAAGATTTTAAAAAGATTAAACATGGTGCAAATTTAACTTCGAACAGTGTTGTCATAAAGCTGTTTCCCCAACGACGCGGCTGTTTTGTTTGGAACTTTTCTGCGGCCATATTAGAAAAAAACAGTCTCATTGAAGTCAATGGAGTTAGAGTTAGAGTTGGGCTATATGCACACGACAGTGATATGTATTTCCGGGGGGAAATAGGCCAGGTCTAGAACTTCTGATGAAGTTAGAAACATGACTTTTAATAACCAGAACAGTTTACCTGTAGTTATTGCTCTCTTAACCCTACACTCAGGTTGTTCGGCTTCTCGCTCTTTTTCATCGACCAATAACAGGTCGCCCTCGCGGAGATCTCTCCTGTTTCCAGATTTTTGTTAGAAACTTGAGAAAGACATGTTACATTACATTATCCATAGGGAAGAAATATCACAGACCAATTATGTAACCTATGTGTTAACATGAACGACTAGTAAGCAAGCATCGAGTACATTAGTTAGCAAAAATTGTTAGCTAGCTAAATAGCTAGCCTACGTTACTGCTCAAATCCGGCGTTAGATAACGTTAGCTAGCTTGTGATAGCTAGGCTACTAGCTAGTAGTTAAATAAACCTTACCTTCGTAATTGTCGATGTAGTTTGAACCAATTTCAACCCCTTTTCCCTCTTGCTTGAAGGACAGCAACATAGAATTGTATGTACATCGTTGATTGTCATTGTGGAAAGATAACCCGAACCCGAACGAAAAACGGCATTTTTGTGTGCGAGAACTAACGTAACAGATTAACGTTCGCTACCGGAAGTTGTAGACTTGGCTTGTGCAATATGTGGAAGTGATGCATGCATAGTGGATTGAATTTGGCGTATGCAAGTTAATGCGACAACATTTAATTAAAAAATGTTTAAGAATTTGAATAATCATTTACCAACAGTATATAAATATTTTGATATTTATTCATTTTTCATACTTTAGTTTTCATTGGTTTGTCGGCCCACCTGCATTACCCTAGCAGACCACTAGTGGGCCGTGGCCCACAGTTTGGGAATCGCTGGCACCTCCAACCCCAGCCACGTGCATGAACTATCCAGAGTGTGGCATAGCTAGGGTGGGAGGCTGAAGGAGGAGGTGGAGAGGGGGCCTGGTGGGGGGCTGGAGGAGGAGGTGGAGAGGGGGCCTGGTGGGGGGCTGGAGGAGGAGGTGGAGAGGGGGCCTGGTGGGGGGCTGGAGGAGGAGGTGGAGAGGGGGCCTGGTGGGGGGCTGGAGGAGGAGGTCGGAAGAGGGGGCCTGGTGGGGGGCTGGAGGAGGAGGTGGAGAGGGGGCCTGGTGGGGGGCTGGAGGAGGAGGTGGAGAGGGGGCCTGGTGGGGGGCTGGAGGAGGAGGTGGAGAGGGGGCCTGGTGGGGGGCTGGAGGAGGAGGTGGAGAGGGGGCCTGGTGGGGGGCTGGAGGAGGAGGTGGAGAGGGGGCCTGGTGGGGGGCTGGAGGAGGAGGTGGAGAGGGGGCCTGGTGGGGGGCTGGAGGAGGAGGTGGAGAGGGGGCCTGGTGGGGGGCTGGAGGAGGAGGTGGAGAGGGGGCCTGGTGGGGGGCTGGAGGAGGAGGTGGAGAGGGGGCCTGGTGGGGGGCTGGAGGAGGAGGTGGAGAGGGGGCCTGGTGGGGGGCTGGAGGAGGAGGTGGAGAGGGGGCCTGGTGGGGGGCTGGAGGAGGAGGTGGAGAGGGGGCCTGGTGGGGGGCTGGAGGAGGAGGTGGAGAGGGGGCCTGGTGGGGGGCTGGAGGAGGAGGTGGAGAGGGGGCCTGGTGGGGGGCTGGAGGAGGAGGTGGAGAGGGGGCCTGGTGGGGGGCTGGAGGAGGAGGTGGAGAGGGGGCCTGGTGGGGGGCTGGAGGAGGAGGTGGAGAGGGGGCCTGGTGGGGGGCTGGAGGAGGAGGTGGAGAGGGGGCCTGGGGGGGGCTGGAGGAGGAGGTGGAGAGGGGGCCTGGTGGGTGGGGCTGGAGGAGGAGGCGGAGAGGGGGCCTGGTGGGGGGCTGGAGGAGGAGGTGGAGAGGGGGCCTGGTGGGGGTGGGGGGTTCCTGTCATGGTTACAGACACGTGTCTCCCTCGGGGTCGGAGGGGCGGATGCAACAAGTTGATGTGGGCGGGATCAGACGGTTGCCGGGCCCCCGCCCCCCCAAGGACTCCATAAACCTAGCTCATCACGCCCACTTGCACCGCCATCCCATAATACCCAAACAACCAAAAAGAAGGGGGGGGGGGCGGCGGATTTGCATCGAAGGACTGAGGAAAGACAAAAAAAGGATGGATAAGAGAGAGAGACAGAGAGAGAAACAGAGAGATGAAGAGAGAGGTGGAGAAGAAAGAGAGGGAGATAAAGGAGATGAAGAGAGAGTTGGCCTGTATCCAGGGTGACTGCTGTGGTGCCTGCATGCTGACAGCTTGAGACAGCGAGCAGCTTCTCCTAGGGTCTGCTCTACTCTGCTTACTGGAACACATAGACCCTGCTCTGCTCTACTGGGACACATGGACCCTGCTCTACTCTGCTCTGGGACACATGGACCCTGCTCTACTCTGCTCTGGGACACATGGACCCTGCTCCTACTCTGCTCTGGGACACCATGGACCCTGCTCTACTCTGCTCTGGGACACATGGACCCTGCTCTACTCTGCTCTGGGACACATGGGACCCTGCTCTACTCTGCTCTGGGACACATGGACCCTGCTCTACTCTGCTCTGGGACACATGGACCCTGCTCTACTCTGCTCTGGGGACACATGGACCTGCTCTACCTCTGCTGGGACACATGGACCCTGCTCTACTCTCTACAGACAACTTCACCTCCATCCAGCCAAGCATCTCTGGAGGAGCCTTCACCACAGACACACCACAGACACCTGGAGGAGCCTTCACCACAGACACACCACAGACACCTGGAGGAGCCCTCACCACAGACACACCACAGACACCTGGAGGAGCCTTCACCACAGACACACCACAGACACCTGGAGGAGCCTTCACCACAGACACAAAAGTTCCTTCTCTAAAACAGTTTCATTGCCTGCTTCCAGCAGGGACAGAGTCCTTTTCCCCCACAGAGTCCTGTCCCCCACAGAGGTCCTGTCCTCCACAGAGACCTGTCCTCCACAGAGACCTGTCCTCCACAGAGTCCTGTCCTCCACAGAGACCTGTCCTCCACAGAGTCCTGTCCTCCACAGAGTCCTGTCCCCCACAGAGACCTGTCCTCCACATGAGTCCTGTCCCCCACAGAGACCTGTCCTCCACAGAGTCCCTGTCCTCCAGAGACCTGTCCTCCACAGAGACTGTCCTCCACAGAGACCTGTCCCCCACAGAGACCTGTCCCCCACACAGAGACCTGTCCTCCACAGAAGTCCTGTCCCCACACAGAGACCTGTCCTCCACAGAGTCCTGTCCCCCACAGAGACCTGTCCCCCACAGAGACTGTCCCCCACAGAGACCTGTCCCCCACAGAGACCTGTCCTCCACAGAGTCCTGTCCTCCAATCCTCAGAGCTACTGGCTGTTAGTGAGGGGCACCATCACACACCTTCACTGGATGAACATGGAGGTTACAACCCAGGATGATGCTTCTACATGGATGACTACTGGACAATTATACTGACAGTAGAATAACAGCATTCCTTACCTATCATTTCCTGATACAAATTCAACTAGAATGATAGAATGACTGTACAGTAATGGGCAGATTGCTTATACGTGTACATCAAAAAGGATAAGATACGTTAATGAACGCTATTTAAATCTTTCACATTTTCATATTGATTGCTGCAATTCTCCACTTCCACCTCATAGCGCTCCACCTAGTGGACAAAGGCGGGGCTGCGGGGCTAATTAAGTCCACAGGTTCAGGTAATAATCGATTTTTTTTAATCAATATTGTTCTTTTTACAAACATTGACAAGATACATCTGTACAACAACTGTTTTGTTTTTCATGTGATCTAAGTGAAAGTACTATGCATATTTAAAGTCAACCTACAACCAGTATGCCTGAAAAAGAACACTTTACGGTTTGCATGGAAGAACGTGTCGTGTCTGTTCGAATTAGAAACCGTTTCATTTCACCTGGACTCAAATTGCTTATCATCTATCACGTTGAAAGACATTAATAAAAAATACATGTAATTCCACCTTAAACATTAGCTCTGTCGGCGCGTAATGTTACAGATGCTGGAGAAGATATTATTGGTGACATCCCTAATATTTAAGTTTGTGGCCCAACAGTCTACAGGTGCTCGAACTGTTAATAATAAAAGAGTTATAAAATAAAGTCTTCAAGTAAAACAAGCCAAAAAGTGTGTAGCTACATTTGGTCATAAAACTTGAACACAGCCAAATATTGCACTTCAACTCACCTTGAGCTGCCGTTCCTCGGGTGCTGAATACACTTGCTATCAAAGTGGCCACATACCAAATCATAGTACTATTGCCAACCAGAAATAAACCTCATCATATCTCAAAGTGCCCTTTTCAATAAACCTGTCATTGCCGAGCTCCCAGGACGAGAACGCTGCTGGTATCCTCTTTTTCATGCCCCGTACACTTTTCTCCGGCTCTTCCCTTCTCTCTTTCCCTCCCCTACTCTCCTCTCGCCGCCTCTCTCGCTGAGACAGAGCGCCTGCACCTCTCAACTGAAAGACAGCAGCGCTAGATAGCACGCGAAACCAAGCCTGACAATTTAGCTGCTGGGTCCGCCTCCGCACTCCCTTTCATTGGCGGATGTGGGTGGATTAGGGGCGTGGATTGGTTTGATTCCCGTCGCTCTGATGAAAGTACCGCTCGAGCCCGGTTTCAAGGTGAGTTGGAGCGCAGATTGCACGGAGCCGCAGTATCATGCGCATTAACCTAAAGACGAGCTGGCGTCTTCCACGATTCACCTCTACTGAAGAAGCGCTCAAAATCAACCAACGGTTAGGATCCTAAAACATGTTCTAAACCGTATCCTGAATATCATGACACATTGCCTTGATACATGAAATCCTTAACTACATGAATAGATCGAAACCGGACTCAAGATCGGAGCCTACAATACCTATTATACAGTGTTGTCTTGTCAATAACAATAACTGTTGATAAATTAGAATAATAAATCATGTTCTGTCAGGAATTACTATATGTTTTCTATAATTACTGTCTCGATGGCAGTTAGCCTACACAAGTAGTGCTTTCAGCCAATTAATGAAACACTACCTTATGAGTCAGACCCAGGCCATTGAATCTCATGGTCACGATACATGGATGATTCATTTAGGGTTAGAAATTGTCTTTTCTAGGCCGATCTACGTTTACCCACTTGCAAAGTTTTTTTTCTTCCATGCAACAAATTTGTCATGGACACTTTGGTTTGAGAACTGCACCAGGAGAATAGGGGTTTGGAATCCTACAGAAAATGTTGTCGTAGCCTACTAATAGCAGAATACGTCATGTGTTTAGTACATGTGGTAGGCATGTAGGCAGCTCCCGCAATCAAGACACATCGTGCCACCTGGGTATTAACCATTCCCTTCCAACGGGAACGCCGTGACATGACACACGAGAGCCTGCTATTACAAGAAATTACACTTAGTTCAAATTGAAACGGTCTGTTATTTAAACTGCAAACTTTTTTTTTTTTTTTTTAAGCTAAACATGGCTTTTTTCATCTTTATATTTGTGTAGCGGATATGGTACAATAAGCTCTACGACCACTTTAGCGTGTTTTTAATGGAAGCTTTGGTGGTTTGCCAGCGCTTCCTGCCCCGCAGTCTGCCAGCCACTCCTCGGATATTTCCTAGTAAGAAGCTCTCAGGTTGACCGTCCTCTTCCTGCAGGGCGGCTTCCATGTTGTGAGCCCGAGTTCTCTGGCATCAAAGTGCACTTTGCCAATAAAGTTTAATGCATGACAATATAATACATTTTATTACACTATTAAACTGCAGCCCGTTTTCATCTAAGTGACAAAACCAAATATTTACACAATCAATGTTAACATGCCATGATCCAAGATTTATGCAGGCATGCCATTAACCTGATTGATGCTGAGACAAACTCAACACTACATGGAACTGAAACCGTATAAGGTTGACTCATCTGCTTGACTAATGATGTTAACGTAGTCCAAGCTACAGATTTAAAATGTCCTCTGCTTTAGTTTGAGTCCCACAGTTAATACAGCTGGGAGTCCTCTTTATCTATCTTATTATTATATTATTATTATTATCTTCTTACAGTATCATAGGTGGGAAAGGGGGGAGGGGAGCAGCTTGGCCATGCCCCAGGACCCCTCAGGGTGTCACACTAACGCAGAGGAGGTGTTGGAAGCAAAATTAAAAAGTTTGACTCGTTAATGACTAAAGCTTTTTCAATTTCTTCATCCAAATCATAAACTTTAAAGCTTTCGATGCATTTGTGCATGTGTGACTCGTGCACATAACACACAGACCTTCTGAAGTGGAAGGAGACAATTAAGGATGTCCACTTCACACTGACCATGCTACCACTCAATATATCTATTTAATAACCACTGAGGAATGTCGAGATGTAGATGAAGCAACCGATTGATATGGTTTTTGGAAATTCATATACATTTTTATCTTAATGTTTGGCCACTATAGACACACCTTCAACCGTCTCCCACTTTTAACTTGTTCTGTAGACAATTTTGCTTTTCAAAAAGATCTCCTCTCAGAGCACACACTATAGCAGTGTCTTTATTAATGTAAAACGATTCTCATGACATATTAATGATGCTCCACATTGTAGATCAGTATGGACCATGATGCTCCACATTGTAGATCAGTATGGACCATGATGCTCCACATTGTAGATCAGTATGGACCATGATGCTCCACATTGTAGATCAGTATGGACCATGATGCTCCACATTGTAGATCAGTATGGACCATGATGCTCCACATTGTAGATCAGTATGGACCATGATGCTCCACATTGTAGATCAGTATGGACCATGATGCTCCATATTGTAGATCAGTATGGACCATGATGCTCCATATTGTAGATCAGTATGGACCATGATGCTCCACATTGTAGATCAGTATGGACCATGCCAGATAGTCTCTTACTTCGTGTCAAGAGAGCAAAGAGCAGTTAATGAAAAGAGACAAATACATTTAGGAGAGTAACTGTCATTGATTAATATAGTAGTTTACATTATTAATCAATGTCATAAAGGGCTTTGCTGTTGCCCACAGATCAGCTGTGAAACTTGTCCTCCACCGTTCACCAGGGTAAGAACCCTCTCTCAGGAGCCAGGCTGAAGCTGGGACTCCTGGGAGGAGAGGCAACACGTACATCCAGCGTGAGGAAGGTCTGGACAGGTGTAGTTAACATCTGGTCCTGTGCCGGTTGTGTTTGTGTTCTGCTCCGGTGCTGAAGGTTGTGGGATCATTTCTCCAGCTTGCTCACTCATTATTTCTAGAGCTTCCTGGCGCTGAACTGCTACAGAAATTACAAATTGATCTGCGTCTGCACATGTGGTCGATGATATTGATCAGGAGATCAACAAGAGTGATAGAAAGCCTCCATTTGGCACATTTTAAGAGTGGTTTCAACTGTTACAATGTATTCAGGACATACTAAATGCAAGAAAGTCTTTGAGTTAATTCAACACCATCAATACGTGTTCCCAAATCTGTAAAATCAAGATCTTAATCAAGTAAGATTAAATATTAATCTATTAATGAATGACAGTGTTAACTTCCCAACCAAAGCCATGTGCTGCTGGACCAGAGCAGGTCCAGTGTGCTTCTGGGCCAGAGCAGGTCCAGAGTGCTGCTGGGCCAGAGCAGGTCCAGTGTGCTGCTGGGCCAGAGCAGGTCCAGTGTGCCAGAGTGTGCTGCGTGGGCATCATTTTAGAAGTGTATTGACAAAATGCTGCAGATGTTCTACTTGTGTGTGTGTGTGGGGGGGGTTAGAACATTGATTTTATTCTTGTTCTGGAATGCTGCCCCCAGCAGCATGATAAACCTCGTTCCTCCAGAGAGACCAGAGAGAGACCAGAGAAAGACTAGAGAGACCAGAGAGACCGGAGAGAGCAGAGAGATATTATAAAGATATTATAATGGCGTGAGTGAAGTAAGTCAGTGGAAAAGTAGGAAGATAAAGAGGAAACAGACACGTGGACCAGAGGCCCAGCCTCCTCTCTGCTGAGGCCCAGCCTCCTCTCTGCTGAGGCCCAGCCTCCTCTCTGCTGAGGCCCAGCCTCCCTCTGCTGAGGCCCAGCCTCCTCTCTACTGCATCCTGGTCCTCCACAGGCCCCCAGAGCACTGGAGCATATAGGTGCCCTCTCCCCCTGTCCTCCCCCTGTCCTCCCCCTCTCCTCCTCCCGTCTCTCCCCCTGCCCTCCCACTTGCCCTCCCCACTCCCCATGTCCCTGATCTCCAGCTCTGTAATGTCTGTTCCCAGGCTAGCTGACCCTCTGTCAAAGAGCATCACTAAACAGGCTTCAAGAGAAAACAGATGTCATATCGCTGCCCATGCAATAATGTAGGTCAAAACAGTTCAATGTAAAGTGTGGGCAAGTCAAGCCATTCACTGATATATGTTCCAAGCTCTAAAAAATGATTTAATGCGACTAACGTTTAACTCAGAATATGAAAGGCTTGTATGGGCTCAGTTAGATGACATGTGAAGGCTTGATGGCTTGCTGTGACCAGGATCAATGCTGCAACCTAAATATATGTATTGGAGCTAAACAGCCATGAGCTGCCAGTTACATGAAGTCCATTCTGAAGTGATTTCCACCATGCAGCAGACTGTCTCCAGCCAACCTCCTCTAAATATTTACTGTCACATTTCGTGGACATCTGCTGTGGAGAGGAGGCCCTCTGGGGAACACTCTTTTCAGGAGCACTTCAGCTCCTTTGTCATCCTAAATGCAAGTTTCTATTTATAATTTGAGATGCTGCAATTCAAAACTACACTTTAAATACAGCTGCTTATGGTAGAATGGGATGTAATACTATAGATACTTCAGTGCATCAAATAAACAGTTGAAGACTTTGTTGGTGTAGAGGTTTGGTAACGGTGTTCGCGGCCGCTGTCATAATCACTCTCGTTGAGCGCACACACACACTGAGACTTGCAGACCATCTACTTGTCCATGTATTAGCTCATGTCACTTGTTTAGATAATTCCTTATAAACGGCTTGAGAGATAAAACCTCCAGACACACTAGAAATATCACCCTCTCCATTATCCTCTCTCTCTTTCTTTAGCCATCCACCCTCCACCGAGCTCTGCCTGGTGCTCTTTCAGGTTGACGGGGGGGGGGGGGGGGGGGACGGGGGGGACGGCATCTAGTGCTGACACTGGGAGCCTGAGAGGCTGTGCAAATTGTGTAAATATACCATGATGGTGTAAACTGCATCACATGTTGGAGTGTGACCTTGAGGACCTCTACAAACTGTAGAGGTCAGGGTTAGACAGAGAGAGAGGAGAGAGAGAAGGGAGGGAGAGAAGAGAGAGACAGAGAGAGAGACAGAGAGAGACAGAGAGAGAGAAGGGAGGGAGGGAAGAGAGAGAGACAGAGAGAGAGAGACAGAGAGAGAGGGACATTTACTAGAGAGAAGAGAAAAAATAAAAATAGGGAGAGGAGAGAATCTAAGTGTCTGCTGCTTAAGAAGGGGGCTGGCCAGAGTAATGCAGCCAGATTACCTAATAAAAGACTGAAGCAGGGAATCTGGGGCAGAACATAATGACTTCCCTCCAGAGCTGAGGAGAGTG
Source organism: Thaleichthys pacificus (assembly GCA_023658055.1). Classification (NCBI taxonomy): domain Eukaryota; kingdom Metazoa; phylum Chordata; class Actinopteri; order Osmeriformes; family Osmeridae; genus Thaleichthys; species Thaleichthys pacificus. Next base: position 1,822,614 of record CM042877.1, read on the forward strand.
AAGCACTGCCCCTCCCTGTGTTGGAAAGCTAACTAGCTGCTGAGGAATGAATAGGAGCAACGCTAACAGCATGAATATGAAATAGTAGATACAGTAGACCAGCATCAACCCTTATTGAAGTGGAAGACCAATCAAAACACACTTTTTAAAAGTCCTGTACAGCAGCCTATCGGTACGTAGCATACAAATGTGGTCACGCCCACCCTGTGCAGATAGATCTGTAAAAAGATGGTGCAGTGAGAACCTGCTGTGCAGGAGGTTTTACACAAAACGTACCCTAACCCTAAACTTGACAAAACTTTAGCTATTTCCTAAAAAGTTGCACAGAAATGTCCCTCCATCATGTTTCCTGGTAAACTGGAGATCAAACCAGGAGGAGAGAAACAGACGAAGACAGAAGAAACAGACAGAGACATGGAGGAAGAGAGAGAGATGGAGACAGAGAGATGGAGGAAGAGAGAGAGATGGAGGCAGAGAGATGGAGGAAGAGAGAGACGAAGACAGAGAAACAGACAGAGACATGGAGGAAGAGAGAGATGGAGACAGAGAGATGGAGGAAGAGAGAGAGATGGAGGCAGAGAGATGGAGGAAGAGAGAGATGGAGACAGAGAGATGGAGACAGAGAGATGGAGGAAGAGAGAGAGATGGAGACAGAGACATGGAGGAAGAGAGAGATGGAGACAGAGAGATGGAGGCAGAGAGATGGAGGAAGAGAGAGAGAAACAGACAGAGAGATGGAGGAAGAGAGAGATGGAGACAGAGAGATGGAGGAAGAGAGAGAGATGGAGACAGAGAGATGGAGGAAGAGAGAGAGATGGAGACAGAGAGATGGAGGAAGAGAGAGAGAAAGGAGGCAGAGAGGAAAGTCAGGCCAGTGTGTAGCACCAAGCTGCTAATCGGCACTAAAGCGATTACTATATCAGTTAATGTTACCATGGAGAAATGAGTAACCCACTGGAACCTTCCCTCCCTCGTCCATCCCAGAAGAGGAGGGGAGTCTGGATGGATGTTCCTCTGCTCAACACTCTTACTGTCCAACATTAGATTACTATTTTCAGTTACTGAAATGTTTACCTCTTGTGTTGGAATGAGCCAGCGGCTTAATGGACACACACACTCAAGCACACACACACACACACACACACACACACACCAATGATGCTCACACAAGGTGTCTCTCCTTGTGTGAGCGGAGTTCTCCGTGGTTACCATACGGTCAGGAAAACATTAGGATCCCAGTTAGGTGATGGAGGTGACATTATGATCCCAGTTAGGCCCTGTGATGGAGGTGACATTATGATCCCAGTTAGGCCCTGTGATGGAGGTGACATTATGATCCCAGTTAGGCCCTGTGATGGAGGTGACATTATGATCCCAGTTAGGCCCTGTGATGGGAGGTGACATTATGATCTCAGTTAGGTGATGGAGGTGATATTATAATCCCAGTTAGGTCCTGTGATGGAGGTGATGTTCCTGGTGGTAATAGGGCGCTACCACCCTGCTGAGGAGGTGCTGTTGGACTAGCCAAGTGAAATGTCAGCGTGGTGAGATGGTGGCGCTGACAGGCTGTGTACAGACGGCATCGTGCTCCGGTGAGACTCATTGACAGGACATTTGAACAAGCTGTTCTGTGCATCTGTGTCCAAGAGTTAAACACTGTGTGGCCACATGGTCTGTCACTAATGTTCCAGTTTATTAGTCTTCGTTCACCTGTTCTTCCCTGAAACAGTACAGAAGGTGAAGGTGTGCATCATCTCATCTTCTGAGGGAATGGACATGAAATACATTTGTTGGCTCTTTTTTCAATTTACATTTTTACTGAACTCTGTTAACCAAACATGCTCATATTTCTACATATTCTTACTCATTCTTGTGTCTGGGAAAAAAATTAATGTGGATACATTTTTATAAAATCGTTTTTTAGGTGTCCTGATTCTGATTTATGTTAGGTTGGACCAAAATCTGTACTTTCTTCTCACTAACAAATGTTTAGTAAAGGAGTAATCAGAGTTGTTATCAAAAAACACTGTGTTGGAGGAGTACCAATATAAACACTTCACTCCCTTGAAATAAAATGACTCAATGAAATAAACGTAGATTTTCATCCTCCCACAGAAGATGATTCACAACCACTCATGTTCTGGATGGTTGTGATGCGTGTTGTCACCAAGTCTTCTACCCTAAACATACACAGCAGCATGTTTATGTGTAATTTTCTATAAAACTACAAGTTTAACTCGAGTGAGCTGTGTCCAGTTTTAGACGGGAGAGAAGCACCTTGCCATCTGTGAGTAACCTGGACTATTTGACATCAGGTACATTTAAACACTTTGTAAGTTGGATACATGGTTTGGATACATTATTTTCAGGCCGAACAGCAAGTCCTCGCTTGGAGACAGCTAGTCTGTCTGTTTGTGATGACTGGTTCAATGGAGCCTGTAATTGGACATGGCATATTTGGAGAGGGCACATTTCCATGTGTTTAAAACACCCTCAGCACTGCAGACAACACAGACTTTTTCTGTGTTTTCTTTTTCTAAATTAAAGATCACTCACTGCGAACATAAGAAATAAAACTTAGAGCGGTATTAACAGAAGACCAACTGTCATTTTCTAATAATTCTAACTGATAAAAGTCTGCCAAGTGTAGTCGGTCTCCTATTGGCTGATCCCACCAGCCTTTCTTACACACCTGTTCAATTCTGTGACGTTCAAACAGTTATTAGATAACCTAACCAGGTCACATGGATGTGGATTCATAACACACATTCCTGGGAGTTCAAACAGCATTCTTTAAAGACTCATGTCCATGGTGTCACCAGGCCTTCTGTTGTGGTCTCTCAAACATGTAGAGAGTGTGTGTTGGGGGAGGGGCTTAGACGTCGAACTTATGCTCCCCACTACATACTGTACAGTACAAATGCTGTGTGAGTCATCTGCTAGCAGGTCCTGCTGGTCCTGCTGCCCAGCCAAACCTCCCTCACACCAGCAGTCTGAAGGAGACCGCTCGTCAAACCTCCTCACACCAGCAGTCTGAAGGAGACCGCTCGTCAAACCTCCCTCACACCAGCAGTCTGAAGGGGACCGCTCGTCAAACCTCCCTCACACCAGCAGTCTGAAGGAGACCGCTCGTCAAACCTCCCTCACACCAGCAGTCTGAAGGGGACCGCTCGTCAAACCTCCTCACACCAGCAGTCTGAAGGGGACCGCTCGTCAAACCTCCTCACACCAGCAGTCTGAAGGAGACCGCTCGTCAAACCTCCCTCACACCAGCAGTCTGAAGGGGACCGCTCGTCAAACCTCCCTCACACCAGCAGTCTGAAGGGGACCGCTCGTCAAACCTCCTCACACCAGCAGTCTGAAGGGGACCGCTCGTCAAACCTCCTCACACCAGCAGTCTGAAGGGGACCGCTGTTAGCGTGTCAGAGCTCGTCACTGCCTTTTGGGTGCTCATGGCCTTTAAAACATCCATTTGTATTCATGTGACCATCTGAACAGTTGATCCAAACCGTTGACTCTGAACAACAAAACTCTGGTAAATGATGCACATGGTGTCAACAACAAATTCAGTGTTAGGATCAGGGCCATACTGTCTCCACTATGCTCCTCATTTCACAGCCCTCATGAGGACGGTGGATGATCCCACACTTCGGATTTTACCGTCACGGACGTCATTAATAGCAACAGCGTTAAAGCTGACGCTAATTAGCACCGAATAACTGAAAATAACTCACGCTTTATTTCTTACCTGTTACTCACTCTCTCTGCGTATGTGGGCAGGAATAACGTCTGGAGAAGTCATCTTCGTCCTCCGCCCACCTCTTCAGCATCTGTGGACGTGGAAACTGAGAGAGTTCAGTTTGCTTTTTATGAAACAAACAGCACTGCAGGTTTACTAGGAGAAGTTGGTTCTTGGCAGCTGATGTCAGAGAAATCAACCAAAAACAAAACTGGTACTGTGACCATGATGTCAGAAATACACATGAATGTTTCAGGTATTTCGATAGTATTGGAAAACCGTTTAGTTTTCTGTTAATTGCATGAAGTGCAATCAATTTGAATTCTTTATGTTTTCCTCTGATTCCAGTTTTTGTAATCAGACATTATTTTCTGTTGTTCCCTTCCCCCCAAGCCTCCACCCCAGCCTCCACCCCAGCCTCCACCCCCAGCCTCCACCCCCAGCCTCCACCCCTCATCCGGCCGCTCCAAATCTGAGGTTTTGCAGAGTCAGCAGTCGTGTGCACTACCGGAGGCTCTGTCAGAGGTAACTAGACACCTCACCCTGGGTGTTGTAATTATAGTATGATGTGTGGCCTCTCCCCTCTCTCCCTCCTTCTCTCTCCTCCCTCCCTCCCTCCCTCCTTCTCTCTCCTCCCTCCCTCCCTCCCTCCTTCTCTCTCCTCCCTCCCTCTCTCCTTCTCTCTCTCTCCCTCCCTCCCTCCTCTCTCTCTCCCTCTCTGCCTCCTTCTCTCTCCTCCCTCCCTCCCTCCTCCTCTCTCTCCCTCTCTGCCTTGTGATTAGACTGTGCTTCTGTTTCAGGCAGTCCTGTGCTCCCGCTGCCCCCCTCCACGCTGCCCCCCTCCCCGCTGCCCCCCTTCCCGCTGCCCCCCTCCCCGCTGCCCCCCTCCCCGCTGCCCCCCTCCACGCTGCCCCCCTCCCCGCTGCCCCCCTCCCCGCTGCCCCCCTCCCATGATGCCCCCCTCCACGCTGCCCCCCTCCACGCTGTCCCCCTGCCCGCTGCCCCCCTGCCCGCTGCCCCCCTGCCCGCTGCCCCCTCCGGTTCTGTCTCAGCACATTCCTGCACAGTAACATCTTTAAATTTGAAGCCATATTGAAATTTGGACAGAGTTATCGAGGAGAAAGAAAAGTCCAGTAGATCTGTATTCTGATGTGAGACACAACAAAAATCCGGGAAACTTAAAAGATTTTTACAGAGAATCTCCTAAAATAAATGGTTGTGGACTACAGACCTGCTGTGTGAGGGTGAGAGTACCCGGTGTAGACCATCTCTCACCTCCCTTCCTCATTCCTCTCTCTCTCAACCAGCGTTGGATTTCCTGCCAAGCATAGCCCCTGTGGCTAAAGAGGGTCCTGGGTGTAATATAATCTCTGCTCCCACAGCTCTCTCCATCACCCTGCTTCAGTCCCTTTATCTGCATCACCTCAGTGCTGCTGATGTAGTGGCCTAACCCTAACCCTAACCCTAACCCATGTTAATGGCTCCTGTGCGGTCTGTTCTCCATAAACACCAACCGCTCTACGTCTCATTCACGCGTTGCATCATCGTGGAGGCAATTGGGTTCTGCACCATCTTCAATATATACCATATACATATATATATACAGTAAATATTGTATAAATATACTATTCTTCTAAGCTTTTAGGAGGTCAAAGAGGTATAAAATGCATGTTTGCAAGTGTGGGTAAGTTCATGTACACAAAATTACTCTATGCGTATCGACCGGTACTAAATGGATTCCTTGAGATTCCCATTCGCCCTCCCACGAGGGAGGGGATCCCACATGTAGTTAGCATGTGTTCTGTATTCTCTAATCAATAAACTGTCGGCATCACCTTAATTGGATCATCCCATCTCTCTCCTCAACCCAAGCTGCCTTATTCATCACTGTCGCTGAACTTCATATCCAGGAGATTCAGATTTAAACCCACAAGAACACAATCAACTGAATTACTATTATTTAGTTTTGGAGATATAATGGTTGAAGAATTAGGTGTTAAATAAATTCATTTCTTAGACTACATGGTTGGTGACCATGTGGTTTCTCGACAGGAATTAGGAGTAGCATATTGTCTGTGACATCACAGTCTAATCAAGGCAGCACTTCACCTTCCAATCACGAGTGGAAGTAAGTATGAAGATATTTCATCATCGACACCATGAAGTTCAGTGTCATTGTCAACATTGGAGCTTCTTCACCAGTAACTTGCATGTGATAAGTCTTCCCCCAGCATGCCTACTCAGTTGATAAGTCTTCTTTCTGCATGCCTACTCAGGTGATCATGTTTTATGGCCATGCTTTAGCTTAATTGCTACAATGGCGGAACTGGGAGAGGAGCATTCATTCCTGATAGTCTCACTCCCCTCCCAGTCCAGTCCTCCCTCACTGTGTCACCACCCTCCCACCTCCCTCCTCCCTCCCTCCCACCTCCCTCCCACCTCCCTCCCTCCTACCTCCCTCCCTCCCTCCCACCTCCCTCTGTCCTCCCTCCCTCCCTCCGTCCGTCCTCCCTCCCTCCGTCCGTCCGTCCTCCCTCCCTCCCTCCCTCCCTCCCTCCCTCCCTCCCTCCCTCCCTCCCTCCCTCCCTCCCTCCCACCTCCCTCCCACATCTGATGTCAGAGACATCAAGTATAACGTGACCAGGAATGAGACTGTGCGACCATGTTAGATTATATTAGCGATACATATTTTCACAGGAGGCATGCTATGATCAGATATGTTCATGCTCAGGCATTGGGATGTGATTCTGTGAATCAGCTGAGATATGAGGTCTCACGTTTATTTTATTTCTATAAAATAAAAATATCTCAACACCTTATAATAATGTATTCATTTAACATACACTTTTATCCAAAGCAATATAGAGAGGGGGATTTGAACCTGTGATCTCTCGGTCTGCAGTCAAACGTTCTGGGCCAAACCTATGCACCTATCCATCATTTTATCAATCCTGACTGAGTGAACTCTGTGATACGGATTTCCAGTCAGGCCTATTAGTTAAAGTCTCACAAAACATGAACGTTCATGATGATCCTGCCTCACAGACGACAGCTTACAGCAGCACTGAGAATCAGCTTCATAGGAAGTCAGACTAGAATGAGGTTGTGTTATCTGTGTGTAATCCACACCGTTCACAATGAAGGCACACATAATCCACTTCCAGACATCAGACAAACCAAACACAGAACAGATCTTTATAAACACACAGGGATGAAAAAGGCAGCTAATTCAGTCCAGATGGACAATGGATGGAATTGGGGCCACATTATGGTTAGAACGAGAGAGTGATGTGTTTTCAAACGACTGTACGAATATGAGAGCCGCTTTAAACTAGCACAGTGGACAGCCTGACAGAGCCTATTGGTGATGCTAGCTGTGCTCAATTATGCAGACAACAAACAAGTCCTTAAAGGATTATCCCCACACACAGCGGGCCAGCATTAGCAGGCTAGCATTAGCGGGATAGCATTAGCGGGCTAGCATTAGCAGGCTAGCATTAGCAGACTAACATTAGCACAGCAGCCTTCAAACCCTTGGGCCTCAGTATTTTCTATGCAACAACAGGTGTGGATAATGCCTTGTTAATTGGTAGGTGGTTATTGTGTGATTTCCCAGAATGGGTTGGAACCAGGCATGGTCAAGAAATGACACCTTCACGACTGTATTTCATGACAGAACGTGTTGTGCTACACCTGCTACCCATGTTCTCTGTGAATATCTTCCATCATGCTTCCACACACATCAGAGAGGGCAGAAGAAGTGATTGAGAGTGGCTCGCTGTGACAGCTGCTACCATGAGGCGATGCTGAGTCACACAGATTGAAGGGCTGCTGAATTTTATGACCCTTAACTTTCCAGAGAGAAGTGATTCTGTCGTTGGCCCAAATTCAAGGAGCTGTTTCTGACAGTCTGGTGTTTGAAACAGAATGAAGGGAATGATGACCGAGCCCCCCGCTTACATCCCTCTCTGTGTCTGACAGGGTGTCACATTTAGGACATCACAGATCACTGGACAGATCCCAGGACAGATCCCAGGACAGATCCCAGGACAGATCCCTGGACAGATCCCAGGACAGATCCCAGGACAGATCCCAGGACAGATCACTGGACAGATCCCTGGACAGATCACTGGACAGATCACAGGACAGATCACTGGACAGATCACTGGACAGATCACAGGACAGATCACAGGACAGATCCCTCTTCCCTCTCCTCTTCCCCCCCTCTTCCCTCTCCTCTCCCCCCCTCTTCCCTCTCCTCTTCCCCCCCTCTTCCCTCTCCTCTTCCCCCCCTCTTCCCTCTCCTCTCCCCCCCTCTTACCTCCACTTCTACTGATGCTTTATTCAAATATTACCATTCTGCACCATTCTACTCTTTCACATAATGTATTCTACAAATGTATTCACCCTAACCCAGAAAATTCAAGCAGGACAGTACAAAGATCGACCAGTTCCAGTAAATGGGAAGGAGGGCAATGATGGAGGAGAAAGTGATTTTACTCAATTTGGCCTATTTATAGGTCAGACTGCACAAGCTTCTTAATTACCAAAAAACTTTCTAGAACTCTCCATAATGTAAGAGGAGGAAGGCTGCGTGACTGATCCTGCTGGGAGATCTACAGTCTGAGCAAGAAGGAAGGGGTTGCTCTGCTTCAGAGGAGATTAAGCCTGTGATGAAAGTCAAATATTCTGCTATACTGGAAGCAGACACATCTCTTTACCCCCACGTAGCTCGACAGTAGCTCTGCTTTACGAACAATCTGGTGTAAGAAAGTGTTTCATCTTTGATGACTGTATTGAGGAAACTATAAATACATTTTTGGAAGTTGGAAATGTCTGTGAAAAAGCAGCTATTCCGTGCATATGTTAGGAGAAATGCTTTTTATTTATTATTCTGTGCAATAGTGCTCGTTTGAGAGTGATTATGTTACGCTTTTTTACATGACTGTAGCAAACCTGCTGTCTCCTGGCCTGGGGGGGAAACCTGTCAGTGGTTTGGATGAAGGCTGAATAAATGGTATTGCTACTGTGGAATAAATCTAAATAAATCTACGTCATGTTTGAATGGTTTGTTGAGCAAAAATAACTTGCAATAATTCATGGTACATTCAGTTCTGTTGACGGACTGTTTCTGTTACTGATACTTCAGTTTAGCGGACGTTAAAGAGGATTCATGTTCTGAACAGCAGACTGATCCTACTTTGCTGAACGATTAAAACATTAAACATATGGTAATAATGGACCTGGGTTTGGTGGCCCAACAGCTGTAGGATAACAGCTCTCTTAAGTAGAGCTGCACTACTTCAAGTTCAAGTTCAAGTTCAAGTCTTTTATTTGTCAGGTACACAGAACAACACAAGGTTAGACTGGGCACTGAAATTCTTAAGACAAGACAACGCAAGCACCTGGCATGACATAACATATAAGTACACGGAACATAATTTACATCTATGCTGAGCTTAAATAAGTGAGACTTCCTAAATATACAGATAGCAATAAATAATCGACTATACTAACCCTAACACTAAAACTTCCTAAATTACAGATAACAATAAATAGTGTACTATACTAACCCTAAATGCACATAAAACCTGTTTCAACCCTATAACCTATTTTAACCTAAGTGGAGTACAGTGCAATAGTGCAAATTTGCAGATCAGTGACTAGTCAATGACCATACAGGAGCCTAGTGGCGAGGTACAGTGAGGTACAGTAGTGCAATGTTACTGATAGTGCAACCAGTAGCTGAAAGTGACAGTGTATAAGTGACTAGTGTGCAGTAAATCAATGTCCATATCAGTGTCCATTCAGAAGCCTGATGGCCCTTGGGTAGAAACTGTTGTCCAGTCTGCGTGTGCGCGACCGGATGCTGCGGTAACGCCTGCCAGAAGGCAACGGGGTAAAGAGACTGAAGGATGGGTGGGAACAGACTCTTAGAATCCTGCCGGCTTTCCTTAGGCAACGTGTGTGGTAGGTGTCCTGTAGGGCTGGGAGCTTCCTGCCGATGATGAACTCAGCAGAACGGACCACACTTCGTAGGGCCTTGCGGTCCCTGTCTGTGCAGCTCCCATACCACACTGTAATACAACCAGTCAGAATGCTCTCGATAGTGCATCTGTAAAAGTTAGTGAGGATGACTGAGTCCATACCAAACTTCTTCAGTCTCCTCAGGAAGAAGAGGCGCTTACGGGCCGCTTTGACCACCTTGTCCGTGTGAACAGACCAGGTGAGGTCATTGCTGATGTTCACCCCGAGGAACTTGAAGCAGCTGACCTTCTCCACTTCCGATCCATTGATGTGTAGGGGTGCATGCTCATCCTCCTTCCGCCTCCTATAGTCCACAATCATCTCCTTGGTCTTGCTGATGTTAAGAGAGAGGTTATTGTCCTGACACCATGATGTCAGGGTGTCAACCTCCTCTCTGTAGGCTGACTCGTCACTGTCAGAGATGAGGCCCACGATGGTTGTGTCGTCAGCAAACTTAACAAGGAGGTTGGAGCTGTGCGTTGCCACACAGTCGTAAGTGAACAAGGAGAACAGGAGAGGGCTGAGCACACAGCCCTGGGGGGTGCCTGTGTTGGTGATCAGTACGGATGAGGTGCGGTCACCGATTCTCACCACCTGTGGCCTTCCCGTCAGGAAGTGGAAGATCCACTTGCAGAGGGAGGTGCTTAGTCCCAGGTCCACAAGCTTGGAGACCAGTCTGGAGGGGATGATAGTGTTGAATGCAGAGCTGTAGTCAATGAACAGCATCCTCACATATGTATTCCCCTTGTCCAGGTGGGAGAGAGCGGTGTGCATAGACAGAGCGATGGCATCGTCTGTAGACCTGTTGGACCGGTATGCAAACTGCATAGGGTCCAGTGTGGGGGGCAGCGAGGAGCAGATGAATGATTTGACTAGCCGCTCGAAGCACTTCATGATGACAGAGGTCAGTGCTATCGGGCGATAGTCGTTCAGACAAGTGACCTTGGTGTTCTTGGGCACAGGGATAATGGTGGTCCTCTTGAAGCAGGTGGGGAGTACAGACAGGTTAAGGGAGAGGTTGAAGATGTCACTGAAGACCCCTGCCAGCTGGTCAGCGCAGCCCCTGAGGGCCCTACCTGATATGCCGTCTGGGCCAGGTGCCTTACGAGGGTTGATCTTCTTAAAGCACAGCCTCACCTCGGCTACAGTTAGTGTAGGCACACCACTGGCTTGGCCTTCAGGTAGCTCCACTGCAGGGGGGTCACTGTCCCTCTCAAAGCGAGCGTAGAAGGAGTTCAGCTCGTCTGGCAGTAGGACAGAGGACTGGGTCTCATTGTAGCCTCTCCCTTTGTAGTCAGTAATGGCTTTAAGTCCACTCCACATGCGCCTGGGGTCAGAGCCATGGTAGCTGGACTCCACCTTGGTCCTGTAAGCCCTTTTCGCTGCTTTGATGGCCTTCAGAAGGTCGTATCTGGCCTTCCTGTACTCATCAGGGTCCCCAGAGTTAAAGGCGACAGTGCGGGCAGACTTCAGAGGCAGCCATGGACAGAGGCAGCCAGCGACAGAGGCAGCCATGGACAGAGGCAGCCATGGACAGAGGCAGCCAGCGACAGAGGCAGCCATAGACAGAGGCAGCCATGGACAGAGGCAGCCATAGACAGAGGCAGCCATGGACAGAGGCAGCCATGGACAGAGGCAGCCATAGACAGAGGCAGCCATGGACAGAGGCAGCCAAGGACAGAGGCAGCCATGGACAGAGGCAGCCAAGGACAGAGGCAGCCATGGACAGAGGCAGCCATAGACAGAGGCAGCCATAGACAGAGGCAGCCATGGACAGAGGCAGCCATGGACAGAGGCAGCCATGGACAGAGGCAGCTCATGGTTTGTATTGCACCTATTTGATTTTCTGTCCTTTAACAGTTTCAGTTTTTTGGGGGTTTGTTTCTGCATATATTTGGCCATTCTTCTCCAAGTCTTTGGAAGAACAAGCCTTCTGTACATGAAGCTCAGAGCAGAACCCGCCCCACGTCGACCCTGTTTCAGCAGAACATGACTCAGCCCTGCAGTGTGGGGCTTCGACCGGGAGCTGTTGTGACTCATGACCTTTCAAATCAAAACCCCAAGCAGGCCATCATCATCATCACCACCATCATCACCTCCATTCTCCTGATAGTCCCTGGCTGCTCTTCCTGACTGACCACGTCCAGACCTCCCCCCTGCCCCTGACCACCAGCCTCCCACCAGCTCCTGATGCTATGCTGATGCAGCAGGAAGTTGAGCACAGTGGGCTCTGATGCAGCAGGAGGCTGAGCACAGTGGGCTCTGATGCAGCAGGAAGCTGAGCACAGTGGGCTCTGATGCAGCAGGAAGCTGAGCACAGTGGGCTCTGATGCAGCAGGAAGCTGAGCACAGTGGGCTCTGATGCAGCAGGAAGCTGAGCACAGTGGGCTCTGATGCAGCAGGAAGCTGAGCTGGGCTCTGATGCAGCAGGAAGCTGAGCACAGTGGGCTCTGATGCAGCAGGAAGCTGAGCACAGTGGGCTCTGATGCAGCAGGAAGCTGAGCACAGTGGGCTCTGATGCAGCAGGAGGCTGAGCACAGTGGGCTCTGATGCAGCAGGAAGCTGAGCACAGTGGGCTCTGATGCAGCAGGAAGCTGAGCACAGTGGGCTCTGATGCAGCAGGAAGCTGAGCACAGTGGGCTCTGACGGCTCTGACAGGACTCGCCTGCACGCTGTCCTTGTGACTGTCCTCCACCTTGAAGAGTCTTTGTCTATAAGTGACTCATCCACATCTACTGTGCGTCACCTGTCTGTTAACACACGGATAAGACACGTCAGAATAGAGCCAGGTGTTTGTACGGCACTGCCTTTACAGTGCTGAGTCACTGAGTGCTCCCCCACAACCTTCATGTTTCTCAGCACGAGACCCTCGTCATGTCCAGTGGAGGATGGACAGAAGAGGCCTCCAAACCATGAATCAGCCAGCCTGCCTACCTTCTGCATCTGAGGGGGCTGAATGGTGATTGGCTGGCCTGCATTTGAGAGTGCTGGATGGCGATTGGCTAGCCTATATTTGAGGGTGCTGGATGGTGATTGGCTGGCCGTCAGCACAAGTGTGCACTCACGGGGACAGCACGACGGTTGCCATGGTTGCCAGCGTGCTCGTCACTGAGCAGTGAGGAAGGCTCCCCAGCTCTGCTCTCCTCTCTCTGTTTCTCTCTCTGTTTCTCTCCCTCCCTCCTTCTCTGCTTCTCTCGCTCCTCACACTGCTTAATCTGTAAACACAACAGTTTAGTCTTCAAATGGAGATCTCCACGTATTGTGTCTGACATATACAAGCCTACTGTTGTGTTGTGTAGTGTTGTGTAGTGTTGTGTAGTGTTGTGTAGTGTTGTGTAGTGTTGTGTAGTGTTGTGTAGTGTTGTGTAGTGTAGTGTTGTGTAGTGTGTAGTGTAGTGTTGTGTAGTGTCAGTGGGATTCCCTCCTGGTAAACTTGAGCATCTACCATCACACAGTGGTTAGATAGTAACGTATGTAGCTCTCTCTCTCTGCCCCCCCCACACACACACCATCACACAGTAGTTAGATAGTAACGTATGTAGCTCTCTCTCTCTGCCCCCCCCACACACACACCATCACAAAGTGGTTAGATAGTAACATATGTAGCTCTCTCACACACACACACACACACACACACACACACACACACACACACACGCACACAATTTCTTTCTTATCAAAAATACAGGACATCTCTTCCCCCAGCGCCGAACCATTTGAACACTGATTAGACCATGAGGACACTGAGTGTATGATCAGGAGAACCTTTTAGAGCTAATACACGTTCCTAATAACTGAACTCAGAAAGCCTTGAGTGAGCACAGTGTAAAACACAGCTTCTTAACTTGGCTGTGAAACAGAGATGGGTGTTAGTAACGTGTGTAGAAACATGTCCTCTCCACAACAGAAACTCGCATAACTGAGTTTCAGAGAAAAATGCACAATTCCGAAGCCAAAGGCATGAACTAATCAAATATGCCTTTAAAAAGATGCATTTTGCTCTCCAAAAAAGATGAACTACTGCATAGAAGTAAATCCAGGATCAGTCCCCGTCAAATCAAATCAAATATTGCATGACATACAGACCTGCTATGTTTTATTCAAGTTTAAAACCCGCGAGAAAGAAAGTTCACTTGTGTTTGCAGCAGGTGGCTTTATCCAGACACTCTGGTCTTGGAGGTTAAAGGTCACGGCGTCACACCAGCCATGACTCCACACTTGGTCTCACACTGAGGTAAGGACCTCATGCTGAGAAAACGATGACACATCACTCTCACGCTCTCACGCTCTCACGCTCTCACACTCTCACACTGTTCCCTTCAATGACTCTCATGGCAACTCTTCATTCTATACGGCAACGTGACGCAGGAGCGTTTCAGTCAGTGTGAGTCGAATGCTGTTCAATTCTCAGCATGTATTCTGAGATCTGATAAAAACGTTACATAGTTTCATCGTCGACATACGCCTGGTTCTGTTTTAGAGGAGCTCTTTATCTTGCTAGAGTTATGAGTTTCATGGGAGAAAAGAAAAAACATGAACAAAACACTGAAGGCAGATGTCCCCAACAGGCAAGAGCAACAGTGTCTGAGGTCAGCAGGCTGGTCTTGATCACTTCCAGGTTTGATCTGTAAGAGGCAGTTGACAAGGCAGGGAGGCTGGATGGTTCTCTCTGGAGGGCTGTGGCAGCCAATGAAAAACAACAGGAGCATGAGGGGGGCTGGTTCCAAACCACTTAAGAGCAACCTTGTACACACAACAAGTGTGTAGAGCAGGCTTACCCAGGGGAGATTGGTTGTAGGGTTCTAATTCATAACACTGGCTCCCACAGGAGAGAGTTGCCTGGTGATCTATGTTGTCAGTGGCGACAAGAAGGATGGGACAACAAGATTGGAACAACAGCTTGAGATTTACACACAAGTGTTTTGGGTCCTTGGGAAGTCAGTTTGTGTGAGTGTGTGTTTGTGGTGTGCAGGAAAACTGTCTGTTTCTGGATGCATGACTCTATTACCGCTAAGCTATTGAACTTCTTAAACTTCCAAAATATAACTACAGATAACCCCTACATATGAACAAAATACGGAATTCATTTTTACAATTTCCAAAAGTGTGACATCAGTCAAGTCTGTTATCTATTGTTTATAATGAAGTCCACCTTCCACCCAGTTGTCTCTGTTCCTTGCAGCGTGTTCACACCTTGTAACCAAGTCTGACGTGATTTCTCAAAATGCTGTGCCCTGTTTCACACATCTAAAGTGTTCTGTTAAACTTCACTGTGATCTTAACACCTCATCCTATTATCACCCATTATTTATACCTTCTGATAGAGATGCAGCCTATTGGCATGACATCATAGTCCTGCTCAGCTGCCTCCCCTGAGCTCTCATCCACCAGGCAGCCTGATGATGTCATGAGTCTATAACACAAGACCTGGTGGATAACCTGATGATGTCATGAGTCTATAACACAAAACCTGGTGGATAACCTGTTGATCAGCAGCTTTCATGGCTGATAAAACCCACTGGTCTGACTGTGACGTTTTAACAACAACAGGCTGAAATTCTTACATCCTTAAGTTCTGCCTCTGTGCAGCACTAGCATGGAGCTCAGTCAGGTGTTAGGTTATCTTCTGCTCAAACATAACCCTGATGAGGTGCCAAAAGGCCTGTTGGAGATCACTCTGACAAGCATTTGGAAACAACATATTTGCATCACATTTCAAAAGGCCAATTACTTAATCTGCAAACAGGTACACTCAGTATGGCTATTCAGGCGGATCCACTGATAAAGGCTGCCCTCTTGTGTATACAAGCAACACTTCTGGTGGTCAACTGGTGTGAAGTCTCAAACTAACGCTGTAGAACTGCAGTTACAGCAGTCTGGTTTCCACTCTGGATTTCACTTTAAATCTAGACATGGACACTCGCCAGTGGTTTCACATCCAAAAGCTGTTACTTAGTTTGCTAT
The DNA here is from genome assembly GCA_023658055.1 of Thaleichthys pacificus. Classification (NCBI taxonomy): domain Eukaryota; kingdom Metazoa; phylum Chordata; class Actinopteri; order Osmeriformes; family Osmeridae; genus Thaleichthys; species Thaleichthys pacificus. The sequence goes on from CM042877.1 coordinate 1,838,344, forward strand.
TACCATTACTTGCTGCTAGCAAACTGTTATTTCCTCAAACCCGGCATTCCATTTAATTGCACATTGACTTTAAGCAACTTTGCTGTGGGCAGATGGATCGCAGCAACAGGTACGCAATGAGTTTACATGACCTGATGGCAATTAAACCACTTTTCTCATGTGCCTTGGGCCAGTTCGTCCTCAGCAAAGGAACGGTTGTTTTTTCTAAGCAGGGAGCATTACTGCTTCAGAAATGTTACAGTTGTAAAGCCTGTTACAGAAATTAACAGAGTTTAGAGTTACAATATATTTTGTACGATTACAATAATCAAGTCCTATATCTCAATCCATTTTGATGCAGTCTCTAGTCTTGCCCACAAGAGGGCGCAACTATAATGTAGTAAAACGTTCTATGTAATGTAATGCCATGCCATGGAATTATGTCAAAAATATTTAACTTTGTTTTAACGACACTACAGCTGCACAGTCTTGTGGGCAAAACCAGGTACGGCAGCAAGATTGAAGAAACAAGAGCAAAAATCCTCCCTTCAAAGCCTTCCACCCCTGATACAGACTACAAGTATCTGTCCGTGCTGCTGGCTTTTAATGATACAAAATATATTTAGTTTGAAAGGAAAAGGAGTCCTAATGTTCAGCTTCATCTTGTAAAGCATGTCATTCTTCTTCTATGGTTTGTCACTGTGTAACACCACCAGCGGCTGGTGCACTGAGCAGTATGAGGCCTCACAAACAGGAAGTAGCATAATGGCCCCTGCCCTGCACTGTGCAGTGTGAGGCCTCACAAACAGGAAGTAGCATAATGGCCCCTGCCCTCTAAGACCAAACCGAAGCATTCTCTGCAAGGTGCAGTTTGACTTAGGAAACAGGGGGCATGGATTTACAGCAGTTGTACTATTTCGCTTTCAACAACACTGCATTGGCCAAAACATGGCCAGCACCACCACCACACAACAGCACCACCACCACACAACAGCACCACCACCACACAACAGCACCACCACCACACAACAGCACCACCACCACACAACAGCACCACCACCACACAACAGCACCACCACCACACAACAGCACCACCACCACACAACAGCACCAGTCTTTGAAGTTGTGTTTCTCAAATTGAAACACTTTTAGCAGGGGGTTGTCTTTGTAGAGAAATTGACGATGGATTGTGGAGGTGGTGATGGGTGGTGTGTGGGTGTGACAGAAATGTGGAGGGATATGGGCCGGTGGAGGTTGTGATGTGGCAGAGAGGAGGAGGGATATGGGCTTGCTTATTAACCATTGACATGTGCATGAGGTGTCATGAAGCTAAACATTGTGCTGGAAACCCCTCGGCAGTCCTAACCCTAACCCCTAACCCAACCCAAACCCTAACCCCTAACCCTAACCCTAACCCCTAACCCCTAACCCAACCCAAACCCTAACCATCATGGCTCCAGATATATAACGTCTCATCTGGACTGTCAACATTCCCTCATTATCTCACTCACTCTCTCTCTGTTTCTCTCTCTGTGTCTCTATCTCTCTGTATCTCTCTCTCTCTGTTTCTCTCTCTGTATCTCTCTCTCTCTTTATCTCTTTGTTTCTCTCACTCTCTGTATATCTCTCTCTCTGTTTCTCTATCTCTCTTTATCTCTCTGTTTCTCTCACTCTCTGTTCTCTCTCTCTCTTTCTTTCTTCTTTTTTTTCAAGAGTTAAGCCAGCAGATGAGGCTTAGCAATTAGAACTATGCTTAACAATGCAAATACACAGCATGATCCAGAGAAACAGCAACACTGAAACATACATGTTGTTCTGTGACTACCTCTCAATCCAAACAGCTGAACACCAATCTCATCTTGTGATATATATCAGATAGCAGCTGAACACCAGTTCATATCCCATCTTCTGATATATATCAGATAGCAGCTGAACACCAGTTCATATCCCATCTTCTGATATATATCATATTTTATGTGACGTACACGTTTTTGAATGATCTAAGATTTATCTTCTGACCTTGAATGGAAGTTGTCGTGGTGATATATGTCATGTCTACAGTCCTGTCATGTAGCCAGCAGACACACATGAGACTACAGAGTTAAACCTGGATGTGGTCCAACTGCTGAATCCTCTAATACTATACTATCCATCTAACCACACACACTGCATGCACACTGAGTGCACACTAACCACACACACTGCATGCACACTGAGTGCACACTAACCACACACACTGCATGCACACTGAGTGCACACTAACCACACACACTGTATGCATGTCACAAATTGTTATTTTTATATAGATTTTATATTTAAATTGTTGTATTCTTAGATTGTTTAGTTCTTAGAAATAGTTAAACTCTTGTACTTTTACTTAATTTAAGATCCGTATATGTTTAGTGTTTTGCACCTCCCTGCCACAGTAAATTCCGTGTTTGTGTAACATACATGGCGAATAAACCGAATTCTGATTCTGATTCTAATCTCCACCTTCAAATTTCAAAGACAAGAATTGTCTATTAAAGTCAATAATACATGATTAGAGCAACATATCATTTTGATGAAATGATACCTTCCCGTACATGGCTGAAGGTAGTGCACTGGAAGACTGACACTGTTCAGAGATGCACATTTACAATCTTACATCAACACCACAGACCACAGCCCCCAGACTGTGCATTGATTTACTGAATACATTGATTTCCTATGCAAGTGCATCGGAAACTACTTAGAGGATTGTGAAGTGCTCTTAGCCTTTCTGGAGCGCTTTTCTCCTCGTTACGGAAGTGGATCGGCTTCCTGCTGAAGGCTGTGCATACATTTATAACCTACGTGCTGATTAGTTTATAGACCTGCACGCTGATTGCACAATCTGCAACAGACTTCTGAAGAAGCACAGACACACGGGTAGTTCTGCTGGTTGACGTGTTCTGTGTTTAAAGAGTGAATTTGTTTTCAAGTAGACAGGTGAAGGATGTTTAGTGATAAATGTAGGATGTTCTAGTGACAGGTGTAGGATGTTCTAGTGACAGGTGTAGGATGTTCTAGTGACAGGTGTAGGATGTTCTAGTGACAGGTGTAGGATGTTCTAGTGACAGGTGTAGGATGTTCTAGTGACAGGTGTAGGATGTTCTAGTGACAGGTGTAGGATGTTCTAGTGACAGGTGTAGGATGTGTATACGAGCCCAGATGTGTGTGATGGAAAAGCGTCTATGTGGGTCACGGTACATGTCACCGTGGTTACATTGGAGTTTATTTCAAATCCTAATCCATTTGGCACAAGCTCATAGAATGTTGGCATCAAAATGAAGAATGATGAGACAGAGGGTTAGGAGCGGTCGTTTGTTGGCTCAGAAAGCAGCATTCTTGTGAAGAGTTAAAGTGTTTAGTGAGAGTTGGGGGAAGCTGTGCTAGAGGGATCTGGAAGCCAGGTTTGAGACTCACTTCTTTAGATCCAGTCCTGTAGAAAGGTACATGATGTGGACTGGCATGCCTGGAGATCAGGGGAGGACGTGTCAGATGAGTAGAAGGAAAGGAGCAAAATGCTTCATCATGATCGGAGTCTTGAGGCAGATTGTTTTCTATCTGAAACTGGTTGTATTGTAAAGTTTACGAAGTGAATCTACAATCTCTGAAAGCCTCATATTACAATCTGACAAAACACTAATTTGCTTTTGAAATCAAAATATAAAATTGTGATATATTTTTTCTATTTTGAAAATAAATCTAAAATCAGCATTGCAGTGCTACAATGCATTTATTAGTCATCAAAACGATTAAATGTAATGCATCTTAAAATGTATAATTTCATAAATAATGTCCCTGAAATGGCAGCCAAGCATCATTCAGTTTGCTCCACATTACCTCAGTGGATCCAGGTGGTGTCCAGAATGATTCTCCCCCACATCCACTGAATGTGGTCTAACCAGAATCCATGCTAATTAGCATGAGCTCAGTGAGTTGTCTGTGTCATGATGGGGCAACGGGGGAAGGTGGGGGTGCTACACAACAGACCCAGGTGGCACTAACAGCACAACAGACGTTACAGGAGCATCTGCACATGTGGCAGGCAGCCAGAGCCTGTTCTCTGCTCCTGTCCTCTCCCTCCCCCTCTCCTCTCCCCTCCCTCTCCTCTCGTCTTCCTCCCCCTCCACTCTCTCCCTCCCCTCTCTCCCTCCCCCTCTCCTCTCCTCACCTCTCCTCCCCTCCCCCCTCCTCCCCTCCCCTCTCCTCTCCTCCCCTCCCCCTCTCCTCTCCTCCCCTCCCCTCCCCTCCCCCTCTCCTCTCCTCCAGGCCGGTCTGTCTGTGCAGATGTTGTTTTCACAGACGTCCCTAACGCTGGTGAGAAGGTGGGAGGAGGCCAGCCGTGCTGGGGGAGGGACGGGGGGGGGAGGCCGTGCTGGGGGAGGGACGGGGGGGAGGCGGTGCTGGGGGAGGGACGGGGACGGGGGGGGAGGCGGTGCTGGGGGAGGGACGGGGACGGGGGGAGCCAGCCTGGGAGCTCCCAGCGTCAGGCATGCTGGCCGGGTGACCCAGGCGGTCAGACCCAGGCGGTCAGACCCAGGCTGTCAGTGTTGGCAGTGGAGGAAGGACAGGTGTGAGTCGTCTGAGCCAGGCGAGGGAGATGTGCAGACCGCCCATGGGAGGATGGATCACGTGACACACACATAACAGGGATGGGGACATGGTTTAGTGCTCAAAATTATAGTACAGGACATCCATAATTGTTGTTGATTTTTCACTCAACATTTTAACCATGAATGTGACTATGAGGGCATCCTCATGGAATGTTTGTTTTCTTTGTGTCATGATGGGAATGTGAGAGAAAGTTGTGATTCCAAATGAATTTAAAGAAAATGAAAAGAATTCTGATTGTTGGTCCAACTCTTAAATGACACAAACCTTCAAACCTACAGATCTCTCCATCTCCTTCCTTCAAACCTGGAGAACGTATCTCCTTCCTTCAAGGAGAACAGACGAGGAGAGACAACAGAGAGATTACTCCTTCTTTCATGTAGTTGTATGTGAAGAACACACAAAAATCCTCCAGCAATCCCCACATCACATTAAGAGCTTTAACAGAAAGGTGTAAGAGGTTTACAGGCCGTAATTCCTTTAGAAAGCTCTTCTTATGTCCTTGTCTCTTACTACCTAAGAGCCTTGGTGGCTTGGTCAGACACAAAGCAGGGAGCTTCCGATTGAATCAGCTGTCTTCTAATCCTTCTTAATTTAGGTATGTAAACCTCAAGGGCTTAACGTTCTACGACCCTTTCCAACCTAGCGAATAAAGCAACTGATTGTCTCCTGGTTTGGCCTCCAACTGGATTTCACTCCATCGTCGGGACACGTTCTCATCGCTGGGGCGAAAAAACATCTTCAGACTGATTCGTCCTTCACGGTCTTCTACTGTTTGTCCGATTCTCTCTCTCTCCTATCGTCGCTTCACCATAGTGTCGCAACGCGTCTCTTCTCAGCAGCCCACCACCACTCTCTCACCTCAGGATCCTCCACGTCCTGCATCTCCTCTTCGTTCACCTCCTCCCGGCATCTTTTATACTTCAGAGATTCTGCTTGTTCTTTTGTTTCGCTCCTCAGTTGAGCCCAGAGGGGCTGTGAGGTGGAGGGTCAGAAGTCTCTCTGCTGTCTCCTGTTTCTCTCTGGCTGGTCTCTCTCTCTGGCTGGTCTCTCTCTCTGGCTGGTCTCTTTCTCTGACTGGTCTCTCTCTCTCTCTCTCTGGCTGGTCTCTCTCTGGCAGGTCTCTCTCTCGGGCTGGTCTCTCTCTCTGGCTGGTCTCTCTCTCTGGCTGGTCTGTCTCTCTCTCTCTGGCTGGTCTCTCTCTCTCTCTCTCTCTCTCTCTCTCTCTCTCTCTGGCTAGTCTCTTTCTCTCTGGCTGGTCTTGGTCTGGCTGTGTGTCACTGGCTGGCCTGTCAGATCTCATTACCTAATTGGGATTGAAAGGCAGCTGGGCTGTGATTCTGTCTTCGCTGCACTCCTGGGCAAGGTGCTCAGACCTCCCTCTGCCTCAAATCCCTCTGCAGAGCCCCTCTCTCTGCCTCACATCCCTCTGCAGAGCCCCTCACTGCCTCAGATCCCTCTGCAGAGCCCCACTCTGCCTCACACCTCCCTCTGCCTCACATCCCTCTGCAGAGCCCCTCTCTCTGCCTCACATCCCTCTGCAGAGCCCCTCACTGCCTCAGACCTCCCTCTGCCTCAAATCCCTCTGCAGAGCCCCTCTCTCTGCCTCACATCCCTCTGCAGAGCCCCTCACTGCCTCAGACCTCTCTCTGCCTCACATCCCTCTGCCTCACACCTCTCTCTGCCTCACATCCCCCTGCAGAGGCAGGCTGTACGGTTAGGGTGTGACTGGTATTGCGCATATTTCATGGAAGAATTGGTTCCAAAGGATTGTCCTAATGTGAAAAACAAATTGATCCTTATTTCAACAAATGTACTGATCTGACTTAAATGTCTGTAACATGGCTTATATTTTTAGGAAGTAGTTTCAATACATTAATTTAAATTTTAATGACAGTCTTGTGATCAGCAATATAACACCCAAAAGTAATAAACTGGGAATCTAGCGAGAATAGTTTGAGTTTGTTTTGAATCTGCTAAACTAACCTAGATAAAAACGGAGGAGAATGTTTTTGAACTGAGAGAACGTTTTTCTGGCAGGACACTAGTCAGTCTTTTTAAAGGTCTGCACATGAAATGGATCTGAAACAGCTCATTAATATCAATTAACTCTGACAGAAAATCTACTGCCAACATGACCCACATTTTAAAATGTTTGAAGACCGGCTTTGTAAGAAAACAATAGCTATGACTTGAAAGAGAGCACGTTAATTGGAAGGATTATAATGATGTTTTTCACTCTGTGCTTCTCTTCTGTATTTAACATCTTAAGGACATCCATTATTATCCATCACACACACCACAGTGGGAAAGCCTGAGGTAATGAACACCATAATAATATTAGCCAGGTCAAAACTTGCAAGGTTTCTCTAACACGAGACAGGTTGTTTTATATAAGTTACAGGGGTGAATACTCTTGTTTACTTGTCTGGAAACCCTATCATTAAATAAGAATATGTTCTTAGTGGACTGACCTGGTAAAATAAAGTCCTCTGTGAAGAACATTAAACTGTCCAGTCGCCTGAGAACAGGGATCTCTGTAGTTTTGACACAGATGGAGAAGTCTCTTGAAATGTGGGCTTAACACTGTCAGACAGATGAAAGATATCTCATCCTTACATTTTCAGATAGAATAGAATCGACCTTAATGAAATGTGATCAAGATCTTTTCATTGAATTCCTGCCTTCATTAATTCCTCAAGTTCATAATGTCACAATCCGAAGACCTCATGCTGTAGAACAACAAACTCTCTCTAGAGTCCTGGGACACAAGAAACTATTCTGAAGTCCAGAGAACAGGACGAGGTGTTTGTTATCTAGTTCGTGCAGAGGTGTTGGGTTAGAGGTGTTGGGTGTTGGAGAGATGGGGAGGCCTGCATGATAGAGACCCGCCCCCTGACCCTGTGTGGTTCCCGGGATGCGGTCTCACACCTCTTTAGCGAGGATGTGAATGAACACACGCAGATGGAGCCTCAAGCCTATTATGAGCCAAACAAAACGCTGGCCTCAGCAATAAGAGATGACTCACTTTTGTATTAATCAGACATCTGTTGTTATGAGGTAATGAACGTGTTCAGCAGTTATGCAGCCACGGCGCTCAGTAGCAGTAACAGCAGAATTATTTTTAAAAATCCATTCAGCTAAAATTAGACGCATAACTAATGTATAAGCAGGCAGCATGCCACAGTTCAGGTGGGTTTGTGCCTTACATTATTTAAAGGGTGAACCTTGATCTTTAGTCAGAGGGCACAATGATGCTTCAACTATTTGGAGACGTCTGCAGATGTTACTGAAACGTACATTCATATGCAGGTGTCGCGTGTGTAAGGACCAGTTGACAGTCTTTAAGAAACACTTTAAAAACATTCATGTACAGCTACTTCTGTCCTGTGTCTAGAAAGTGCAGACTTATTTGTCATCAAAAGCACTCGGAGTCTGAGTAGTGAGGAGGTGTCCAGGTCATAACGAGGGCCGCTTCAGGTCATGGTTGAGAGGTGCAGTTGAAGTGAGGGTCTGAACAACAAAATTACTCATTCGTGCCCAAATCATGGAAAAAGATAACTGTCAATTCCAAATAAATATGTAATAAAATGGAACTTTATGGTATTTTTCTTGCTGCCTCAAAAATAATATGTTATTCATACAATCATAAACTGTATAAAACCACCCAGGCTTGGCTTGGTCTGTGTCGTCATTATATTTTCATAGGTTCAAACACGCATCAAAAAACACACTCCGTGAAACTGCCTCGTCTTTCCTGGAAAGGCAGCCTTGGTGTGACGTTTCACACTCAGGCCTGGCTGTCTCTCCTGTGGGTGCGTGTGAGGGTGTGTATAAGTATGTGTGTACAGTGTGTGTGTGAGGGTGTGTGTGTGAGAGTGTGTGTGTTTCAGGGTGTGTAGATGTCTGCATGGTTGACCTCACGCCAGCCCTCACAGGAGCTTCAGCCTTCAGACCCTCAGGCTTTCGACCTCTCTCCAGCTGGCACCCAGCCAAACACTCTTTACATGTTTCATTGTGTGAATCACCTCTGTGATTTGTCTGGGCTTGATTTACTTAATGCTACATTTTCTGTTTTTCATGAGTTAAATTTGTTTCATTTTATCTGTGTATACTGTACAGACCCTTTCTGTTTCTGTGTGTTCACAATGCAACGATGTTCCCTGTAAAATTCACTTCTTTGAATTCTATTGAAGATTTGTTACATTTATGTAAATCCAAATGAGTCCCAGTCTCAACAGGAAAATAGTTTTACAACAGTTTTAAATAAAGACACAGCTACTATAAACCTTAGTTGAAAGATAAAAAGATGAGTACAAAAAGGTTGTGAATTCATTTTCTTTCGTTCTATACACACATTTTTTGTCTAATTGTATTCCTGGTCAGGTCTGTGTTCTACTGAAGGATCATGTATTGTGTTTCGCTATAAAGGTGGTAAAAGTCAGAATATCTTCAGGAGAACCTGCCTGGTTCCAGGGAGAACCTGCCTGGTTCCAGGGAGAACCTGCCTGGTTCCAGGGAGAACCTGCCTGGTTCCAGGGAGAACCTGTGTGGTTCCAGGGAGAACCTGCCTGGTTTCCAGGGTCACTCAGAGTTAAACTGTACCGATAGCAGCAGGATAGACCCTCACACACACCCACGACAGATTTGCAGAGCACGAGAAGTGATTACTTGAGACACATCGGGTGCTCTTGGGGAAAAAATGCCCTATTTATTTGATCTGAATTCTGGTACAGTTCTCATTTACCCCCCAATCCTTTTACTCGCTTAAGCCTGACAAGGTCCATGCGGGTTTGTAAATAAGCATGAAAGTTGAGGGAATACTACGGACCCATGTCTGCCAAAGTGTCCAGCTTCATGGACACAGGGTTGAGCTTCTCTGAACACAGGGCCCAGCTTCTGTAGGCACAGGGCCCAGCTTCTCTAGACACAGGGCCCAGCTTCTCTAGACACAGGGCCCAGCTTCTCTGAACACAGGGTCCAGCTTCTCTGAACACAGGGCCCAGCTTCTGTAGGCACAGGGCCCAGCTTCTCTAGACACAGGGCCCAGCTTCTCTGAACACAGGGTCCAGCTTCTCTGAACACAGGGCCCAGCTTCTGTAGGCACAGGGCCCAGCTTCTCTAGACACAGGGCCCAGCTTCTCTGAACACAGGGTACAGCTTCTCTGAACACAGGGCCCAGCTTCTCTGGACACAGGGCCCAGCTTCTCTGAACACAGGGTCCAGTTTCTCTGAACACAGGGTACAGCTTCTCTAAATACAGGGTCCAGCTTCTCTGGACACAGGGTTGTTTGGGGGATTTTGCGAGACGTGTGCAGAGGAGCGGGTGTGACAGGGGCTGCCAGCTAGGCTGTCTATCATCGTCTAAATATAAAATGTGATACATCAGGGGATATAAATACATTGGCTTGATATCCTTATCTTCACCCTTCACCAATCAAATCACACATTGGGTCACTGATTGTGTGCCTCCTCCTCCCCTGGAGCCTGGAGGAGACTGGGTGGTGGGGAGGAGGAGACTGGGGTCCTGTCTGAGTGCAGTCTATCTGAGTGCTTTCTCACTCAGGGCTTACATGTAAACGTTCTTGACTACTGTAAGGGCCTCTAAATAAGGATCGCTGGTGCTGCCAGCAAGAGGCTGGCCGCTGCTGGTGAACCCTGTTACCGCAGAGGACACACAGCTGAGGACACACTCTCTTTACGTGATTGGACAAGTGTCCTCTCCACACTTCCTGTGTTAGAGGACCTGATGTTCCTGACCAACCAGGCAGCAGGACAGAGGAGAGGAAGCTGGGTGGTGGGGAGGAGGAGACTGGGTGGTGGGGAGGAGGAGGCTGGGTGGTGGGGAGGAGGAGGCTGGGTGGTGGGGAGGAGGAGGCTGGGTGGTGGAGAGGAGGAGGCTGGGTGGTGGGGAGGAGGAGGAGGCTGGGTGGTGGGGAGGAGGAGGAGGCTGGGTGGTGGGGAGGAGGAGGCTGGGTGGTGGGGAGGAGGAGGAGGCTGGGTGGTGGGGAGGAGGAGGCTGGGTGGTGGGGAGGAGGAGGCTGAGTGGTGGGGAGGAGGAGGCTGGGTGGTGGGGAGGAGGAGGCTGGGTGGTGGAGAGGAGGAGGCTGGGTGGTGGGGAGGAGGAGGCTGGGTGGTGGGGAGGAGGAGGCTGGGTGGTGGGGAGGAGGAGGCTGGGTGGTGGGGAGGAGGAGGCTGGGTGGTGGAGAGGAGGAGGCTGGGTGGTGGGGAGGAGGAGGCTGGGTGGTGGGGAGGAGGAGGAGGCTGGGTGGTGGGGAGGAGGAGGCTAGGTGGTGGGGAGGAGGAGTGGTGCCTTTCCTGATACAATGCAAGATGGGTCAGGCCTCAGAACTCTCATGCATACATTCATGTACACTCAGACGTTTACACTTAGGAAAAAAGTTCAAATGCTGAAAGTTGTTTCATTCAGTTGTGACAATTAACATGTCTCTCTACCTTGCACTGTATATTTGTACAACATTATTTGAATGCCTGCCTTAAAAGATTGATCTTGGATTAAAAAATGAGGTTGGCCCTGACTATCATGTGGGTTTTGAGGCAGAGGTTCAGGCTTGGGAGCCCTATGGTTTCCCTAAGTGCTGGGAAGTATATCCCAGAATGCAACATGTCTCTGAAGGACTCAAACCACCTCTATTATTCAGAAGACAAGAGGCAAGACAAGAGGCAAGACAATGGAGGCTGTATCACTGTATTGTGTGTGTCTTCACCTACTGTTCTTCCATGAACATCAGTGTAGAGAAGCTTAATGCATTGTGCACATTGGAAATGTTCTATATTTGAACTCCATTCGCTCTGAATGCATGACTTCCTAGTCCTGTAAGACACTGTTGTCTTGTGAGTTTACTGGAGGACTTGCATGAGAGTGACTAACTGAATGTGGAGAACATACTAAGAATTGATGCTCCTATCCTATACATTACACTACTATCCTATCAAGGGTGACATAGTATTCCTGCTCCTGGCAGGTCGAACTCAGTACCACCCCCACACACACATGCACCCATCCACACAAATATATCCTTGTACACATCCATCCATCCACCCCACACACACACATGACTGATGTTTAGCTCTGCTATGAAAGTCCAGTTATGGGCAGCAGTGCATGGTAATTGCATGCAGCAGTGCATGGTACAGGCATGCATGCATGCAGCCTCTATTGAGCATCACCAGGATAAGTGGCTGAATGTTTCCTTTAGCTGGGATCCTGTAGATCACATGAAGGGTTCAATTATCCAGTGACAGGATTAGGCCTGTAGCGGAACCCCCAATCAATGTACAATAATCCCTTGTTTAGTCTACATAACAACAATCTCACAGCACAACAAACTTAAAATAAATGATTTGTCATTGACAGTGGAATAAATAGTAGTTAGATTTCAGGCATTTACTATAATGCGTCATTTCATTTTGTGTATCTTTGTATCTGAACACGAGCGTGTGTAGAGGTGAATATAACCTGCTGATATACTCTGTGTAGGCTGCTGCAGCGGGTCCTGTTCTAAAAGCCTCCCACATCTCAACTATAAATTCTTGTCTTTGTGAGTGATGCTTTTGGTAGCTATGGAAACCCGATACAATAGATTCCCCCAGCCCCCCCCCCTCCCTCTCTCTCTCTCTCTCTCTCTGTCGCTCGCAGTCCTCTCCATCCTCTCCAAAGCTCTTTACTTTGCGCATGTACAGCCAAACTGAACATTGCATCGACTTCAAGATGGCGTTAACACGTCTGGCTTGCTTTCTGGTCCTCCTCTCAACTCACTGTAAGTAGCTAAATTCATGTTATAGATTCCTAACCGAGTATTATTACTCCGGAAAGATACGTTGGTGATCTGTTCTATCCTGAATTTACTTTTGACTCGTGTGCCGGTTACGTGTTACATTTGTGTCTGATTAGTTGTGATTCTTTCTGACCTAACTAAATATACCTTACAGTATCAAACCATTCACCCCACACAGAGAAAAGTGTTTAGATCATTGTATGTCAAAGAATATTTGAAAACGACTGATAACGGAATTTGTTTGTCATCATAACGCTAGAGCGTGAGCACTACTGACTCGTTGAAATGCCGTTTCTAACGGACAGTGTTTAACTGTCTGGCTTTGTGAAGCGTGTCTTGGAGAACTATTCCTAAACAGCTATTTAAAACATCCACATCTATTTCCGAGTTACAATTTAACCGAGCATTATCTAAAGAAAACATTCTGCTTTGGTCAATTTGGTGGTTTTCGGTTACAAGGTTGGATTTGTCGGTTTGGCGACTTCTATAGTTCCAAAAGTTTTAGGTGTTGGATATTTAGACAAACAGACGTTCATAAATTCTGAAATTATATCTCGAAATTTCCAGTTATCTATAGTGAAGTTGTTAAATATACATCTAGCTTGTTATAAACCGTACGGCGCTAGATCCAGTGATGCGAGATAACGGTAGTTTTCCACGGGAACAGACGGACCGCGGGAGGAGCTTGTGCAGGCCAGCGGGCAGCGTGCTTCTGTCCTTAAACAGAGTTTGAAAGTTTTTATTAGCTCTCTCGGAACGATCGATGGACCATCTTTATCTCCCCAAATCTAATCAGTTTGATGACCTTTGAGAAAGGGTATATGCCATTTGTTAATGGAAAGCTTTGTGTTTCGACGACTAGGCCTTCTCATCCTTTTGGAAACCTGAAATATTAAAATTAGGCAACTTTGGATTTTCCCGTTTGCCATAGTTTAGTGATACAAAATGCAAATAATTTGCCAAAATCAAAATATCACGGCATTAAAAGGGCGTTTAGAAACTGTTAAGTCTATATCCTCAAAACAAGTTTTATATATTTTAAATGCTGTTTACTAACTTTAATTAATCATCACTTGGCTTGTTAAAGCAAAAGCAAAATAAATCACCAAAATGAGGCCATAGCCTGTAGCAGAACTAGAGGGTCGGCGGGTCATCTGTCTGAGGGCTGGGCGAGCGGCGCGAGGACGGGCAGAACAAAGGCAGCTCGAGCCGTCACACCACGCCGTTAGCTTCTGATCATCCAAGTGTGCGGATTGGTTTAAACCTCAGTGGATTTAATTAGGAGGTAGAAATGTTGCAGTGTCTCACACGGCCTCCTTGCAGTCTGGTAGCCTTTAAAGATTAAATTAAAAGGCAGACTTGTTGACTGGTGGATAAAAAGAGGGGAAATAAATTTCCATTTTAATAGATGCATTACTTGAGTCATCTTGAGAAATGCAAATGTGTGTCCATGGAATTCATTTAATAAAGAAAATGATGTCTCAGTTATCTGACATCATTATGTCTTTTAGGTAGGACTACTGAACATAATTTAAAGGCGCAAGAAAGTTGTAGGAATGTAGCCTTATTAGTTTGGACTTGTTTTGTGGATAATAAAATGCCTGCAAGAACATTCTGCCATTTTCCACTATTGTTTTTACCTGAATTTCTCAGAACAGGGGTAAGCACTTAGGAATGCTGTTGCCTGGTACTCCTGCCAGTATGTAGGGGCTTGGACAACGCTCAAAGCAGATCAGAACTCTGCCAACATAAACCTCAGCTTCACTACTGGCATTCTTACGATCTTAGAGAAACCACCTGTTCAAAATCCTAATAAATCACTTCTGCCTTGTACAGCCTGATCTACCTTGTACAGCCTTGAAAGTGAGACACTAGCAAATGTAATTTCAGGCTTGATGAATGACCTTTTTGCAAATGAGTCAGAAATTGATTACTCTACATGACTAAGCCAAGCGACATTTGAAACTCCAGTTGTAGGCCTAGTTGTTTTGTGCCTCCTGGCAGCTCAGAGGAAGCAGAGACCTCTATCAGCAGAGACCTCTATCAGCAGAGACCTCTAGCAGCAGAGACCTCTAGCAGCAGAGACCTCTAGCAGCAGAGACCTCTATCAGCAGAGACCTCTATCAGCAGAGACCTCTATCAGCAGAGACAGACAGCTGTCTTATGTGGAGTGATGTGTGGAGGGCTTCTCTTTGATAGGTCATTTCATCATGCCAAGCGGTTCGGCCTTGCAGCGCTTCACAGAATAGCGGACACATTTTAACTGGGTAAACTCTTCTAACAGCAAACAACTGAACAAGTATGTATTTTAAAGGAGCCCCCAAACAGGTGCCTTGGCATTGTTTGGCATGTGTGGCATAGCTGCTTAAGGAGGCGGGGAGCCCTGGGGAAAGTGCTGATCAAGCTAGCTCCAGGAGGGGCTTGTTGTCAAATGCTTCCCTTTCCACCAACAGCTTGTGAGCAAATGTTTGGTTATTCCCTGCATGGTATGTAGGAACCCTTCAGGGCGAGTCACACACAGCCTGACATTTTACTGTAGACAGTAAATGGCAAAGAAAGATAAAAAAAAAAATAGAAAGATGGAAAAATGGACTTCACACAAGGAACCCCAGAGTCCCAGTCAGTTCTTATTAGTTGAATAGTTAACCTTTTAACCCCGAAAGCAATTGTGTGACAACATAAACCCCCTGTACTTTAACATACTTCTCTGTTTTTACTCATGTTGTTCTTGAGACATAAAACTCAGATGTATCAAGAGACATGTAGGGTAGGATACAGTGCTCAGTAGATAACTATAGCATCATGCTTTATTATCCACATCAGTAGATTCGTGCTCCACGTTCACACGGCATGTCTCTGCCACAAGGACAAACAGCACACAGCCCTGAAGCAGCTGAGCACATGAGGAAGGTGTTCGGGCGCAGAGGCTACGGACAGAAATATCTATCCAGGCATCCAAACCTCAGACACTGTTGTTAGCGGCACATGCAGCATTCCAATCACAACCACATGGACGGAAGCCGTCATGTACTGTGTAGTGATATTTCTCAATGTTTAGATAGACTATGAAGGCCTGAGGGTTTCTCTGGTAGGTGGACAGAAGGGAAAGAGGTAGTGGCAGCTTTGTAGGAGTTAGAAGTCCACCTGTGTTCATATGTCCTTTCATGAGACGACAATCCACATAAACCTCTCGCCAGGAGCATGAAAGGTGATCGAAGCCAGCGCCTATCCTGTTTTAATGAATGTTTAGCCTGGTAAACCTGTCAGCTCGGTAGACATGGGTGCAAAAGCTCAAAACGCGCTAACCTTCCAGGAATTTGAAGCATGTACGTTCTCTGAACGTTGATAAAAGTATGTGAACAAAAGAGAAGATTGATACAGCAAAACCTTTTTCTGTCAAGAGCAGCGAGAATCCATAGTTAGCTTTGTGGCGTAAGGCAGTATGCTTTTGTTGACTTTGTATTTAGTGGCTAATCTAGTCTCCTATCATCTGTCTGAGTGTAGGGGCAGTGTTGGGATGACTTCCTGTTTGAGGATGTTTAGAGGTGGTCATGTGATTCCTTGGGGAGGAATCCTGTCTGTGGCAGAGCCTTGGTTCCCTGGCCAGGACACAGCCTGGGCTCTCACAGGTCAGACGAGAACACCATCGATCAACATTTGGGAAGCAGTCAATTCAGATGAACGTCTTAATGACAGGGCACAGACGAGGTTAAGCTTGGAGCCAGACTTCAGATTCTGTTATTGTTTACATTCGGTCACAAAGGCAATTACTCTAGCCTGGTATGTCACACTGAGGTGAAACTTCTCATTCAGATGTGTGGCCTTGTCAGAGACGGATGCATGCATTTAGTTAAACACTATTTCATTTACAATATAAAGTAGTACTATTCTAAAACTATGTGCCATCCTGTGATTTGATCCATACATCAAACTGAAACGCTTTCACATGGTACTGTAGTACTAGATTTGTTTTGGTTAGAAATCACTGAGAAATGTTGGTGTTCATCCAAAGGGAGTGGGTTGTTTGGTAACATAGGATTGAGTAACTGGGGAAGAGAAGGGTTAGGGTGGTGTGATGTTCATGTAACCGCAGTAACTGGGAGGGTTAGGGTGGTGTTAAGGCGGTGTGGAGGAGGGTTAGGGGGTGGTGTGGAGGAGGGTTAGGGGGCGGTGTGGAGGAGGGTTAGGGTGGTGTTAAGGTGGTGTGGAGGAGGGTTAGGGGGCGGTGTGGAGGAGGGTTAGGGGGCGGTGTGGAGGAGGGTTAGGGGGCGGTGTGGAGGAGGGTTAGGGGGCGGTGTGGAGGAGGGTTAGGGTGTGTGTTAAGGTGGTGTGGAGGAGGGTTAGAGGGTGGTGTGGAGGAGGGTTAGAGGGTGGTGTGGAGGAGGGTTAGGGTGGTGTTAAGGCTGTGTGGAGGAGGATTAGGGTGGTGTTGTTACCATGTTGGCCCAGATGCTTCATCAACCCCAGCAACACATACGCTACAAATGATTCATCATCAGGCAGAAACGCAGCATCACATCATGCTCGATCACTCTGACGACCGGCTCGAGATCAGAACATCGAGACGACTCCCAGGACACTGCTACCTAGATTCTTATCCAGATAATTCCATCAAACTGTCCTACATTACCGCTAGCATGTTAATATGAAGCCTTTTCTGGTATTTCAACAGTAATAACTTTGCCACTAAACCGTAATGAAGTGTAACTACTTAGTTGTTGCTGTAAGTATTGCTATGTAACTACATGGTACTTATTGTAACCTTAATGTAAAGTATTGCTGCTTTTTATGTTCTTTTAGATCTTACAGTATCCCCTTTTTGGAACATGGATATTATGTTTTTAATCAAATACACTCCACTAGGTTTGTCCTTTCTGTCTCCAAGGAACTGTTTCTTAATTAGCGTGTAACAACAGAGAGAATAGGATCAATAGTCCTCCCTGCTGCTAAACAACATCAGACCAGCAATGTGCATTTAGCTGACTGACCAGCCTGGAGAGGGCAGATTGTAACCAGACCATCTGTCAATCTGTTGTTAGAGAATAACACCAACAGGCTTCTTAACTGGTAAGATGAAGGTTTTAAGCAGGATCTATTCCACAGTTTTAAATACTGCTTTTAACATGGCAGGAATTGGCGAGGGAATTATTTTACTTGTTTTTTCTTCGAGTAAAATGCATCAGGAAGGAGGGTCCTCTGTTGAGACTGGGAGCTCTCCTAGACCATTAGAGGAAAGGATAGCCTGGGATTTGAAGCAGGCTAGTTCTTCATAATACATAGAGTTGACCTACTAAGGGCTACCATCCATTAAAACTTCATTGTTAGTTGGGTGGAAAAAGAAATAAAATTTGTTGGATGGAACATGAATAAATAAATACCAAAGTGCTAATATCTAGGGACATTAATGGCATTTTCTGATCCTGTCACACTGGATCATGGAGATGAAGTCGACCCACTCATGTTTCAGGGCTGGTGGATGGGACTGGTCAGCAGTGCTCTTACCCAGCTGCCACGTGGAACTGACAGCAGCCAGGGGAAGTGCGTGCCTGAGATATTTGCCGTAATGCCAGACATAAGTGGCGAGTTTGTAACATGGTGGCCCTCGACAGAGACCTGCTACAGGGTCGCCTGGGTAACGCTCTATGTCCCTCATGTGACAGAAAGGAAGAGAGGGAGGAGGAAAAACAGTCATATCAACAGTCATAAAACAGCCATATCAACAGTCCTTCTCAACAGTCCTTCACATCACTACTCAGCGGTTTGGCGGACATGTGTCAGTGCTGTAACAGGATCCTGTGAATTCGCCCTGAATTCAGACGTAAATAAGATGGTACGTGATAAGCAAGCTTCCAGGAACCGGCAAAGGACCAGTGCAATAGAATTGCCCTCCTTTTTTTTAAACTTAAAATTCCATGGAGACTTCTTCAAATATAACCACACTATCTTATCATCCTTCCTCGTAGACCAAAGTTCTGCTTCCAGACCAGGCTTAACATGTTTACTCAGAGGTCCTATCAGAGCTAGAAGATAACTCTTTTAGACCAATGGAAATGTTTCACACAGCCGGCAGAATCAGGCTGTATTATTAAGAGATTGTGTGACACTTGAAAGAGTAATTTAAAAAAAACCAAAATATAACAAAAACGCTTGGAGATGCACAGCGGACCTTGTAATTGAAAGGAGCTAGTTGGATTGGGGTTCTGCTGCACCAGAAGCAATTTACAGCGACCCCGTGATGAGTCCAAGACTAGGAGAGAGAAGACTGTTTAAAAATGACAATTTATGAACAAAGAAAATGATTTGTTGCAACATGAGACAAAGATTAAAGTTGCCCCTTTAAAACCAATTTAATCCCAACAGAAGCAAGAATAATGTTTTAAGAATCAGGATTACGACAGATTGTGATAGAAATGTATGTCTGTGCAGCTCCTCATGTTGTCGTGGGAACGCTCACGCGGGCAGGAATCACGCTGATCTCAACTCCACAAGAGGACGAACAGGGTCTCCAACATCGCTCTGAATCATCAATTGACCATAAAATGAGACTCCCTTAAGCTTGCATGCGCATCATGACAGAATGACAATTATCTGCAAGCTGTAGTGCCCTGCCTGCCTCTGCTGTCGTGTCCTCTACGTACCCAGCCTGCCTTCTGAAGCTGGATGGACTGCTGTCCCCCAGGGCTGGGCTCTGTATCGCCAGCTGTGATTGGCTTCAACCATATTTCTTAAATTGCTAAGAGAACGGCATGTTTAGCTGCTGCTCGAATGTCCCTACTAGGAGACGAGATGTGCATGACAGTATCAAATGTTTATTTATGGCTAATGGTTTAAAGAGATGAATATAGCACACTGCGCTCCCAAACCAGGACCTGATTGCCTGCTCATCCAGGTTGGAGCCACCCTGACCACTTCTAGACTCACTGTTAGTGCTTCTGTAGTTATGTGCTGGACTCGTACAGTGTATTGTACACTGTCCCGTTGGACAGACAATGTTCCAGGAGGGATCCTGCTTTAAATATGTTCTGTACATTTCATAATGGAACTAGAAGGCTATAGACTGAAGCAGGGAGGAACAGTCGAGTGATTCACTAAATTGTGAAACCTGATGACAGTCCAGTGACTCACCCTTTGCTCAGGAGCAGTGACAGAGGGGTTAGTATCTGATGCTCTCCCTGCACGTGCTGCCTGGAACCGTCTCACTGTCTCTTCTCAGAACAATGGCAGCAGAGATGTGTCGTTCTCCTAAAATATTAAACGTGTAAAACTAGAGTCAGAATATAACTAACAAATAATTTATCGGGAAAATAAATAAGCCGGGTACAGAAGAGGAGAACAAAAGTGTTGTGGGGGGAGGGGGGGGGGGGGGCAGGTAAAGGAACAGCACTCAGAGGGGGGGGGGGGGGCAGGTAAAGGAACAGCACTCAGAGGGGGGGGGGGGGGCAGGTAAAGGAACAGCACTCAGAGGGGGGGGGGCAGGTAAAGGAACAGCACTCAGAGGGGGGGGGGGGCAGGTAAAGGAACAGCATTCAGAGGGGGGGGGGGGGCAGGTAAAGGAACAGCACTCAGAGGGGGGGGGGGGCAGGTAAAGGAACAGCACTCAGAGGGGGGGGGGGCAGGTAAAGGAACAGCATTCAGAGGGTCCAAAGACCCTCTGAAAGCAGCTCAGCTATCTGGCTTGAACTAGAACAATGATCTTATGGGTTCATGCATTTTCCACCACACT
Organism: Thaleichthys pacificus; assembly: GCA_023658055.1. Classification (NCBI taxonomy): domain Eukaryota; kingdom Metazoa; phylum Chordata; class Actinopteri; order Osmeriformes; family Osmeridae; genus Thaleichthys; species Thaleichthys pacificus. The sequence goes on from CM042877.1 coordinate 1,858,483, forward strand.
TTCAGAAGGAATCTATATCTGTAGGATGATGAGTGCTCTTAACCGTCCTTCACCCCAGCTGTGCACGGAGGATCATCCATGTGGAACTGACCAACCATGCAGTTTTATTTCAGATCATCAACACTCAGGATCACGGCCCTTGTGGCTGTGGGCACTGTCCCGTAGGTCCAGGCTCCAGCGCACGCACGCTCGTCCAGCGCAGCGCTCGCCCAGCGCACGCTCGTCCAGGCCTGGCCTGGTTCGGGACGGGAAGAGTGTGTTTCGCCTGCACGTTAAAAGACAGTAGTTCACACAGACAGACCAGATGTGAGCATTAGAGGTGGCTGGTGTGGTGTATCTAGGTTACACCACGGTGCTTACGCCTGTTTTCTAGTCTTCCCATCAGGGTTTCGTGGGTACAGTGCATTTAAAGAGATTAGGTCAGCAGTTGGCTAATCAGTTAGAGACATCACTTATCAGGGGTGGGGTTAATTGCTATGTGTAACTGCAAAGATTACAACCTGGCAATCAGGACATTCCATACTGTCGTCATGGTAATTGACTAAATATTCTCCTCACTTCACTAATAGGTTTGGCTGTAATCATTTCCAATTAAAGCTATTTTACCCCCTGGCTGTCGCTTGGCTGAGTCGCTTGGCTGAGTCATATGAAAATGTCCATGCCAAAGGACAGTAACAATACTGTAAATCTGAATCATTTAGGCACAAATGGTTCATTTACAACATAATTATCTCCAAAATGAATCCAGGACATACACACACATGAGAAGGCCTGTAAAGGGAGCGTGAGATGACGGTTCTGACAAGGTGGCTCTATGTCTGGAGGGTGAGGAGGAGGAGGGAGGGAGGGAGGGAGGGAGGGAGGGAGGGAGGGAGGAGGGAGGAGGGAGGAGGGAGGATAGAGGAGGGAGGGAGGAGGATGGAGGGAGTATGGAGGGAGGATGGAGGGAGGACAGAGGTAGGACAGAGGGAGGAAGGATGGAGGGAGGATGGAGGGATGGAGGGAGGGAGGAAGGACAGAGGTAGGACAGAGGGAGGATGGAGGGAGGGAGGAAGGACAGAGGTAGGACAGAGGGAGGATGGAGGGAGGACAGAGGTAGGACAGAGGGAGGAAGGATGGAGGGAGGATGGAGGGAGGGAGGAGGATGGAGGGAGTATGGAGGGAGGATGGAGGGAGGACAGAGGTAGGACAGAGGGAGGATGGAGGGAGGATGGAGGGAGGAAGGACAGAGGTAGGACAGAGGTAGGACGGAGGGAGGATGGAGGGAGGACAGAGGATTATGTGAGAGGGAGGAGTGTTCTCCCTGGATCATCGTCCAGATGGCTGCATGTTTCTTTACGATGACTAATCTGAGCCTTCTGAATTACTACTCCATCTTTCTGAGATTTAAATAAGAGACAAAAGCAGTGGGTCTATAAACAAATTCTCCTCAGAAGTTTCTGGCAGGCCGCTGAGGTAATAGTGGTGATGTGTGGTGATGTGTTGATCCTAGGGTGACTGGTTGGGCCCCAGTTTGTCACGATGACCTACCCTGCCACATCAGACATGACACTATGGAGATATTCTGGGTCCAACAGTGACTGGAAGCCTCTGACTACCACAGCAGGCCTCTGACCGTTAAAACGGAAGGCGGTCATCTATGTTTTCCGGGCAACAGGTTGCACTGTAACCTTTTATATAACAGTTACGTCTAACTTCGTGTGACTGCATAGCTTTGTTAATGTTGAAGAAACATCCGCAGAGCTGGACGTTTCTGCCATCTGACACAATCGTCTGGCATTTCCCATGGGGAGTCCCCTTCCCCCTCCCCCTTCCTCCCCCAAGCAGGTGATAAGAGCGGGGGTAACTGGCCTGTATGCCACCCCCCAGCCCTCCTCTCCCCATCTGTTGCTGAGCTACATTCCCTGTCCCCAGCACTCAGCCGGCTTATGCTAACTATGTGAGTCTGCAGTCTGCGTTCACACATGCTCTCTGGGTCACTCGCTCTCCTCGGGAATCACATTTGATGTCTCTATCCTTTTTTGGAAAAGGACGAGCATTGGGATCCTGCAGTTGGAAAGGGTTTTGATTTCTTCTCATGTCTGTCCTGTGTCAGGCCAAGTGGAACGTGCTGAATCATGTGTCTGCTCTAAGAAGAAGGCCTCTTGTTTTGTCAGTTATGTAAACAACTATCTGAATACAAGTCCCACTTTAATAGCTTATTGTATATTTCCTTTGCAGATGCTACACATTGCTGAGGTCGAATAGAATTGATCTGCCACTTCACAATCAGATTTTATAAAATAACTTTTTGGAAAGTTCACTCTAACAAGTCTTGTTGTTAAACAAACGCCAGTTAAGGAAGCCAGTATACCCAACTGGGAGGGTTGTGGTTGTAGGCTGTCTGAGGGCAGAGACTCTCTCTTTTGAAGCCACTATGGGAGGAATGTGAGGGCCCGTGACATGTGACCCCCGGCCAATCAGAACAGGGGTTCACCTGTGAAAGCTCTTCCCCCCCCAGAATCACAGACGTGTGTTCAGCTAACATTCTCCAGTCCTCCGCGCGGCGCGCTGCTCCAGAATGGCTTACGAAGCACAAACAGTTGGTTCAGAAATGTTTCCCACAGCTTTGCAAAAAAGGTCTGGCAGGCGCTTTAAGGTGACATGAACTATTAAGAACTCATAGAAACACCTATAGGAACAAAATTGAGCCTTCTTACACTTTTGTAATATATCACCAACACCTAAGACCATTTAATTACTAAGTTGTTCCTGTGTATTTCCAATTTATACTTTTTATAATGCTACTTTTGACATGATTCTGTCGGGGCAGCAGGACCCTACACAAGGGAGATTCCTCTGAGGAAGATCAGTAAGGAGGACAGCCAATTAAAACACAGCATTCCACATTCACATTAAGCGTAACCGTCATGTCCCCCTCCCATCTCATGGCTTCTGTATACAGTCTTGCGTAACTGACTATCATTTTCCAAAGGCTATTCATGGACTAATAGGGGATGGTCACCTTGATTTAAGGCTCTAGCTTGGCTGTACATCACTGCTCTGGAATCACCAGTGAAAGCAAAGGTTAGGGGGGGCTCGTTATCCCCCTCGGTTGCTATAGAGCTTGGCTTTGCGTCGCCTGCATGCTAAACTAATGTTATTGAAAGTCAGAGCTTATAGACCCAGACAGACTGCAGTGTGCGGACCCAGACAGACTGCAGTGTGCGGACCCAGACAGACTGCAGTGTGCGGACCCAGACAGACTGCAGTGTGCGGACCCAGACAGACTGCAGTGTGCGGACCCAGACAGACTGCAGTGTGCGGACCCAGACAGACTGCAGTGTGCGGACCCAGACAGACTGCAGTGTGCGGACCCAGGCCCTACAGATGCTACGGTGCTGGTGACAGGAGAGATGGAGCCATTCTCTGGCCAACATCGATAATGAAAACCAAGAAACGAGAAAGAGAAACCTGCGAAGGGTTAACCCTAACCCTGCGAATTCTATGGCCCCTCAACTGTATCCTGAAATCAATGTCAAATTGATAAAAACAATTATTGTGCAATTAGAAACAGCATGTGAAGGGCTGAAACTCTTTTCACTGACCTTAATAGAGTACATAAGAGAATCATTTGCCAGACAGTTTATGAACAGCCCTCGCCTTCAGAGTTGCTGCACAAGTTGGCTTTTGTTGTTCAGAAGTGCAAACAAAGACCAATGAATCCTCCAGGCAGTGGGGGGGCCACGCTACAGCAGAGCACAGCAGTGGGGGGGGGGGGGGGGCACGCTACAGCAGAGCACAATAGGGGCTCTGGGTTAGTGCTGCTGTTCTATAGCAGATAACATCTTGATGAGTGGACTGAATGCAGTCGGGAGGCCCTATTATGGAGACTCCATGAGCTTCCTGAGCGGACGCCTCTGCTACAGGTCCAGGCTGTCAGGCAGCACAGCTGTGTGGCTGCTGAACAGGGACCAGCTCTGGTGCTGGAACACGTCTCAGGGAACCGGCATACCACAACCAACGTGATTATTGTTCACAACGACCTAAATAAGGAGATAAAAAGGCTGTAAACAAGCCACCGTGCTGGCTGTCCCGCATGTCCCCAGAGGGAGTGGCACTGGGGACAGGCTGCCATGTTCAGCAGAGGAAATGACCATCGTTTGGTGCAGGAAGTGGGTCGGATTAAGGCTTTTGCTCGTGCTAAGTCAACATGGCTCTGCTAGCAGTGTGGTGTCATTATTCAGCTGTCAGACAAGCCTTACCTCACTGCTGTCTGACGACCAGACACACACTCAACAATGGCTGCTTATCACCACAGCACAGGCTACACTGGCTGAGCCCCTGTTCCACTGCACGGCCCGGGCGGCAGCAGGTCGGACTGCACCGCTGGGGATGTTGTGAACATGAACAGCGTTCCGATTTAACTGACAACAAAGCGCCCGAGTGGAGACGTGTCTTTTGATCTCGAGAGGAATTATGAAGGATTTGTGTGGTGAGGAGGGCAGTATGGACGTGTTAATATCAGACATGCAGAGATGAGGGAGGAGGTGGAGGGTGTGACACGGGGAGGGGCTTAAAGCTTTGGATATAGGATGAGGATATTTATAATGTAGCTTTCACTGCTGGAGGTTTAACCTAAACACAAACGTATTACAGAACAGAGCACCAGCAGGGTTTACTATATGAACAGCATAAAAACTCCCATGAGAAATATCTCCCCGCAGTTACTCTATTCTTGGGTTGTCTTAGTAATCATAGTATTTCACATACAGGAAAAAAAGAAAAAGCTTCACTGAATGCTTCTCGTTGTTACTCTCTATGCAACCAGGCCTTTCATCACACTTGGAAAGGGCTGGGCTGGAAATGACATTCCTAATTAGGATTAAGGGTTAGGTAGGGTTAGCTGGGCAGTCTGGCTGGACAGGAATGCGAGTCATTCGCAGGGTGCACGGCCTGTGCCATCTGTGCACAGTACAGTGAGCAGCTAATTCTGGCACAGAGTGTGATGCAATTTAACATAGATTTTCATGGTAGCAGATTCAAGCTCAGGATTGACTCGGTCTACCAGCCAAAACTCTCTGTGTTGAGCTGAATTAGGCCCCTAGATCTCTCTAAGCCTTCACAGTGGAGCCCCCCAATTTATTTTGACGTGTGGTGTGAGGCTGGTCGGGCATGTTGGCACGTCAGACGGTCGCGTCAGGAAGACGCCCCTCCAGTCATCTGCTTCCTGCAGCAGTTGGCTTTTAAAGGAGGTGTTTTCAGCATCATTCTCAATGGGGACGACCCAGGGACGACCCGGGGACCCGGGGACGACCCGGGGACGACCCAGGGGGTTTGAGAAACAAGCTACTGACGGAGGTTGTTAGTGAGGAGGGTGGAGCGGGCGCTGGCTGTGCTGCTGCATGAGATTCTGCAGCTCTCCTTTACCTGAGAGCACGATTAGCAGGCGGTAGGGGCCCGCGCTGACAGCCTCTATAAATACCGCTTATGCCTCTCGAACGCTAACCTGTTCTCACTCTCGTGGGGAATAACTCACCAGCATGCTGCCTCGGACGCCCACTCGCATTATTACTAACCTGTATCACTAAATGTCAGCACTGATACTAAAACTCGCTGCATATCAGTTTCATCTTTGGCTCATTATTTATGATCGGTAATAAGGCCTTTGGCTACACCACTATACTAATACTTTACCTACATATCTGTGCAAATGTCTGACCCAGGTATAAATATTTAGATAGCTGCCAAAGGCAAAGATTATTTAAAGATTGCAATTTAAGATTTGTGGATTTTATCAGATCAGTCCTGCTTGCTGATTCCTCGTTGCCTTTGGGTTTAGGGTCATACTTGTGTGGAAAATGTATTTAAAAGGGTGTTAAACAGTGTGCATACCACTCAGCAGCGTATTTAAACCATACCTGAACACATAACTATTATAGCTCTTCACTACTGTATACGATGGAAAAATACAAAAAAGAAGAAAACTAAATTTGTGGCTGTGAATTTGACAGTTAGGGTTAGATTTATTTACATCAGTTTTAGCGGGATAGTTGCAAACAGCTGTAAATCTCACAGAAGTCTTGTATTTATTTGGAGGGTTTTCTATCTGGTGCACAGAGTCCTGGTGTTCTAAATCCATCATGACACGTCACAGGGAATACATGGAGCATTACATTATCCCATTTACATTCTTAACCTTCAGTTTTCACACAGAAAATAACCAAGAGATGGCCATACCAGAACGGTTCTATTGTAATTCAACATCCCTGATGCCTGTCCTGTTTACAGTGTCCCATGAGTGCCTTCTCATCTGAGTCAGTAGGATGTAAGGATAATCAGCTTCTATAATAGTTATATCTGGAATGTCATCATTCCTGAGACACAATAGGCTCCATCCTAATTGTTTATTTAGCATTCATCCCCTCTACGAGAGACTCAAATGTGTGTCACTAAACAAAGGTCTCCATTAGCAGACAGGCGGGTGAGGCCCTGAGCAGGAGAACAAACAGATAAAGAACCTGGGACATTTACAATTCAGGCACAGAACAGTTGCATAATAACGGCAGGATTGTTTGGCATGAGTGTGACTGAGGGGGATCTGCTCAGACCATTTAGAAAACACTTTCAGAAGCACTCACATGTCATGAAGATCACATCTCGTATTCCACAGTAATGCTGAGATGTGAGGAACTGGAAGCCCGCTACCATGTTAGTCAGAGGTGTAGGGTGCCATGCTAGTCAGAGGTGTAGGGTGCCATGCTAGTCAGAGGTGTAGGGTGCCATGCTAGTCAGAGGTGTAGGGTGCCATGCTAGTCAGAGGTGTAGGGTGCCATGCTAGTCAGAGGTGTAGGGTGCCATGCTAGTCAGAGGTGTAGGATGCCATGCTAGTCAGAGGTGTAGGGTGCCATGCTAGTCAGAGGTGTAGGGTGCCATGCTAGTCAGAGGTGCAGGGTGCCATGCTAGTCAGAGGTGTAGGGTGCCATGCTAGTCAGAGGTGTAGGGTGCCATGCTAGTCAGAGGTGTAGGATGCCATGCTAGTCAGAGGTGTAGGGTGCCATGCTAGTCAGAGGTGTAGGGTGCCATGCTAGTCAGAGGTGTAGGGTGCCATGCTAGTCAGAGGTGTAGGGTGCCATGCTAGTCAGAGGTGCAGGGTGCCATGCTAGTCAGAGGTGCAGGGTGCCATACTAGTCAGGGAGAGGTGTAGGGTTAGGGTTAGGGCTAGTCAGGGAGAGGTGTAGGGTTAGGGCTAGTCAGGTGTAGGGTTAGGGTTAGGGCTAGTCAGGTGTAGGGTTAGGGTTAGTCAGGTGTAGGGTTAGGGTTAGGGCTAGTCAGGTGTAGGGTTAGGGTTAGGGCTAGTCAGGTGTAGGGTTAGGGCTAGTCAGGTGTAGGGTTAGGGTTAGGGCTAGTCAGGTGTAGGGTTAGGGCTAGGGTTAGGGCTAGTCAGGTGTAGGGTTAGGGTTAGGGCTAGTCAGGTGCAGGGTTAGGGTTAGGGCTAGTCAGGTGTAGGGTGGTTCAGGTGACTGGGAGGGTTATTGTGGACCGGCGCTGTGGATGTTCGCTGGAGGACAGAGCCCAGCCAGATGAAGACTAATGCTGACGCAGTCTGACAGGCTCTCAGGCATTCTGTCACACCGTCAGTCCCCCCTCTCTCTCCCTCGCTTACCCTCTCTCACCCTCTCCCTCTCTCACCCCTCTCCCTCTCTCACTCTCTCCCTCTCTCTCCCTCTCCCTCTCCCTCTCTCACCCTCACCCTCTCCCCTCTCCCTGGCTTGTCTGGGACCTGGTGTGGGACCCACAGCAGATCAGAAAGCTTTCTCTTACTCTACTCCTACCATCTACATATCACTCATTCTGCTTGAGTCTGCTGACTGTTTTCTCCAAAGAGATGTTTATACAGTGCAGACAGAAGGTGCAGTGGAGGATTTAAGGATCTAATCCCAAACGGATACACCACACACTGCAGGCCACTCTCCCTTCCCCACATCATGCATCTTACTCTTGTGTGTAACTTTCCAGTGTGTGTCATGTAAGACTGAAGTGCTGTTTCAGAGCACACACAGCGTCGTGTGCTCTGAAGGGGAGCAGTGTGAGGTAGTCTCTTCAGGGACTTGTGTTATCTCTGTTTCATCTCATCTATTTTTAGCCTGATGGAATGAGGGAGGACTACAAAGTCTCTCCTGTCGATTCTAAACTCTGGGCTGAGGTACCACCTCACACACACAGAGTCAGCTGGGGTACCCACCACCTCACACACACAGAGTCAGCTGGGGTACCCACCACCTCACAGAGTCAGCTGGGGTACCCACCACCTCACACACACAGAGTCAGCTGGGGTACCCACCACCTCACACAGTCAGCTGGGGTACCCACCACCTCACAGAGTCAGCTGGGGTACCCACCAAGTCACACAGTCAGCTGGGGTACCCACCACCTCACAGAGTCAGCTGGGGTACCCACCACCTCACACAGAGTCAGCTGGGGTACCCACCACCTCACACACACAGAGTCAGCTGGGGTACCCACCACCTCACACAGTCAGCTGGGGTACCCACCACCTCACACAGAGTCAGCTGGGGTACCCACCTCCTCACACAGTCAGCTGGTCTTTCATGTCAAACTCAGCGCTGGTTTAGACAATACCTCACATCTACAATAACAGCTGATCTTTAAATCTTCAGTTGCATGCAATGACGATCAACTGACTCTCAGTCATTCAATGCAGCCTCTACCGTACCGGTAACCACTAGCAACACCAGCTTCCTGGTAACCAGGTGACTCCCCCTCCAGAGCGTTCTGAGCGTGCTCAGTGTCACCACGACCCCCTCAGCAGCCTGATCCTACCTCATCCTTCACTTCTTTCATATCGGAGGAGTTTCATAGAAACACAAAGTTATCTGTGCGACACTGAAGGCTAGAAGTTGTGTTTTCGTGATTTCCGAAGCCACTTCAGAAAAGAGATTTCGACAAATCTAGAAAATGACTTTTCATATGGTCTTATATCATTAGAGGAGGAGCCGTGTTAATCTTCTGTACTTACGTAAAGACGCTCCACTGAGCTCTTCATAATCTGTGTCATCCCTCACAATGGGGATACTTCTGGAACATAATGATACAAAACCTGAAATCTGGATTTTGCACCTGGCAAGTCGTGTGCTGAGACTGACCTCCCTGTTATCTTCACAGAAGACTAAGAGAGGTTGTTTAGCTACTTTCTCCTTGACAGGAAGTCATACAAAGACAGGTGTGTCACATGATTCTGTGGTGGAGCAGTTATATCACTGCATGGTCGTGAGGGTTCATAAGAGCAGTTATGTCACTGCATGGTCGTGAGGGTTCATAAGAGCAGTTATGTCACTGCATGGTCGTGAGGGTTCATAAGAGCAGTTATGTCACTGCATGGTTGTGAGGGTTCATAAGAGAGTTCAGTATGAAAGCCAGACTAAATATATGGTATGGCACTTCAGTCTACCTGTCTACCTGGAATATTGGATTTACCATCCAATCAATATCAGTGCAGGAATAACAATATTAACTTTTGAGAACGTCTTCTGGACCAATAGGAACAGCGTATTGGTCCAATTATTACACTAGTATATAAGAAACAATAATATAATTGTAGTTGCTGAACCAGGGAGGGTAATGAGCAGATCTGGTGTCCCTCTGCTCCTCCACAGGGAACTGAATCAATGCAGCGTTTTAAAAATAACAAGGAATATTATCTTCCTTAATTATATTCTACTGAATGAACAAATGTGCTGAATGTTTTGTTAATGCTACACTTAACCGCAGATTATTCTCAGATTCAGAGCAGCGACCAAACCTTCGCTTGTGATCATGGATGATTTGAGCTTGTGATCATGGATGATTTGAGCTTGTGATCATGGATGATGTGTGATTTTCAGGCAAGCTGAAAACAGGGTTATCTAGATGTGGTGATCTAGAGAATGTTTGTTTTCCTAGTGGGCTGGTCTCTCTCTCTAAATATGAACTGGAAGAACACACACTGTTCTCCTCACTAACAGACAGGGGAAATACTGAATACATACATTTCTCCAGTTTAAAACACGATAAAAAAGGGAGAGGAGGCAGGGAGAGGATGCAGGGAGAGGAGGCAGGGAGAGGAGGCAGGGAGAGGAGGCAGGGAGAGGATGCAGGGAGAGGAGGCAGGGAGAGGAGACACACCCAAGCTCACATCAGACAGATGCAGGTGTCAGGGTCAGGATTAGACTCAGACCAGGAGGTCGTCAGGACCTCTGATACCCCCCATGGGAGAGGAAAGAGAGAGAGCAGGATGACAGCATGACAGGATGTGGAGACAGGGGGAAGAGAGAGGGGGGAAGAGAGAGGGGGAAGAGAGAGGGGGGAAGAGAGAGGGGGAAGAGAGAGGGGGGAAGAGAGAGGGGACACACCTGCCTCACTGCAGCGTTACTTCCTGCAGCCAGGTCAGCCCTCTCAGGGTCTCACAGCATCGCCACTCCTCACGCCTCTCCTGCTGTGTCCCATTGTCAGGAAGGCTCCATCTGTCACCCTGCAGAACACAGGCAGGATGTAAACGTTACAGGATACAGAGTTCACCAAGAACCTGGGAGCCAATCAGGCGTCTGTGTTTACCTCAGCTGTGTGCCGCTGCCAGCACGGGGAAATCAGGAGGAACTCAGGCTTCCTGCGGACAGACCGGTGATAAAGCTCCAGTTCAGGAGCTTGTGGAGGGCTGGATGAGTTACTGGCAAGATTAGTATGCTCTTGTCTACTGTAGTCACCTTTAACACACCTAACAAAATAGGTGAATTTAAATCTGTATAAATGACAATCATGTTGTGGTGCAGTAGTTCCTGACCTGTATGTGGTCCAGTAGTTATGTTTCTCCTGACCTGTATGTGGTCCAGTAGTTGTGTTTCTCCTGACCTGTACAGTGTCTTTGTCTTACAGACTTACCTAGTACATCACTGAACACACTGGAAACATAGAGATCTGTTTTCAATGCATGTCCTAAAGATTGGATCATCTGTTCACCATAACAGTAAGCAATGCACTAAATGAGCTTTACCTTACCTGATGGCAGGCACAGGCAGGCAGTAGGCAGAAATGTCACAGTTTAGATACTGCTCGTATTAATCGTTACATCCCCCAGTGGAGAATCTCCTTCGTTCACTGACTCCTCTAATCAAGAGGAGAATTGACATTTGAACAAGACAGTTTGACACCACCCCTAGCTTCAAGGCTTGTCAGAAACATTAGCAAGTTTCCCAACCAGCCATAGAAACTTCTTCTATACAGTTGTTATTTCCACCTCATCACCTTCCTCTACACACACAGACCTCTCCTCCTCTCAGCCTGTCTCCCGATATTAAGCAGGATCACATCAGACTTTGGTGTTTTGACTGTCACCTAACTGATAGTTTTTTAATTAAAAAAACATTTCAATATTGTCACTTACTCTCTGTTCCCAAAATAATACTGTATAAAACATAACATCTAAAGAGTACTTCAAAACACCTTTCCAAAGATCCGAAGTTCAAAGATTCATAGCAAACAAAGGAACTATCACGTTTCAGAGAACTTAGGAGTCAAAGTTTAATCTCAGAACGAGGTAGAAGGGATCCAACAATATGGCATCAGTCTTGGTGTGGTGTTTAAACCGCCGACAGCAGGAAAACACAAGCTGTGTTGTAATTGTCTTAGACTGGCTAAGCTGCTTACAGGACTGTCTGCTTCAGGTGCAGCCCCCAGACCGCCCCCACGCTCTGGGACGAGCAGGAACACTGGGTCAAGACCTGACTTAACACCAACACTAACTGCCCTTGACTTAGCAGAGTGCGAGACGGAGAACACACCATCTCTTGAGGGCTGGTTGACGGGGGTTCAGAGTTTAGACGTCCTTATGCCTCCAGACAGACATGTCTGTTTGCGTCTGACTAGCGCGGCGGTATGAGTTGGCTGTGTGGTGCTCAGCTAATTCACGGTGTCAGCGGGGGCCGTGGTGAACCCAGGCTGCAGCTCCACAGGAGCTGCTGTGTTTCTGAAGGCCTGACACTTTTATTTATGACCTCAGATGGAGAGGAGGGGCTTCAATATCACCATGGTCCCCGGGGGGGAGGGGGGTTAAGAGGATGTCCTTAGTGGTCAGGATGTAGCTCTCAGTTTGAGTCCTGGTTTAACTGTGGAGATCAGCCAGTAGAAAAAGCAACAGTGAGGTTTTTCTCTAAGCAGCTGACCCTGCCCATGACCCCTCCCCACCCTCTGCCTGAGCAGCAGGGGTGTGGTCTGAGGAACAGCTGTTTATGAGTGCGGACCTGTATGTGTGTCTACAACATGGCCTGTGTGACGGGAGCCCGATCCCTCTGCCACAGCGGCCTGGGCAGGGAGGGCGACCATGCCTCGTTACTGCCACATGGGCACCCCTGTCACAGGCAGGGAGAGAGACAGGCAGGGAGAGAGACAGGCAGGGAGAGAGACAGGCAGGGAGAGAGACATGCAGAGAGAGAGACAGGCAGAGAGAACCAGTGCCTAGTTGTCTGAGAGGCTATGCTGCCAGCATGGAAGAGCTTACACAGACATGGCCACGCGCCCCCTGTGCCATTACCCAGCATGCTTAGAGATCACACCCTCGCTTACATAACGCCACATTCATCTGACCAGCCACTCTAAAACCGGACGGCACCACATTCAGCCAGCCATGTGCTGGAACGCAGAGAATGAGGAACCTGTCACCGTGGTGATGAGGAGGAGAGAGATCGGGGGGGAAAGGGGTTTTGATGTTTATTGACTTTGTGGAATTTATGATGATGGAATTCATGATGAATTCATGAGGATGAGCTGACATAGTTCTTCTTCTGTGATTTGCAGACTTTTTCACGGTCTTGGCAGTGATTCTGAGAACAACCGACAAAGCTCCGTGGGCCAACGAGTTTGACTGTAAGAACCAGCAGATCACAAGTCAGACACTAAACTCTGTCCACCCTTCATCACAGAAGAAGCACACAACAATTGTTTGGTGAGAGTCTTCAGATCTCTACCCTTAAAAAAATGTCAAACCAAATTTTCTTTATCTTGCAGCGATTGAGTTGTCCTGTTTAGTAGAATCCATCTCAACGAAAAACCCCAGAATTGAGTGGAAGAAGATCAAGAACGGAGAACCCAGTTATGTTTACTTTGAGAAGAAGATCTCAGGTACTGAACGATAAACAGAACCATCTTCATGTGCATCATCTAACAAAATAATTAGCTTTTGATCAAATGTTCACCAAATAACTAATTTAACGTTTAGTATACAGCATCAAATGTTGATGCTGTACACCAGTGTGGTGCTCCACCCCTCCCTCCCCCTCACGGTTCTTGTGCCTCCAGGAGACCTAGAGAACCGGGCCAGGATCCGGGAGCCGGCCACGCTGGTAATCACCAACACCACCAGGTCCGACACGGCGCAATACCGATGTGAGGTCACGGCCACCAACGACCAGAAGTCTTTCGATGAGATTCTCATCCAACTGATAGTCAGAGGTAGGTGAACCCCCCCCCCCCCTCCCTCCCTCCCTCCCTCCCTCCCCCCCCCTCCCTCCCTCCCTCCCCCTCCCTCCCCCCTCCCCTCCCGTCATGTACTAATGTGAATCAGCCCCCACTATGCCTTAGCAGGATCAGATATTGATTGTAATAAATTCCGCTGTGATGGAGTACGCCAATGCTATTGATTCCAGGATTCCTGGCAGCCAGGAGACTCTCCAAGTGACTGAGACTCAAACTACAAGCTCATGAAATTGGCATGCTTTGAACTGTATTACTTTTCCATAAATCGTACCTCTGCCGTACATAAGATTCTACGTTTAGATGAATATGCATAGCCTCTGGCCAGATGTAAATTAGCTTTCAAATTGGACAACACAGCACTTACAAAGATGACTGGAAAACTGTGAGGAACCACCTGCAAAGCATCAGCGTTTGTAGTCTCCACTTCAAATGCTGAACATGAAACAGTCATGTGGGCAGGGTGGCACTCAAGGATGGTGACCCTCCCTGCTGTTTAGGAGTGTTCTGGGGCTAAATGTGGAAGCTCTGAAACTGCATCCCTGCTAAATAGCTAACGTGCTAAAGATGGAAAATAGCAGGCATGTTTTGGTGGCAGGGTTTGGCACGGGACTGAAAACACATACTTGTCTAGGTCACTACAACATTCATCAAGCCAGGTCTTCATAATTTCCACAGGCAGGGCAGCAAAGAGACATGCATCTTGTTTGACATTAAAACGCTGGATGTCTTTTTTCTTCACAGTTAAGCCTGTCATGCCCAAATGCAGTCTGCCAAAGTCTGTGCCGGTCGGTAAGTCAGCGGAACTGGGCTGTGTGGAGGATGAGGGCTTCCCCAAGTCTCAGTACCAGTGGTTCCACAACAACGAGGAGATCCCCGATGACCCCAAAACCAGCCCCAAGTTCTTCAATTCCTCCTACGTGCTCAACTCTGAAACAGGAACTCTGGTGTGTGTTTGTGCTGGGGGAGTGTCGAGGCAGGGACTCTGGGGGAGTGTCGAGGCAGGGACTCTGGGGGAGTGTCGAGGCAGGGACTCTGGGGGAGTGTCGAGGCAGGGACTCTGGGGGAGTGTCGAGGCAGGGACTCTGGGGGAGTGTCGAGGCAGGGACTCTGGTGTGTGTTTGGGCTGGGGGAGTGTCGAGGCAGGGCGGGGTGCTGGGGGCCTGGCGTCCGGGGGGAGGGAGGATATTTTGGGGAGACAGTTGATGGTGTGAGGGGGCTTGAGCCATGAGGGGAATCTGCTGTCCTCGTTTGCACATTCCTCAAACCTCCCCTCCTCTCAGAGAGATGCAGTCAGCGGCCCGCCCATGGCCGCCCATGGCCGCCCCGGTCAACCTTCACCCTGGCCTCTGGAAAGGTTGGCTTGCCTGTCAGTCCCGTGACTTCCAGCCCGTCACACCCAACTGTGAACTACAGGCCTTAACTGAAACCCTTTCAGGCAAACACTGCCAACCACAGCCAGTCGTCCTGTAGAGGGGGGGCTGTAGAGGGGGGGCTGTAGAGGGGGCTTGAGGGCTGTATTAGGCTGCAGTAACAGAAAACAAAGTGGATAACAAAATAATTGTCAAATGCCTCTTTAGAAAGATTCTGATTCCCCCTTCACCACCACCATACCCAACCTGTTACAGTGTTGGTGGTTGTATATCTGTCCATTCACACAGGAGGGATGAAAACAGCAGTTTCCTCTGTTTTGTCTGTAGAAATTCAGCGTTGTGAGGAAGGAGGATGCAGGGCAGTATTACTGCAGGGCGAAGAATGATGCGGGATACTCCGAGTGCAGCGCACAGATCATGGAAGTCTGTAAGTCTGGCAGATCACCACACACACAACACTAATTACAGGAAGTCCATTTGTGACCATACGTGGTTCTGTATCGATGACTAAACGGATCCTCTTATGAATCACAAGTATTCAGTATTGCTGCCCTATGGGCATGTGGCCGGGACATTTTAGGATCAGAAGCAAAGATGTAACAGAGATGTTTGTTCTCCTCAGACGACATCAACATAGCAGGGATCGTCCTGGGGGTGCTGGTGGTGGTGGTGGTGCTGCTCTGCATCACCGTGGGGATCTGCTGTGCGTACAAGAGAGGATACTTCGCCAGCCAGAAGCAGACAGGAAACAAGTATGTATAATATCTGTGAGCATTTAGCAGACACTTTTATCCAGAGCCACATATAGGAAAGGATTCCAGTCAAAAGGAAAGGTCAGGTTCTGGGATTCTTGAATTTAGCAAGAAGTCATTCAGTGGCCCTCAGGACCAAATGCCGTTGTCTTCATAATGATGAGTAGCCCAAGTCTTGATAAATAGTTGCCATGTTAGACTCATATCTAACATGTTCAGTGCCACACTACAGGAAGTTCCTGGTCTGGCTAGTGCCACACTACAGGAAGTTCCTGGTCTGGCTAGCGCTGGACAGTTCTGCTAACCATGTTTGTGTTTGTCAGTTACAAGGCAGGACAGTTCTGCTAACCATGTTTGTGTTTGTCAGTTACAAGGCAGGACAGTTCTGCTAACCATGTTTGTGTTTGTCAGTTACAAGGCAGGACAGTTCTGCTAACCATGTTTGTGTTTGTCAGTTACAAGGCCCCTGCCAAAGGAGACGGCGTGGACTACGTCAGGACAGAGGACGAGGTAGATAAACAAACACCACACGTTTAAAAGGTTCCTGTTATACAATGCTATACAGCACTCGACTGAAGCCCACTGCTTCAGTCAAGCAAGTCTAACAGAAGCTTAATATATTCTTATTTGTATTATTTTCTAGGGGGACTTTCGACACAAATCTTCATTTGTCATATGAGAGGGGAGTGAGTAGGGAAGTATAAAGACGGAGTCAAAGACATGATACTTGGCTGGATTCTTCGTGTGATCAGCTCGCTGCCTCGTGCCTTGATCTGGGCACGGCTGGAATGAAAACTAAACCCTTACGTTTGCCAAAGTTGACAAGTTTTCACACCTACAGTATTCAGTACCCAGCCCACATAAGGTACCGAAAATCCTTTTTTTTTTTTTTTTTTACAGTTATTGCACGTTTTAAATGGTTATTAACACTACCTGCTGGAAAGAAAATATTTACACGAGATTCTGCCTGGATGAAAGTCTTTATGCTTTGAAGTACATCTATCATGACACATTTTACTGCAAACATTTGCTTCAAACCTATGGTAATTTATATAACATTTATTTTCTACCAGCAAAATTTGTCAGACTATTTTTGATGGAATACTTTTTAAAATGCCTATAGATAAAGGTTTACTTTTTTAAATTTTTGTAAAATACTAACATGTTTTTATTTGGTTGTTGGACAAGAAATCTTTAACAGTTCTAACCACTGTGTTCCGTTGTAATCCTTCCCCTTTCCTGATCATAAAAGATCTCCCTAGTTCTTGATCGACGGTCTTACATATGTTATGGTAGAGATGTTCATGTTGATATTGAAAAAGAAAGTTCCATGTTAATGTTTGTGGAGTCTTAGACAGTAGGTTTAGGAAGTGATGCTGAATGGACTGTTCACGATCAGTGCAGCGCATCCTTGATATGAAGTGTCCTTTTATGCTTGCTGTTAATCTTGTACATATAGAATATAGTGTCCAGTTTGAGGTTTGTGCCGTCTATCAGGAATGCGTTCAGTATTACATTGTAATTAATACCGAGTTTGTGTTGGGTAACAATTGTACTGACTGTATATAGATGTCCCATCCCAAGGCTGTGCCACGTTCACATGTCCTGCACAGAAGGCAGTATGACACTCTGGCCATGGATCAACAGACTGATGGATGTTCATGGTAGAGAAGATATGCCCAGTTTTGGAACATGGAGATCTCATCTTTCCTTTCCCCCAAGCATTTATCACTCAAATACATTATTTAAAAAGTATTTGTGAGCGTGACTAAACATCCCCAAAACACAAAGATCAGTTTCATATTCATGCAGACGTATATAGTTATTCATCTCATAGCAGGAACTGGTACTGAAGTTCACATGTGTACATTAGTTAAGAAATCATTCCTCTTAAGTGCCTTCTGCTACTACAACAGCCCAGATCCAGCATCACCACACACATCAGTACAGATATGATCCAACTACAAACTGCATCATTAACTCGACATGGACGGCGTTTGAGAGGAATGATGCTCAGTACCGTCACGTATCCACACTCCACATATCAGCAAGTTTGTAAATAGGAATGTTTTAATTTCTTTTTCATTGATTTGAAGGATTCAATTTTATTTTATTATTATTTTTCTCCATTGGATTAGAAATAGAGATTACATATGTATTAGTGCCTAAATATAGTGGGAATTATTTTTGGTAAAGACACACAGCTAACCCTAACCACACAGCACTAGTATGCAAAGATATCCAAGACACACTAAAGGGTTTGATGAAGAAAGACTTAAAGCTGACATTTACCTTTCAGGCCAGATAATTACACATGTCTAGAACAGTGTGTGCTGACTGGACAGTAGACTAGCTGTGTCTTGTGCTTGGGACAAGCTAGACCAATCACTGACTCCCAACCATGAGTTTCCAATCCAAGGACAGCAAGGTTCCAGAGATCTGTTTTGTTTCTGTGTCTGAGTGAGTATGGAACAGGATCGTTTAACTGAACATGATTTATTGATCGAAACTCAGAAGGTCAGCCACAAGCGAAGTACAGAACAAAAAAAAGAAATTGACAGTTCATGTTTATGATTAATAAAGCTCACTTCTAATACATACACATTTGTGGCGTTTCACTTCTTTCATCTGACAGTACAATTCAAGGCGATGTTTCATTGAGATGAGACAGCTTAGTGTTCTTTCTTGGTCCTTCTGTTAGCCAGCGGAGACTGCACCTCCCACTGCCTCGGAGCAGGGATTCTGAAACCACACACAGGTACACAGTCAGCACAGCAGGGGTGAGCACACAGGTACACAGCACAGCGGGGGTGAGCACACACAGGTACACAGTCAGCACAGCAGGGGTGAGCACACAGGTACACACACACACACACAGGTACACAGCACAGCGGGGGTGAGCACACACAGGTACACAGTCAGCACAGCGGGGGTGAGCACACACAGGTACACAGTCAGCACAGCAGGGGTGAGCACACAGGTACACACACAGGTACACAGTCAGCACAGCAGGGGTGAGCACATGCATTCATCTGTGGAAGTCAGACATGAGCCATGTAGGATGTTTTCTAATTTAGACACAACTGTCTCATATGCAATGTTTCCCAGACACTAGCAGAGGTTAGCTCCTCCCACTGCTCCTCACCGCTGCTCTGGGGACCTGAGGTGGAGCACACTCTCTTCTTCTCTGTCCGAAGATCCTGCAGACACAAAACCTGTTCAAACCACAGCTGGTGCAGCACCTCTAGTGATGATGACGTGTAACTTGTACGTACCTCTTCTCCTCTCACTGAAGATGGCGCTGAATCCTTCCCCGAAGGTCACATCATTTATGTTCCCTGAGGAGGGGCCACATTGGGATGTGTGCAAGAAAGAAAACTTCAATATCCAGAAGTGGCTCAGATATCCAGCCACAAGCCCCCAACAGGAGGGAGATGAAGGACTGGTCCAGAAGAAGCTACTGCGTCCTGCCTGTCCCTCACCAAGCAGCTGCTCAACAACATCTTTAAACTCCACATCTAAACCCCTGGGTTAAGTCTGAAACTCCACATCTAAACCCCTGGGTTAAGTCTGTGAAGAATTCACAGCTCTTCAAAACCACTAAGAGATCAAGGAGCGAAGCTCAAATGGTTGGATTGTCAAGACACATTGTCAATAAAAATAGCCTGTTATTATCCCCCGGGGAAAACTGATTTCCTGCTAATAAGCGGGGGAAGGGGAAGTCCACGTCAGGATGACAGGAGACGAGGAACAGTGACAGCACAAGGAGGTCATCAGCAGGGACAGTGACAGCACAAGGAGGTCATCAGCAGGGACAGTGACAGCACAAGGAGGTTATAAGCAGGGACAGTGACAGCACAAGGAGGTCATCAGCAGGGACAGTGACAGCACAAGGAGGTTATCAGCAGGAACAGTGACAGCACAAGGAGGTTATCAGCAGGGACAGTGACAGCACAAGGAGGTTATCAGCAGGAACAGTGACAGCACAAGGAGGTCATCAGCAGGGACAGTGACAGCACAAGGAGGTTATCAGCAGGGACAGTGACAGCACAAGGTCGTCATCAGCAGGGACAGTGACAGCACAAGGAGGTCATCAGCAGGGAGAGTGACAGCACAAGGAGGTTATCAGCAGGGACAGTGACAGCACAAGGTCGTCATCAGCAGGGACAGTGACAGCACAAGGAGGTTATAAGCAGGGACAGTGACAGCACAAGGTCGTCATCAGCAGGGACAGTGACAGCACAAGGAGGTTATCAGCAGGGAGAGTGACAGCACAAGGTCGTCATCAGCAGGAACAGTGACAGCACAAGGAGGTCATCAGCAGGGACAGCTGATGACCTCCTCCAGAGTTACCAGGACAGTTATGAAACCCAGGGGGGGGGGGGGATTGTATTCAACTTTTAGAGCTGTTCAGTAAATTGATTCAGAAAAACAAGCATCAGCTCACATGCAGCTTGTCACCATCTCCCTGTGAGGCTGCAGCTCTGAGAACCAGGCTGCAGCTCTGAGAACCAGGCTGCAGCTCTGAGAACCAGGCTGCAGCTCTGAGAACCAGGCTGCAACAGGAGGAGTGAGACAGAGACAGGTGTGTGTGTGTGTACTCACCGTGAGGAGTGCTGAAGGCTCTGTAACACAGGGTTCCTTTGGGGGGAACCAAAGGGGACTCTTAGTTGGAATAAAACCTTGTCTGTTGACCTGAGTGTGTGGTACCTGACTCCTGGGCTGAGAGTGTGTCTGTGTGCGTGTGGTACCTGACTCCTGGGCTGAGAGTGTGTGTGTGGTACCTGACTCCTGGGCTGAGAGTGTGTCTGTGGTACCTGACTCCTGGGCTGAGAGTGTGTCTGTGTGTGTGTGGTACCTGACTCCTGGGCTGAGTGTTCTGTGTGTGTGTGGTACCTGACTCCTGGGCTGAGAGTGTTCTGTGTGTGTGGTACCTGACTCCTGGGCTGAGAGTGTTCTGTGAGGGCTGCTGGTCTGCTGGTTGTCAGCTGCCCTCAGTGGTGAATGCCTGGTCAAACACAAGCAGCAGTCAGACCGCTGGATGTCCCTTCCTGCCTGTTTCTCCGCTGCTCTGGGTGTGAGTGTGAGGGGCTGTACCTGGCTGACTGGGACAGCAGGCGGGAGAGCTGGGCTGGCAGGGGGCCCCGAGCGGCCTGAGGGGTGGTGAAGGCCCCCTGGAGCAGCCCCCTGGAGGGGGAGGCCTGGGAGGAGGCCTGGGAACAGGGGGAGGAGAGCGGCTTAGGGAGGGGAGAGCCATCAGCAGGGTGACAGTGTGTGGAGGAACAGCAGCAGTGCAGCATGTCTTACAGCTGAGTCTCTGGTCTGCGTCTCTCTGGGCAGGCTGCTGGCGGCCATGTTGTCCTGCTGTTCCTTCTCATACAGCTTGAGGTTGTACTCCAGCTCTGCTGCTAGCTGCTCGTCCGCCGCAAACAGCTCCGTCACCTCGCTGCGGTAGTCCTGCATGGTGACCTGGAGCAGGGACAACATGTTACCCTCTGGACCTGCAGTCTCTGGACCTGCAGTCTCTGGACCTGCAGTCTCTGGACCTGCAGGTACCCCATCAGCTCCCCTGCAGGTACCCCATCAGCTCCCCTGCAGGTACCCCATCAGCTCACCTGCAGGTACCCCATCAGCTCCCCTGCAGGTACCCCATCAGCTCCCCTGCAGGTACCCCATCAGCTCCCCTGCAGGTACCCCATCAGCTCCCCTGCTCACCTGCAGGTACCCCATCAGGTCCTTCAGCACCGGCGAGTGCTGCTGCTCCAGCTTGCTCTTCAGGGCGATGATGATGGGGATCATGTTCTCTATGAAGACCTTCTTCTGGACCTGGAGATGGACGGACACACACAGGGCTGGTTAGACAGCGCCCTCTGGTGGTGCAGCTGAACTCCAATCCCTTCAGACTGAACAGAACTGTCCCCTGAGTACTGGCCACACCTGGGAGACCACCTTCTTCTGGGCCACCTGGACGACGGCCTTGGCCAGGGCCACCTGCTCTTCGTCCTGCTCGTCGTCCTCGCCCCGCCCCGCCGCCAGGGCCTGCAGCTTCATCTCCTTCAGGCTCAGCACACCCAGCGTCTCAGACAGAATCTCCCTGCCCTCACTGTCCAGAGCAAGCTCTCCATCCACGAAGCACGCTGACGCAGAGAGAGAGACAGAGAGAGACAATTCAACAAGAGTGAGATCATGTACTGTTTGATCCTGAAGTGTTATGACGTTAACAACCAAGGCTAAAGAGCGCTGTCAGCTGCTCCAGGGTGCAGCTGTTACCCAGCACAGTGTGGCTGATCTTGGTGGTGATGTTGAAGCGCTGGGCGTCTGTGAAGTTCTCCAGCAGGAAGCGGTAGATCCTGAACCTCTTGTCTCTGTTCTGGGAGCCCCTCAGAGAGAACCTGGCCTTCTCACTGGGAACACGCAGAACCTTACAACACTGAGCCAGCATCTCATCTTTCACTGCTTGTTGTAAAAGTGAATCATAAACTACAGTTAGATCCTGGTTGCAGGCATTGTATTCCTCTTATTATTTGGTGGACTTTATGCTGATTAAAATGATTGGTCAATTTAGCCAACGACTGGCTTCTAACGAGAGCTTTACCTTGCGGTTTGGGAGAACTTGTTGTAGGTTTTGTGTTTCTCGTAGGAATTGAAGTGAAAGATGCACTCTATGAAGTGCTGGGAGAACATGGAAGGATTCTTCTTCAGCAGGAGGTGGACCAGGCAGTACTCACACAGCCTGGAGGAGAGAAGCTGAGTCAGCCCGGCTCTGCTGTCACACTGCACACCAGGTGACAGGTGAGAGGGTTTACCTGCTGACGGCTGCTTCAGGGTCCACCAGCACCGTCACAAACCTGAAGAACAGAGAGCCCTTCCACTTGACAAACTCCTCCTACAAGACACAGCAGCACAGCGGGTCAGTGAGGCTAGCCATGCTGCCATATGCTTCATAATGTAACAACTTACAGTTCAGTTTATTCATTCTTATTGGTCTGAATGTGTGTGTGTGTGTGTGTACCTGCAGCAGGCTGGTCAGCATGGTGACCGTCTGCTCTCTGACGAGCGGAGACCTGTCCTGGAGACAGGCTGAGATGTTGGGCAGGTAGTGCTCTAGCATGTTGGTGTAGCGCACATAGAGGTCACACATGACCAGGACCACGTTGCTGCGCACGGCCATGTCAGCGCTGAGCTGCAGCTCGCGGGCGAACGCAGGCAGGTACCTCTGGGTGAGCTCCTTGTGCTGCAGACACAGCTTCCCTGAGGGGGCACATCCACACAGTGTGAGTCTTCAACATGGCCCTCTGTAGGGAGGCCGTGCTGGGGGAGGTCTGCTGTGGTCTGTCTGCTGGAGAGACAGGGTGCTTACCCAGGGTGAGGACGGCATGAGCTCTCACCCTGCTGGGCATGGAGGAGGGGTGGAACTGGGACAGGGGCTGAGAGGACAGGGGCTGAGAGGCAGGGGGCTGGGAGGCCGGGGGCTGGGAGGCCGAGGGCTGGGAGGCCGAGGGCTGGGAGGCCGAGGGCTGGGAGGCCGAGGGCTGGGAGGCCGGGGGCTGGGAGGCCGGGGGCTCCTCTGGTTGCCCCCCTGGAACACACACACACCAGCTCGTCATCATGAACACATGGAAGTAGTCACATGTTTATATGACAGTCGCCTACACGTATATTTCTATATGACAGAAGTGATGTAGTGTGTACCGGCCATGTGCTCGGGGCTGGAGGACAGGACAGACTCCACCAGCAGGACTGTCCTCTTGCCCACCCGGGCAGGGCAGTGCAGCGATACCACCCCCAGCAGGTACAGATGCTTCACCTGAAACACACCCAGCCATGACTCCTTCAGGTGAGGCCATGTCTTACAAGACATCAAGATCAACACAGGAGGATTCTCTCACCACCAAGTCCTCGTTCAGGTTCTGCGCTCCCTTCTCATGGAGGATGACTGTGGACAGGTAGGTCTCACAGACAGAGACAAGCTCCCCACAGTGCTTGTTCAGGAACTTCTGTCACACGAGGAAAGAGGAGTGAGAACCTGAGGCCGTACCGCAGGGGCCTGGGTTCGAATCCCACCTAGACCCTTCGCAGCATCTCTCTCTACCTTTCCTGTCACACTACAGACAAACTGTCCAATAAAGCATGAAAAATACCAAAGGCCCCAGGGCCCTCTGTAGAGCAGCTCACCTTTGTGTCCTTCATGGCCTTGGCACGGCCCAGTCGACACAGGGTCTCCACACTGGCCCCCACCACCTCCAGGGGCATCTCCAGGCTCCTCAGCCAGGACATGATGTCCTCTGGAGGACACAAACATCCAAGGTGCCATCTCAATAGTGGATCCTCTTACTGTCAAGCTTCTCACAGAACACATGACACAATCCTGCTGTGGTGCTCTCGTCATTGTCTAGTATTGTGCTGCCTGGGTTAGGACTAGGACTCGGGTTAGGACTAGAACCTGGGTTAGGACTAGGACTGGGTTCCCTGACGGCTCGCTCACCAACGATCCTGCTCCTGGTGGGTTTGTTCAAGTGTTCACAGATGTCCCCGAGCACGCTCAGGATGTGGCAGGATGTTGTGACGGTCACGTTCCTGAAGCTGGGGAATTGAGGAGCACAATAAGGCATGAGACATCTAGATCCTGTTTCAAAATAAAAGTGAGGGGGGAGTTTATACACAAACGCTAAAATAGGCCCAAAACATGCCCCAGCTTCACTGTGTGAGGGTCACCTACCGGACCATGTGGTCCCAGGCCTGTGTGAGGGTGACCTACCGGACCATGTGGTCCCAGGCCTGTGTGAGGGTGACCTACCGGACCATGTGGTCCCAGGCCTGTGTGAGGGTGACCTACCGGACCATGTGGTCCCAGGCCTGTGTGAGGGTGACCTACCGGACCATGTGGTCCCAGGCCTGTGTGAGGGTGACCTACAGGACCATGTGGTCCCAGGCCTGTGTGAGGGTCACCTACCGGACCATGTGGTCCCAGGCCTGTGTGAGGGTGACCTACAGGACCATGTGGTCCCAGGCCTGTGTGAGGGTGACCTACCGGACCATGTGGTCCCAGGCGTCCAGGATCTTGCTGTAGTTGAGTTTGGGGGAGGCTCCGGCCACCTTGGACAGCAGCAGCCAGGCTCCTGCAGCGTGCTCTGCCTCCATGTGAGACACCAGGTTAGTGATTAAGGCTGCAGTGAACTTGTTCTGCTTCGACCACACTGTGAAGGCCTTGCTGAAGTAGCGACTGGACACAGTAAGGAGGAGAACAGGGTGGAACAGAGACAGAAAAAAAGAGTTCAGGATGCATTTGATTTTGTGATGCTTTTGCTGAAAATGATTTAAACTATAAAAGTCCTCTGTAGACCCGCCCCCCTGCAGGTACCAGAGATCCTGACAGTCGTCGCAGAGCAGGCCCAGCAGGTCCCAGCAGAGCTTCTGCCCTGGGTCCTCCCAGCTGGAGGGGGAGTGCTTCTTCACCTGACTCAGCACCACCTGCTCCAGGCTCTCCAGGGCCTTATCCTGGACCGCGCTCTCCGGGTCGATGATGGCCGGCAGCAGGCCTCTCAGCCAGGCCCTCTGGACCACCCTGTTGTCGGAGTGGGCCTGAGGACCATCACACAGGGCCTGGTTTACACTCGTGGATGACTACATTGTACTACGTCACATCACATGGATGACACTGCACTACATCGTACACAGAAATGCATCCTTGTGAAGGAGGGGCCATGCACCGAGGCTTGGGTCTGGGTCCAGGGTTTAAAGACTGAATCCAGGGGGGTCAGGGACTCACATGCAGCAGCTCTCCCAGGCACTGCATGGCCTTCTTCTTGACGGACAGGGCGGGGTCCCGACAGCGTTCTGACAGCACCGAGAGGTTCTCCTGCCCCAGCAGGATTACACTGTGCTTCATCAGACTCATTATGGCCTGCACATGGACACAGAGAGAGAGAGAACACAGACAGATGACCAGAGAGAGAGAAAGATGTGGAGGATCAGAAACAACCAGAAAGATATTGAACACTGATATCTTCTCCTTGGTGTGGATGTCATGTCTGTACTAGAGCAGTCTATCCCCAACAGTGTAAAACCCCTCGGGACAGCTACAGCTGTGACACAGTGATACGAGTGTGTCAAATCAAGTTGGGATGCCTGGTACATGACAGACCTGCAGTGCAGACTTCCTACCTGCAGTGACTGTACCTGCAGTGCAGACTTCCTACCTGCAGTGCAGACTTCCTACCTGCAGTGCAGACTTCCTACCTGCAGTGCAGACTTCCTACCTGCAGTGCAGACTTCCTACCTGCAGTGCAGACTTCCTCACGATGGTCTTCTGGTCACTGACACGACGCATGAGCAGAGACATGGCTTCTTTTGCTGATGGAAACACATACAAAACAAGTTCCCCTTTAAATATGTTTCTCAATGTGAGAAAAACAAACCTCAAAAAGTATATATTTTTTGTTCTAAAAAGTGTTCCTTACACTCATAACTAATGTCACTGCCGGTGATGTCCACAGTCTTGAACGGCAAAGTCCTGTAAGTCTTTTGGGACCTCAGAGAACCTGCAACATCAGCAAGAAACGTTACATGATGTCATCACATGACTGGAATGTTCTGGAAACACCCATACAACCATGGAAACAGCTTTGGAACCGTCAAGATAAAGAGCTCACCGTCCGTGCTGTCCCCCTCCAGGACGGTGTGCACTCCGGCTGAAAGAAGCGGAACACTGATTAAGCCGTCACAGCAGAACCAATAATACTACTTTTTATAGAACAGCAATCATTTTGGAGGCAATCTCAGGACGCTACAGGTTTATATAAAATATATTCAAAAAAAAAAAAATCTAATTAAAATATAAATAATAAACACTCAAGCAGTAAAGAGCCCAGCAGTCCATGAGGCTTGTGTCCGTGGCAGGGCTGCTGTGCCTTACTGGAGGAGAAGAGCTCCTGGACGCAGCGCGTGGCGTTGAGGGAGGGCATCTCCAGGCAGCGGGACAGGCAGGTGAGGGCGTGGGCCCGCACGCTGGGGGACACGTCTGAGCGCCGCCCGAACACCAGGCTCTGGACCAGGAACCTGTGGGACAGCAGGTCGGCCTGCTCGGGGCCCAGAGAGTCCTCTGCCTGCCGCTCCGGGCACGCCAGCAAGGCCACGGACACGTCCAGAGCAAACAGCCTGTAGACCACCTGGCGGGGGGGAAGTACCATGGGACTTGGAGGTTTTTTTGTGTTGACTTTTGTAGTTCAAAGTTTCCAGTTTCAAAAGGAGCAGAGATGTACTCGTTCAGCTAGGTCAGGAGGGGGTTGTTTTGTTGTAATAAATGACTGAATTATCCTCACAAAAACTGTACACTTAAGTAGGATATATAATAAAACTATACCCCATCATTTCTGCATGATTGCACATAAAACAAAACTACCTTTGAGTTAGTGGAGTAGGCAAACAACCACTTGATGAAGGAGGCGTAGTCTGAACCGGGCATCTTGTCCAGCAGCTGGGACACAGCCTGGGCTCCGTGGGAGCGGTAGTCTGTCTTCTCCACCATCTACACAACACAAGGAGCCATCTTACAGCCTCTGCCGTCAGCCTGCAGCCATGCAGTCAGCCTGCAGCCCTGCAGTCAGCCTGCAGCCCTGCAGTCAGCCTGCAGCCCTGCAGTCAGCCTGCAGCATGTTGCTGCCCTGACGTACCTGACAGCACAGGTGTTGCAGCAGGATACGGAGGATAGGCAGAGCAGTCTCTTTCAGCTCATCTACCAGGTGGCTGTCGGGATTTAGGGATTAGTCATACAACAGATGTGATTCCATTTGAATGTGCATGCTTTATGAGAAACTGGTGTGGCGTACCAGACAAACAGGACGGCCTGGTTTCTGGTGGAGATCACAGCCTGGCTGGGCAGCAGCAGAGTGGGCTTGCTGCCCAGCCCCCTCTTCATCATCAGGATCACGTACAGCAGGCTGTGGAACACGCCACGCACATTCTGCCAACAACACGCAGCCCGGAGGAGGAAGTTACATCAACGCTACAGGAAGTCAAAGACAAGATCTTTTTTAAGACGGCGTACCTCTTTCTCATCGCCATGACTGGGAGAGCAGAGCAAGGTTAACCCGTAGTAGGCTAGCGCTGGAACGCTCTTGATCTCATCCAGGGCCCTGAGAGCACAGGTCAGTGAGATTGGGGTCATTACATTTAATTA
The DNA here is from genome assembly GCA_023658055.1 of Thaleichthys pacificus. Lineage (NCBI taxonomy): Eukaryota > Metazoa > Chordata > Actinopteri > Osmeriformes > Osmeridae > Thaleichthys > Thaleichthys pacificus. Next base: position 1,886,289 of record CM042877.1, read on the forward strand.
ATTTAGAAGACACTTAAATGACATACCAATAGTGTAATTAGAAACTACAGCAGAAAAGACAAGGATCAGAAGAGCACAGTTTTAACAGTATTAGAGGCTCAGTCAGGAACAGTCTGCATATACCAGGCCATCATTATCAGTGATGCGTTTACTGTTTTACCTCCAACAAAGCTGAAGTCAAAAAGGTATGTTCGAATACTTACTGTTTGCTGTTAAATTCCAATTCCCCAATGACTGGTTCAAAATCTGTCAGTTGAGTGAATATCTGAAGAAAACAAAATGTGACTTTGTATCATCATTGTTAAAAAGGTCATATTCATGATTTTACCATGTCAGATTGTCCTAAATCATTACATTGAGGGGACTAGTATGAGTAACCAGAGTAAGTTTCATGCATGTGGCACCTTCCTAGTCAGTTAGCAGGGGGTGCATATCTTGGCACTACAGCCCTGCCACCATGTTGCAAGTCCAGCTCCTGAAATGACAGTGCTTCCCCTGCACACACAGTTCATAAAACCTGTCGACAGGTCCTAGTACCTGCACACAGCCGCCTGCACTCTGGGGCTTGTCTTTGAGAGGAAACGTCTGCAGAAGCCTGAGGAGGTTCCTGACCAGGAGAACGATGGCCTCCCTGATGGTGAGCAGGTCCCGGGGGGAGAAGTGAACCCTCTCCTCCTGCTCCTCCTGAGCCTCCCCCACCTCCACCTGGGGAGGAGCAGACACATCACGACCCGTCATATCACTCTGCCTTACTACACAGTCTACTAGGCCATCTTGACATGTTTTTAAAACCTTTCGACAAGCAAACACAAGGACAAAAGCATTTTAAAACCAAGAGCATTAAATTCACGCCTCAAAACGCATCACTGCAAATGCAACATCAGCACACAGACAGCCACCACTGTCGCACCCTACAGCTAGCACAGTCTAACTCAGCCCAGCCGGCTGTACGAACCTCTTTCTGCTCCCTCCGCTGGGCCCTGGGCCTCTTCCCCTCCGCCTGCGAGCTCTTCGCACACTCCTTCCTCTTCCTCCCAGAGCTCCGCGGCCAGCAGCTGAGCAGGCAGGGCCAGGCAGGCGTCGAACAGGACCTGCTGGAACACCTGGTTAACCACAGCTCCCCGGGGATGCCCAGCAGCAGCAGGTAGATGGAGGCCGCGTGCAGGGACAGCAGCCTGGGCTGGAAGCCGTCCGGACGGGTCCTCAGCTCCCACCACGAAGTAGGCCAGCAGGGCCACTAGGGAGCGCGTGGAGACCCCACTGTGCCCCAACACAGTCCACACACTCTGAAACAGAGGACCGGCTCATCACCTCAGCTGTACACTGTGCTGATTCTGCAGGGCTCTTAGAAAAGCTGGGCTTATTTTAAGGCTGTTGTATCTCATAAGTCACACATGAACAAAAAGTATTGAGGAAGGCCACCACGATTTAGAATAATGTTAAAGATTATTTCCAGAGAAGTGTAGTTATGTCTTACTTGGGACAATCCATCACTTGCTGCAGTGGAGCTCTCAGCGTTGTTCGTGTAGGGGAGCAGGCATCTGTACAATGCCTCCAGTCCCTGCGATCCGTTTCTCGTGATTGAACCTTCAATTGCTGCGTCCAGCGCTTCCACCTCAGTGAACTCCAAATCCCAGACGCCATCAACCCAGTCTAGTGAGGGAAACACAAGCATTGATTGAGATGCTGTCGTTGACAGATCATGGACAAGAGAAAAGGGAAAATTACTTCTTACTTCACAAAACCAGCCTGACACGGTAGCAAATGTGAACACGTTACGACAATGCGAGTGAAACGCCATTAAAATAGATTTTCACGACTGTAAATTGCATTTAAAAAGTACATGTTCAAGAGGAAATGCTTGCTAATTGCCAATTACCTGGGGGGTGAGCGTGGTGTTACACCACCCTTCACCTAAAATCATTTTTGAGCCAGGAAAAACCCTACTTAGAATTGCGTCTGTAACAGTGACTTCTTCTCCCTGGATCAACGAGGTAAGGATCGCAATTCTACTAAAATAGGTTACCCTAAAGTGTTTTAATGTTTGTGTATCTGAGCTAGCTCGAGCTACTGTAGGCTAGCAGTGGTGGCCGACCCATGATAGCTGTCCGAGTTTTCTGTACAAACTTGAATGAGACTGACTACTAGCTTGCTAACTAACTGGAAAATAATAGAATGCAGAGAAAGGATTAGCGAATTACGAACAGATCCATTAACAAAGCCATAAAACCTTAAGTTCAGATATAAACGTACCTCTTGAAAGGTCTTTAAGTTTGAAAATCTTCAACGCATTCATTAAGTCCATCTTGTTGTATATTGACTGAACCCGCCAACACAACCATTGGCGCGATTTAGCCCGAGCTTTATACGTCATACGTGCTTTCACGCCATCAACCATGCGTCCAGATTACGCATACCACGCGAATCTGAGTATATTTCCACTACCTTAAATTTAGGCAATGAAATTAGCTAAATCCAGATTTCCAGTGCACAATACCGAAGGCACAGTAATATACAATTTGTGAGAAAAAGCATATGTTAATTTTTAAAATGTTCTATTTAATGGTGGAGTTGGCCCTACTATTAAGCCACAGGTTACATGCTTAATAGTAGTTTTCGCTGTCTTTTGTTTACTCTTTAGACTGTTGTTGCTTTCTTTGTATGTCAATGTTGCATTAAAGAAAGAAAAATATGTTGCAAAAATAAAACGCATGCGCATTTGTAAAGAAGCTATGCGGAAGTGTCTTGGACATGGTGCACTGTTTGCAGCGAACATTTTCAAATTCACCTTTTGGATGTGCACATGATAGAACAATAACTAGATAACGCTGTTTATTGTTACAGTAATTTATACATAACTAGAAAAAAATCTGCTATATGTAGAACAGAAAATCATCAGTTATGAGTTTCTTTGGTTTTGGCCAAAGTGCTGAAATCGACATTGTACTGAATGATGCGGAAACGAGAAAGAAAGTGGAACACAAAACCGAGGATGGGAAGAAGGATAAATATTTTCTTTTCTATGATGGAGAGACGGTGGCTGGAAAGGTAAACATTACTCTCAAAAACCCCGGGAAGAGGCTCGAACACCATGGCATCAAGATCGAATTTATCGGACAGATTGGTATGTTGAAGTATTTAATTGAATGAAAGGGTACAGTCCATTTCTTCTTTCTAACAAAGATTAGTAATATAGTGTGTGCACTTTTAGGCAGATTTGTCTAAAGATGTTGTTTACCAAGCCACTTGTGTTTCTGTCGCACTATTGTTCCTCAAAGTGACAAGGTAGTCTCGTGACATCATGTGCCGTCAGCAACAATTATCCGTAGAAAAAGTTACTGCTGCAGTTGGCCTTTGGCCTACTGAGAGAAAGCTATACAGTTTATGAGCTTTACATTCAATCAACGAAATCAACATCCAGTTAACCCACATCGATTTAGTCACTGCCTTTACTGTTTCATAAGTTTGATTGAATTACTCATTCTACGAAACTCTTGCACAATTTACATGAGTCATCCACCAACTGTATGAGCTAAGTGTTAATTTATTCACTTTTTACAGAACTGTACTATGACAGAGGGAACCACCATGAGTTTGTGTCTCTAGTGAAGGACTTGGCCCGTCCAGGGGAACTCACCCAATCCCAGACCTTTGACTTTGACTTCACGCATGTAGAAAAGCCTTATGAGTCGTACACAGGCCAGAATGTCAAATTACGGTGAGTACAAAATTAGAAACATTTGAACTATCTTTTTAACTCACTCTCCTTCTATCGATAAGTGTTTCTGATTAAGTGTTTCTGAGTGTCTCACCCATTCACTAATACTGTCGTGAATGAGAGACAATGTTTCCAATAGCTGTGGTTGGCACCCAACACTCAGGTCACACAGAGAGAGTTTAGTGTCTCGTGATTTGAACCATTGCCCATCGCTAGTCCTCTTTAATAGAATGTCACTCTCATCAGCATTACTACATGCCTTTATGAACTGCTCTTTATGTATTGTGTTTCTTTATTGATACATTTAATGATTCTTCTTTTAATTTCAGCTACTTTTTGAAGGCAACGTTAAGCCGAAGACTGAATGACACCAGTAAAGAACTGGATGTTGTTGTGCACACGCTCAGTACCTACCCAGAACTGAACTCCTCAATCAAGATGGAAGTTGGAATCGAAGACTGTTTACACATCGAGTTTGAGTACAACAAATCAAAGTGCGAATCACAACGTGCATTTATTCGATTGGATGTCATTCTGAATCCAGAAGCCAGATCAGACTCTGTGTTGCTTTTCTGTAGAACAATACCTAACCCTAACTTAATGAACCAGTTGTCCTCTCCATTTGGCTTTATACTATTACTCACTTCTAACAGAACCCTCCCCCCTCTGACCATCCCTGCCTGCAGATACCACGTTAAAGATGTGATTGTGGGAAAGATCTTCTTCCTGTTGGTGCGGATCAAGATCCGACACATGGAAATAGACATCATCCGGCGTGAGACGACAGGAGCGGGCGCGGCCGTGTACCACGAGAACGACACCATCGCCAAGTACGAGATCATGGACGGAGCTCCGGTGAGAGGTACCCACGGCAACCAAACTACGTTACACACACACGCTCAGGTGCCAAAACATCTCAGGATTTCATGTGAATGATCACTGAATAATACTAATTTCAGTGGAACTATCGCCAGAGAAACTCAATAACCACATATTATTCCCATCATAGTTCAGACTGAATTCATCTCTGTTTAGTTCTCAACATGGGAGGGGACATTAAGTAAGGGTTCCCTGTCCCAGTCGCTCACTGTGTTTCCCTTCCAGGAGAGTCCATCCCCATCAGGCTGTTCCTGGCGGGCTACGAGATGACGCCCACCATGAAGGACGTGAATAAGAAGTTCTCCTGTGCGCTACTACCTCAACCTGGTTCTCATCGACGAGGAGGAGCGCCGATACTTCAAACAGCAGGTATCCTCCAGACACACTAGAAACCTAATGATTCAGCGCCAATGAGTTTCAAATGAAGTATACGAGCCTATGGTCTCTGTGTGGATGAATGCTGTAGTGAACAGCATAACTGTGTCTGACTGGGCTGCTGTTACCCCCTGGTCCAGGAGATCTCTCTGTGGAGGAAGGGGGACATTGTGAGGAAGAGTCTGTCCCAGCAGGCGGTCCTGGCTGCCCAGCGCTACGAGGGCTCCAGAGCAGAGGACGCCCTGGCCCGCTATGAGGGCTCCGCCAGAGCAGAGGAGGCCTTGGCCCCTGACCATGACAGCTGAGCCACAACACACTCCATCTCCCTGTGTGTGTGTGTGTGTGTGTGTATGTGTGTGTGTGGTACATGTTACATATTTGGTGTTCAGCTAGGAGAACCTTATCCCTGAACTATTACTGGAGTGAAACAAACAGTCCATCCTCGAAATGGCCTTCCAGTATTTGTGTCTTCAGAAAAAGAAAAAAAAGAAATCTCACTTTTCCGGATTCTTGATTTGTTTGTTTGTTGTTTTCAGGTTAAATACTAAACTTCCAGCTAAATTTCCAAAGCACAACAACCTGCATCCTGCAGCGACTTGCTGAAGTTTGCTGCTGCAGATTAGGTGTCCTCAGCAGCTTCATAGTTAGAAAACTAAAATCCAGTGGAGCAGAGCTGTTCACCAGCAGAGCTGTTCACCAGCAGGGCTGTTCACCAGCAGGGCTGTTCACCAGCAGAGCTGTTCACCAGCAGAGCTGTTCACCAGCAGGGTTGTTCACCAGCAGAGCTGTTCACCAGCAGGGCTGTTCACCAGCAGGGTTGTTCACCAGCAGGGCTGTTCACCAGCAGGGTTGTTCACCAGCAGGGCTGTTCACCAGCAGAGCTGTTCACCAGCAGGGCTGTTCAACAGCAGAGCTGTTCACCAGCAGAGCTGTTCACCAGCAGGGCTGTTCACCAGCAGGGCTGTTCACCAGCAGGGTTGTTCACCAGCAGGGCTGTTCACCAGCAGGGCTGTTCACCAGCAGGGATGTTCACCAGCAGGGCTGTTGTTTGCTGTGTACCAGGGAGTCATGTCATCTGCTGTGATGCTGTGAGGATCTTAATGCTTCATTGATTCTCAGTTAATAGGATTTGTAAGTATTCTTAACTTGTGCCTTCACTCTAAGAGTCTGTGGAATTAGGTTTTGAGATCCTGGAAAGGAACTAAGATTGTGAAACTCTAAGGTCTGCGTTTAACAATTATTTTTATTTCATAAAAAAAAAAAAATCTTTTTTCAAATTTCTTTAAATATTTTAGATGACCTGGTAAATAAACTGGAATATTTTAGCGTTTAATAATTGCTGTGAGCATATTTGTGTACAGTGTTATTTTCCAGAGGGTCAGATTTACATGTCAAGACTCCAGCGGCTTCTGGTTCACCTGTGATGCTCAGAAGACTGTCAGGATCAGAATGCTCAGAAGACTGTCAGGATCAGAATGCTCAGAAGACTGTCAGGATCAGAATGCTCAGAAGACTGTCAGGATCAGAATGCTCAGAAGACTGTCAGGATCAGAATGCTCAGAAGACTGTCAGGATCAGAATGCTCAGAAGACTGTCAGGATCAGAATGCTTAGAAGACTGTCAGGATCAGAATGCTCAGAAGACTGTCAGGATCAGAATGCTTAGAAGACTGTCAGGATCAGAATGCTCAGAAGACTGTCAGGATCAGAATGCTCAGAAGACTGTCAGGATCAGAATGCTTAGAATACTGTCAGGATCAGAATGCTCAGAAGACTGTCAGGATCAGAATGCTTAGAAGACTGTCAGGATCAGAATGCTCAGAAGACTGTCAGGATCAGAATGCTCAGAAGACTGTCAGGATCAGAATGCTTAGAATACTGTCAGGATCAGAATGCTCAGAAGACTGTCAGGATCAGAATGCTTAGAAGACTGTCAGGATCAGAGTACCTTCACTTGGCATGTTTAGCATTGTGAACATGTGTGTACCTCTTACAAGCACAATCACCTTTTATCTTTAGAAATTTCGTTTTTTTTTTTAAATGTACACTTTGCCTGGCAGTTTCTTGCGTTTTAAGGAAGTATTTTAATAGTGTTGACTCATGTAGTTGTAGTTCGGCCTCAATATGAATCAAAAGTTCTAAGTAAAATACTAGTTGTTCAATTCATATATCTTCATTTTCAGAGAAATGTTGGTATACTTTTATAGACATGAGGAATCCAAAAAATCAAATAAAGTACTAACTTGTAAAAAAAAAAGGAATGAATGCATTTGATATTAAACATCAGCAGAGGCAAAATGCCAGCACTCTGTAACTTCATGATTAATATATGTACTTTGTGTTTCTGTCATTTTTAATCCTCTGCGATTTCTTGAAAGAGATCTACTGACCCATGTTGTACCATGTGACCTTGGTTTGTCACGTTTTCCTAAAGTCTGTCTCATACATTCCAAACATCATAAATGTACACAATGTCTGTCAGCTGTTTGTACAACTGGTCAGGTCAGTGGTTTATTACTACAATTTCTCACATGTAACGACCTGCATCAGTGTTCTTAGAATATAATAATACTGATCTTAATGAATGAATAAACTGAATACCACGTAACCCTGGTGTGGTGTACCATTTTCAATGTCTAGTCTACCAAAGGATAGTTATTTAAACTGGAGATTGTTTGGCCAAACATGTAAATCAAGTGTATGCTGGCTATACCAGTTCTCTGCATCAGAGATACAGCACCTCTAATCCACATCTAAATATATATTTATAATTATTATATATTTTTTTAAAGATTGTTAGTTCTTGGATTAGTTATACTACTGTACTTTCTACTTTTTGATTGAAGATCCGTATATGTTTATTGTTTGCACTTTCCGGCCACAGTAAATTCTGTGTTTGTGTAAACCTACATGGTGAATAAAACCAAATTCTGATTCTTCTGATTGTCCTGCGGGCAGATCAGACTGCCCAGTAGAGGGCAGAAGAGGATCAAGCATCATATGTGCCTGTTTTTAAAGTACCTATTTCTTTTAGCTTGTGCAGGTGCAGTAGTAAAGACGGGTCAAGTCAATGCCTTCTAAAAGGCCTGTTTGCTAGCAGAACCCTTCTCACCAGCAGTAGGAAACACACAGAACCCTCCTGTCATCCAGGGTGGTGGGTATTGATCACCAGGGGAATGTTGCTGACGGGGCTGTGCAGAGAGGATGAACTGCAGGAGGCAGGAGAGGCTGTGCAGAGAGGATGAACTGCAGGAGGCAGGAGAGGGTCTTGGTGTTCTTTGCTGTTATCTGTCATAATATCCTCTAGCTCTGCTGAGCTAGTGGCTTCACATGCTAAACCACACCACCTCAGGAACTTGAACCTGAAGCCAGGTTCACAGTTTTGAAGGAGCAGTAATTTTTTGAAGGCTAATGCCCAACAGTGGCTTATATACCAGCCTTAGCTGAACATTCAAATATCTTTTTGAATAATAACAAATGGTGAGTCCTTGATTCGCGGGTTGATGTGCAGCTTCATGTGGTGTTAGATTGTGTTTCCTGTTTGCAGCCGTCAGTGTGTCTGAGAGGAGCAGATAGGAAAGGAGGAGAAAGGGGAGGAGGGGGAGAAAGGGGAGGAGGAGGAGGGGAGGAGAAAGGGGAGGAGGAGGGGAGGAGGAGGAGGAGAAAGGGGAGGAGGGGGAGGAGGAGGAGAAAGGGGAGGGGAGGAGGGGGTGTGGAGTCATGGGACCTCGTCTCCCAATTATAACCAAGACAACCACCTCAAGTGCTGCCTAGCCTTGCCTCGTCAGGTTGCCATGGAAACGAGAGGCCTCTGTCAGTCTTTTCCTTTTATACCGCTGAGGGGGGGGGGGGGGAGAGGGGGGATAATTAGGTCGTTGGTTTGGTGTTAATCCCAGAATTCCTCATCGTACCCAAGACGGAGAAAAAGTCTAGAAATATACTGGAATCAAAATTCCTTCCAGTCAAAGAACAGGTGAAAACTAGAGTATGAGAAACCTTCATAGATCAATAATGCAGGAACATCAGCTGGTCATTAATAATGACCAGCCTTGGTTCTCCAAAACCACCATTTTATATCCCCAGATGGTTATTCTGTTGTAGAAATGTTTTCCTTCCAAATGCGATACGGTATATACAATATGTCTACATGTTATTTGATTTTAACATGTAATGATGAGATTAGTGTTGCTCCCCCCGCCCCCCCGCACTCACACCAGGTGGGCAGCCCATCTCCTGTGTGATGATGTCATCGTAACCATTCTAATAGCGATGAATGAGACCCCGTGTCCGCCTCTCCAACACCCCTCCCCTTCCTCTCTCTCTCTCTCTCTCTTTGTCTCTGCATGCTTCTCTTTACTCACTATCAAAGCTACATTCAGAGAATCCTTTCTAAACACCTGGTAACTTCATAACTGGGGACAGTAAGAATGTACAGATGTGAAAGTTGTATTTTGAAATACACATGAACTAGCTAGAACCAACACAGACAAAAGTAAAAATATTTATATTCCCGTACACGCAGACATCGTTAGAATGAAGAAAGGAGGAAAATACCATTAGAAATGTCACCAGGTAAACTGGAGAACACTGTTCATGTTAGAGACGACATGGTCCACTGCCTCCAAAACTACAGTAAATACTTCTACTGACTCGAAGGGACAGTTCATGCAGGAAGGAGATCATTTATAGAGTTTCAGGACTAATCTGGTCCTCTTCATTTTTTTCTTCCTTGTCCTTTGTCCTCTTCAGTTTGATGGTTGAGATGGACTAGAATCAGATCTAGTATATCAGTCCATCTTGCCACACCTGTGGTTGGTACCTTGTATCCTGAACATGGTTGAACAACATCAGATCAGACCGTCATCTCTCTGACCGTGTGTGGAGGCAGTCACTGTCTTCAGACACTGTGTGACTTAGTTTCAAACTACAGATTATCTGATGAATCTCATAGCCAATGTTAACATACACAATGTGGGAAGTATGTCAATTTATGGTGAAGTTACTGTGTGTGTATGAGTGTGTGTGTGTGTGTATGAGTGCGTGTGTGTGTGTAGGAGTGTGTGTGTATGAGTGTGTGTGTGTGTGTGTGCTCAGTGTCATAGCGCATGAGGTGTGACGTGAGAGCATGTGTTTCTATTCCTATGCTCAGGCTTGTAGAGAGGATTTGAGAGGCGACTATTCAGATTAAAGACCGTCAGGGATTAGAGGCACTGCAGGATAGAGTCCGCTTGCTACAAGAAACCGTCTACGAACTGTGACTTGGTATCTGTCCTAGTGAGAGCGGTTAGGATGACAGTCACAGTGACAAGACCCAAGGTGACAGTTGTTGCTTTAGTTACACACTTGTCTCCCCAGCTCTCACATGACAAACGGACATGTTTTGTTGTTGTCCGGAATATTGGACTAAATGTAATCGCCTCTCTTCTCTTCAATCTCCAATATTCTTCCTCCGGTTTACAACATAATGTTTCTCCAATGGTCACATTTGCTGTAATCTAATCATATGAATGCAGAGAAATCACACTAGATTTCCCTGAACGTTTGTCCCCACAGCAGACACCCCTGTTCCGTCCAAACCTCCTCCTCTGGGTCCACATCAGCAAACCGTCTGGCTCCAGACTCCCGGCAACACGACAACCAGACCTGCTTGCTGAGGAGACACAGCCCTGCACAGGCCCAGAGCACGGCCCAACCGGGTCCATAGGACACAAGCAGCTGCTCCGTTTGTTTCCCTTTGCCTCCTCATGAATATTAAGGGACTGGAGGCTGGGGAGAGGAGGAGGAGGGAGGCGTGGACAAAGGGAGAGAGGGAGAGGAGGTAGAGGGGGAGGAGGGAGAGGGGGATGATTTCGTCAGAGGGCTAGGTCGATGCGCAGGCTCTCTAAACACAGCTGAGGCAGCCTGCTGATTGGAAAACAACGCTCTGTGTTTCTGCCTGGCCGCAAGAGAACACAGTAGAACGACGAGAGCCAATATAACAACAGCACCGGCTATTGTCTCTCTCTCTGCTTTTCTCTCTCTCCCTCCCTCCCTCTCTCTCCCTCTCTCTCTCTCTCTCTCTCTCCCTCTGTTCTTCTCCTTCACACTGGAGTGACGGAGGTTGTCGCTAGCTGGCAGCAGCAGGATTGTCAGAGGAAGGTGGCGTCGTCAGAGTCAGAGGGGTCTTCGTGCTGACTTCTATCTGGGAGGCACATCTACACCAGGTATTTCTGATCTCCTGCATGTTCTCTAGCCTGCAACTCCTATCCTCCCCTCCTTCACCCTCCATCATGTGAGACCACGGCTGGCTCCATCTTTTCTTACCTTCCCTTTTCCTGCTCTCCCTCCCCCTCCCGTTTCATTCCTCCTCAGACGAGATGGACAATGTAAAAATATATACTTACAGTATATAGAGTATTTACTATATATACACACATATTGAGACACTGGGAGAAACATATTATTAACATTTACTAATCAAATTCCACCAAATAAAAAAAACACATATTTGTTTAAATTCCAAGTGTGCCAAATCAGTTTTACCTATGACGAAGATGAGGAATCTTCTGATGTGGCTGTACTGCATGGAGACTAGTGATGCTTAGAGACTAGTGATGCTTAGAGACTAGTGATGCTTAGAGACTAGTGATGCTTAAGAGACTAGTGATGCTTAGAATGGAGAATACTGGCAATGAACATGTGTTATGAAATGAATCCACGCATGCATATGTAAATAATCAACCTAATCATGTTTGCATCCTAGCTCAAACGTCTTAAAATAAACATTTATTATTTCAATTATTCGAATGCAATTAATTGTAAATTGAATTGGCAAAGTATTGATTTGAGAATCATATTGATTTTCTCTCCGTCAGTGGAATGTTTGTTTCAGTGTAAAATGGGGCCAGCGATTTGGTTCCATTGCATTAAACGACCTCTGACGAGGTCCTCTGACTGAGGTCCTCTGATTGGCTGGTTGTGTTCCTGGTGGCTTGTGTGTGTTCCCTGGCTCCTGGCAGGGAACACAGTCACACACCTGGACCAGCAGGTCCACATGAAGGTCAAACAACATGCACACGCTCATCTCCCTCTGTCGCCTCGAGTAAGCCTGCCACTGGAACTCCACCAGAACGTCACTAGACACCCCTCTGCTACTGATGAATACCACTAACAGATCAGCTGGATTCTCAAGGCCAAAATCTGTCAAGCTAAGCCGGACACTGAACTACAAATGCAGCATTTTGGATTCAGGATCACAATCCTTGTATAGATCTATTGATTTGGCACAAAGACATCCGTTTCTGTTTTATAGAAACATTGTTCCTCCATTCCAGCATCCTTTCTGACTAATTTCCTGTATTTGATATGAAGTCTCGGTTTGGTCGTGATTTTCATGCGGATCATTGGTCTGTTTTCTAAACGAGGTCTACTGTGTGTCGTCACGGAGACAGTTGATGATTCATCACTGTCTCTCTGTTGTGAGGGATTGTGGGTAATGTAGTCCCTGTCTTGACTGGGCTGTCAAGACAATTATACATTGCAAACGTCTCAGTATAAAAAGGGGAAATAGGAGATATAGAAAGAGAGAATGTTATTGTAGTCAGAGATATAAATATTGTTCTGGTAGTCAGACATAGAGAATGTTATGGCTACTCACAGATAGATGCGTGAGGAAGTCAAAGACAGATGGATGGAGGATGAGAGAATAATATAATAATAATATTGGGTTGATGCACTTTGCTGAGTATGTTGAGAAGCCAGAGAAAGGCTAACACAAGCTTGTTTAAATGGATTCTCCTCCTCTCCCTGGACTAGAGGCTCCAAGGGGGTTAAAAGACAACAATCACTTCCTCACTCACTCCAGTAATTACATTGCACCAGGAGTCTGACTTAAGTGCCAGGAGTCTGACTTAAGCACCAGGTGTCTAACTTAAGCACCAGGAGTCTGACTTAAGCACAACTATCTGTCCAACAGCCCTTTCTGCAGTGTTACTATTGTTCAAGAAACATCTTTTATCTCTGTTGAGTGATCTGATGGGATTGGTTGGGGTGAAATGTTTAAGTGTTAAGGAAAGTGCAATATTACAGTTTAGAATGTGTTTTCCAATTAGATTAGCTAATTGCGTACAAGGTTTTATTATGTTTTAATTATATTCTTTGACACCTCTGACTGACACAAGCATTCTATGCCACTTTTTTACTCTGACATTCTTTTGCTTGGGGAATAAATCTCTAATCAGCAGCTGGACTCCATGATGTCTGGACATCATATTGTCCTTGTAATGAGAGCCTGTCTTCAATCCCCTCAACATCAATTACATCCCAACAGTGGGGCCTAATTCACTAGTTTACTGAGGCTCCTCCTGGGTCACTAGCAGAGAGGTTGAACCGTAGGTAATAACAGTGGGTAATAACAGTAGGTAATAACAGTGGGTAATAACAGTAATAACAGTGGGTAATAACAGTGGGTAATAACAGTGTATTGGTGGAATAACAGTGTAATAACAATGCAAAAATAACCAGTTTTTGCCTCTGCCTGTAGGTCAGTCTGTTTAGCGGCTGTTCCTGCCCCCTCAGTCATGTTAACCGTCACTCATCCCCATTCTACATCCAGGCATCATCTATACCTTCTATATGCAGTTCTTTAAGAAAAACAAAGGAGAAATGTAAATCTCTCTTGTAGTGCAAGGTTTTTTGCCATTTGTAACAAGTACAGGTACATAGGAGTTCTTAATAACCCTGCCTGACCCTACGATGTGAAGCCTGTTGTAAATAACCCTGTCTCCCTGTCTCCCAGAGCCCCCCTCTCTCAGACCAGACGTCCTGATGGAGGCCCCGCTGGTGTGTCTGGACGAGGAGTTCGAGGACCTGCGACCGTACAGGATGGAGGACCAGGATCAGACCTCCCCCTGCTCCTCCCCCTACCACGACTCCTTCACCACCACCACCGCCCCCCTGGCCCCCCCGGCCCCCCTCACCCGAGAGGACTTCTCTGAGCTGGAGAACTTCTCTGAGATGATGAGCTTCAAGTCCATGGAGGATCTGGTGAACGAGTTTGACGAGAAGCTCAACGTGTGTTTCCACAACTACAACACGAAGACGGAGGTCCTGGCTCCGGTCCGGAACCAGGCCCATGCAGAGGAGGACGAGGAGAGGCTGCAGGACGAGGAGTGAGTATCATCCTGACGGCTGCCCTGCCCTGACGACTACCCCGCCCTGGCGGCTGCCCCGCTGGGCCTCCCCAGGCCCGTCCAGCGTTCAGCTGGGCCTCCCCAGGCCCGTCCAGCGTTCAGCTGGCCTCCCCAGGCCCGTCCAGCGTTCAGCTGGCCTCCCCAGGCCCGTCCAGCGTTCAGCTGGGCCTCCCCAGGCCCGTCCAGCGTTCAGCTGGGCCTCCCCAGGCCCGTCCAGCGTTCAGCTGGCCTCCCCAGGCCCGTCCAGCGTTCAGCTGGGCCTCCCCAGGCCCGTCCAGCGTTCAGCTGGCCTCCCCAGGCCCGTCCAGCGTTCAGCTGGCCTCCCCAGGCCCGTCCAGCGTTCAGCTGGGCCTCCCCAGGCCCGTCCAGCGTTCAGCTGGCCTGCCCAGGCCCGTCCAGCGTTCAGCTGGGCCTCCCCAGGCCCGTCCAGCGTTCAGCTGGCCTCCCCAGGCCCGTCCAGCGTTCAGCTGGCCTCCCCAGGCCCGTCCAGCGTTCAGCTGGGCCGCATCATGAATTATTCACCATGTTTGAGTTTGCTTCCCCTCTCCTGCTCTGCCTGCTCCCTGCCCAGCAGTCTGCCTGCTGTACTGCCTCCCCGCAGCGCAGAGGGACATTCTCACACTGGAGGGGAACGAAGCCTCACACTAAAAATAGCCCAGTTGGACATGCCCTTGGGTACGCCTGTTGATCCACATGCTGAGTTCAGGGAACATGAAATGATGAGCAGACAAGTGAATGTGTGTGAGTGGGTTAGGGTTAGTCTGGTTCTACGACGTGCCAGTGTGTAAGAGTCTGGGAGGTCTACAACATGTGTGTGTGTGTGTGTGTGTGTGTGTAGACAGCAGGCATGACCTGTGAGGTCATTGCTGTGATGAATGGCTGCTTGTTTTCCCGACATGGCAGTGCCACTAGGAGGAGGCAGTGCCACTAGGAGGAGGCAGGGCACCAGGCCAAGCAGGAGGAAACTCACACAAAGCAAGAGCTCTTTCACTCCATGTCATTGTCCCTCAAACAGTCGACTGGACTGCGGCTCTAGCGGTTTTCTAAGACAACTTAACACAATGATGTGAGAAGCTCCTTTATCTAAACCTCTTGTCAGTGGACACCTTTCACGGAGGAGAGAGCTTGGCTGTCAGACTTCCACAGGAAGTTCAGATCCGTAATGTTTTTTCATGCCATCGATTCAACTAACCGTTATTGATTGGGGAAGAGGGTTGGACGGTGAATGGAAGATGAAGTAATCAGGGATTCCAGTCTGTGATGTGGGTCATGTTTATGTTTCAGTGTGTGGGACGCGCTGACAGACAACTACGTCCCGTCCTCGGTGTCCAGCTGGGACGAGCCCAACTCAGAGGGGATGAACGGGAACCTCTCCGACCAGGAGGTAAAACAGCCTCCTCTTTACTGGCTCCTCTTTACTGGCTCTCTACACCTCCTCTTTACTGGCTCTCTACACCTCCTCCCTCTCCCTCCTGGCTCTCTACACCTCCTCTTTACTGGCTCTCTACACCTCCTCCCTCTCCCTCCTGGTCTCAACATCTCCTTACCTGCACATGCTTCTGGCCTTCCCTCACTGGCAGTAAAGAGCGTGTTGTTGTTTTGGTTACTATGGTTTTCAGTTAAGGAGACTGCAGTATTTGTTGACTTTTTTGTCATAAGTAAAGTAACCAAGAGTGCATTTTATTTCTGAACTCTGATGTTGAATTCCCAGTTTCTTTAAAAGCTTGAATTCCTAAATTCTAACTAATGAATTCCTAAATTCATTAGTTATATTTGTGATGAGTTTTCAGTGTATTTGAAGCCCAAATCTTTGCTTTCTGTGTGACTGCAGCTGTAGCCTTCTGACGGTCCTTCATGTTAACTGGAACATTCTGCGTGACTGAGAGCGAGCGCTCTAGGATAGAATACATGACACATCTTTCTCGAAGCTGAGGCCAATTCTGCAGATTAAAAGACGATTCTGTTTTCCTCCAGATTCATGAAAAAGAAGAAGAGGAGATGAACGAGAAGAACGACAACGCTAACTGTCTGAGCGAGGAGCCGCTCGTCACAGCTGACCAGGTGACCACAACACACTTCCTGTTACCTGCTGGTTATCACAGCTGACCAGGTGATGCAGAACACACACTTCCTGTTACCTGCTGGTTATCACAGCTGACCAGGTGATGCAGAACACACACTTCCTGTTACCTGCTGGTTATCCAGGAAGCAAAACCAGACTCGCAAAGACCTCTTATTTTGGGGATTCTTATTTTTATTAATAATTCAGGATCTATGTCAAATGAAGTATATAGTCCTGGAGTACACTAGTTACTATTCATGGGAAAGCACTCATGCATCTTCCTGTCTCGCCCCACCATGTTGAAGGTTATTGAGGAGATAGTTGAGATGATGGAGAACTCCCCGGACCCCGGAGAGACGGAGGAGGAGGATGAGGAGGAGAGCGTCCACTCCTCCACCAAGACCAGCCCCTCGCTCCTGGAGGAGATCCGGCAGCTGTCTCTGGCCTCCAACAACAACTGCTCCTACGAAGGTGAGGAGGAACCCCACGGATGCTGCTTCTGGTCCTGACGTGCACATGCACGTGCACATCACAGCCAGGATAACTCTATCCTGACGTGCACATGCATGTGCACATCACAGCCAGGATAACTCTATAGCCTCGTTCACACCAGGCAAACTTCATATGTGTTGCCTTGGAAGGTCATTCATTTACATACCAATCTGCACAAATGTGGCTAATCTACCGCATCGGCCAAACATCTCAAATCTACAATCAGTCGTCACCCGGAGACAAACAAATGCAAGAGCCCAACAATCCAGTTCTGCCATGCTTGTTTGGTCTGTACCACTTCACATTGTGTTCCTCTGAGGTCTGGCACGCCTTGTTACCAAACATGGTACTGTCCAGGGACACAGTGCAGGTCCCTGTCGAGGGACAGATTGTGTGACCATGTGGCTCGCCTGCATGGGCCATGTTCCCTCGTCTTCCTCCCTGTGTGGGGCTAGGGAGTGTGTGTGTGAGAGTGTGTGTGTGAGTGACTGTGTGTGTGTGTGTGTGTGTATGTTCTATTTATATAAACAGTGAACCCTCATTCTGGTGGATGTTGAGTGTAATCTTGTCCCTGGGCAGGCCTGAGCATGATGCCGGGCCCAGCCCTGGAGCAGCTGCTGACCAGGGTGGAGGCCGCGATCCGTGAGTACTCAGAGGAGCTCGTCACCCAGCTGGCTCGCAGAGACGAGCTGGAGTTTGAGAAGGAGGTGAAGAACACCTTCATCACCCAGCTGATGGAGGTGCAGAACAGGCAGAAGGAGCAGAGGGACGGAGGGAAGCGCCGGCGCAGGGACAAGGGCCTCAGCCTGCAGGGCAACACCACCGTCAGCCCTGCCCCCACCACCCTGGGCACCACCATGCCCATAAAGGTGAGCGCTGTGTGTGTGTGTGTGTGTGTGTACAAGTAGGGATGCCCTTTAAGTGCATGCATTTACAGTATGTGTTTGTGTGAAGCATGTGTACACCGCACGTGAGATGCAGAGATGTGGAGATGGAGTGTGTTCATGTACACACCCAGACAGCTCTTATGGACAAGCTAATGGACGCCCACATTAGCAGCTAACTGCACTTTACAGGAAGGGGGCTTAGTGACAACGCACTAACAGCATGGATCAGCCCTGCTTGTCAATATCCAGGAACACATGAATAACTTATGCTCTTTGGACAGAGACATGATAGATAAAATAACCAAGTAGCACATTGTAGCACTATCGGGACAGTTACATCCATGTAGGTTGAAGACACTTAAACTTAACATACAACATTGTCATGTATGTCTCACCCTCTCATCTCTCAGTCATTAGTCTGTCCTGCCAAGGCATTCCTGCTAGGTCTGCCTCACATGCATATTGATCATTATGTTAGAATCAGTCTATGCAGGTCATAACAGCCCAGTAGAGAGGATGTACAGGTTATAACAGCCCAGTAGAGAGGATGTACAGGTTATAACAGCCCAGTAGAGAGGATGTACAGGTTATAACAGCCCAGTAGAGGGGATGTACAGGTTATAACAGCCCAGTAGAGAGGATGTACAGGTTATAACAGCCCAGTAGAGGGGATGTACAGGTTATAACAGCCCAGTAGAGGGGATGTACAGGTTATAACAGCCCAGTAGAGAGGATGTACAGGTTATAACAGCCCAGTAGAGAGGATGTACAGGTTATAACAGCCCAGTAGAGGGGATGTACAGGTTATAACAGCCCAGTAGAGAGGATGTACAGGTTATAACAGCCCAGTAGAGGGGATGTACAGGTCATAACAGCCCAGTAGAGAGGATGTACAGGTTATAACAGCCCAGTAGAGAGGATGTACAGGTTATAACAGCCCAGTAGAGAGGATGTACAGGTCATAACAGCCCAGTAGAGAGGATGTACAGGTTATAACAGCCCAGTAGAGAGGATGTACAGGTTATAACAGCCCAGTAGAGAGGATGTACAGGTTATAACAGCCCAGTAGAGAGGATGTACAGGTCATAACAGCCCAGTAGAGAGGATGTACAGGTCATAACAGCCCAGTAGAGAGGATGTACAGGTTATAACAGCCCAGTAGAGAGGATGTACAGGTTATAACAGCCCAGTAGAGAGGATGTACAGGTCATAACAGCCCAGTAGAGAGGATGTACAGGTTATAACAGCCCAGTAGAGAGGATGTACAGGTTATAACAGCATTGTCCTTGTCCCTCAGCGCTTCAGTATGGAGGGTCTGTCCAACATCCTGCAGACCGGCATCAGGCAGACGTTCGGGGGCACAGGAAACGACAAGCAGGTGAGGTCAAAGGTCACTGTGACCTGACATAGCTACACCTAGCATAACCACAGCTAGCATAGCCACACCTAGCATAACCACAGCTAGCATAGCCACACCTAGCATAACCACAGCTAGCATAGCCACACCTAGCATAACCACAGCTAGCATAACCACAGCTAGCATAACCACACCTGCGGTCTATCAGGACCAAAATCTCACAACACAAGAATAGTTTCTTCCTGTTTACAGCCGTTTTCGTCAACAAGACCAACACTGTCACCGACAGTTCCTCTGGCTACGCTCATTCTTATAGCTCAGTTACCACATTTTAGACATAGTTTAGCATGGTTTGTCATCTGACGTTTTAGAGCTATACAAAACATTTACAGTTCCTATGTTCTAATAGTTTCATGCTAACTTGAACGTGTCTGTCCTGGTTCAGTACCTGAACACTGTCATCCCCTACGAGAAGAAGGTGTCTCCTCCCTCTGTGGACGACCTGCAGATGCTAACCAACAGTAGGTGGAGCCAAGAGCTCAACACCTGGGGCCTGCTCCATACACTCAACACCTGCTCCATACACTCAACACCTGCTCCATACACTCAACACCTGCTCCATACACACTTGGCTCACTGTGAAGGTAAATAATCCTGTTCAGTCAAGCTGGTCTGATCTGTGCCCTTCTCCCCCCCCCAGTTCTTCATGCTATGAAGGAGGACAGTGACAAGGTGCCTACTCTGTTAACTGACTACATATTAAAAGGTAAGTTCTATAAATTGCAACCCTTTTATTTTCATACAGTTAAGCAATATTGCAAAATACTACAAGTAGGCCTACCTAGCTGCACATTACATGAATAGGCTACTATTAAAAACGTTATTATACCTGTTACGTGCACGCCTAGTGGCAGGGTGTTAGAGGGATGGTTCATATTCCTTTCTCGGAAGTAACTTTTAAGTATAACACTTTAGTGGCGCGGCGGCCCTGCACATGGTGGTGATGGAAAGGGGAGTGGGACTACGCCCTGTGTCCTGATTGGGGCCCAGGTAATCATGGGGAGGGGTTTGGCCTTTTTGAACTCCAATTGGGGCCCCAACCGTTACGGTCGTCGTTGTCTAGGGGGATAATATTTGACTGTCACCGATGCTATGGCTAACAAGCGGCGGGCTCCGACAGGTGAAACTGGGAAGGAGAACCGGGAAAACTCACCCCCAGCAAGGTAGACTCCCACTCCGGTCTCCGGGACAGCTCAAGCCGCCGTTCCGTTTGGTGAACAGCTGGTTCGCAGTTGGTATACTCGATCAGTTTGATATAGCCTATAGACATTAAGCACGGCGTCACGCAAAGTAAAAAGTGGAAAAGTAGCAGAGGGGAAACAATCTAAGAGGGAAACAGAAACCCAGGAGACAACGGGTCGGCATCGATGGTTACCTCCACACCAAAACAAACTCAGATGTTCCCCCATCTTCCCGCCTCCGCGAGTTCAAAAAGGCCAAACCCCTCCCTCCCCATGATTACCTGGAGCTGAATATGAACCATCCTTCTAACACCCTGCCACTAGGCGGGCACGTAACATACGACTACTCGTTTTGTATCTAGAAACGTTTATAACATTAATTGTAAATCAAGCTGGGAAAACTGAGAGCAGTTGCTCTTGTATTCTGACTTGGCTTTGTGTCTTGTCTCCAGTGTTATGTCCTACCTAAAGAAACCAAGCCATGACCTGCTGTCTGAATGAGAGTTCAGGGAGGGTTTCTCCAACCTGGCAACCCCTCCAGTCCAAGCTGCATGAGCTCCTTTCCCCTTTCATTATCAGCCATGGATCTTTAACATCTAA
>CM042877.1:1907168-1986168 GCA_023658055.1 Thaleichthys pacificus
TCACGTATACACAAGTATACACACACACAGATACATAGACACACTCTCTCTCACACACACACACACACACACTTTAATTTAACTTCACGTTTAGCTTGTTGTTCGAGGTTTAGTAGTTCTGCTGTTTCCCTAGCCCATCTGTTGATAAAGTGGGGCAGCATCAGCTGCTAAATATTTGACCACACATCACTAATGGCTCCCAGTTTCAGAGTCATTAACGATGCAGCGTATTAACATGTTTAGAACGCAATTACTCTGCAGATTCACAGATTTGGGGGGGAAATGAGGCCAAATTCCAAACACTGCATTATTAATCGTTGTTTCTGAGCCTTTGTCTGATTTTTTATCGGAGAAAAAACATCCACTGCGTTTTTTGTGGAGGTTTCATCCTCTCAATTCAAGTAGTCAAGAGAAACAGGCTGGAAGGTTCCAGAAAAGGTGTGATTGGGAAGCGAAGAAAAGGGAGAAAAGGGTGAGAAAAGAGAGAGTGAGATCAAATTGACATGAAGAGAAAGAGAGGGGGGGGGGAGGAGAGAAGGTATGACAGAGAGAGAGAGAGAGAGAGATGAGAGAGAGATAAAGAAAAGAAAAAAAGCGGGGGAGAGGGGAGAGGGGGGAGGGAGAGAGAGGGTACAGATCAGTGTGACAGTCCAGACATGGAGACAGTCCGTCAGCAACCTGTGGTGTCGAAGATGTTCTAATGAGAGCCTCCAGTGGACATGACAACTCACCCACCCAGTACTGCTGCTCCTCTCCCCATCTCCTCCTCTCCTCTCGCCCCTCTCCATCTCTCCCCTGTCCTCCCCATCTCCTCCCCATCCCTCCCCATCTCCTCCCTCTCCCCCTCTCCATCCTCCTCCATCTCCTCTCCCCCCTCTCCCTCATCTCTCCCCCTCTCCTCCCATCCCTCCCCATCTCCTGAAATCTCATAATCTACCCCCTGATGTCCACCAACTGCCTCCCTGCCACTTTCATCCCTCCCCCTCTACCCCCTTACACACACACACACACACACACACTACATCCCCACACACACCTACTCCCACACACACCTGCCGCAGCGTACTGACATCAGGGCAGAGGAGGGAGGGAGTGCGACGCGGCGTGAGGAGCTCCAGGGTTATTGTGTTCCAGGGTTAGAGGTTGTTGGAACAGAACTCCCATCAGCCCATCCTTCGCAGAACACAGTGCCCTTTAATGCCGCAGTCAAAACTGTTTGGAGAGCATCAAAGCTAAGGCGATTGACCTGGATTCTCGATATCGGCACAAACAGAATTGCTCAATGCAACACTGAGTGGAATGAGGCTTGACAAGACCTCTTTCTTTCCCTCTCTCTCGCTCAGTCTTGCTCGTTCTCGTCTTTGATGTGGGGTAAAGCTCTTTGGAGCCTGTACTGCCTGGTAGCCAGAGCAGTCTAAAACAAGATAAAAGAGGTGTCCCAACCATCAGTCTGTCTTTCTCTACATGCTTTAATCCATCCTTTGATTCACCTATCTCAAACAGTCAACGCCTCCTTCCATCCCTGCCCTTCTCCCCGCGTTCTGATTGGCCGTTCTGATCGATGCCTGCCTGCCCCCCCCCCCCCTCCCCTCATTAACCTCAAGGTCCTTTCCGTGCCACACCACACCAATGAGAGCGCTGTATCAGACCACCCAATAAATCAATTATCCAATCAGGAGCTTTCATTCGTTAGGGAGGAGGTAAGAGAAGGCCTGTTCAGCCAATGAGATCCAAGGAGAGAAGGACTCCTGTAATAGCATGAGATGCTTGGGATGCTTCCGGATGTCGGATATTATCTTAAAGAGGAGCTTTAAAAGAACACAATGAAATGTAATAGTGATGTCATTTAAATTGATGATTTAATTCCCAAAAAGCACAAGAAGATCAGATTCCATTCACAGCAGACAAAACTTGTTCTCTAATCTGTGTACATTACCCAGCAAGCACGTAACTATGGGAACATTAATAAGACTCTTTTTCCTTTACAACTCAATTAAAAAAAGAAGACAAAAGAAATGATGGCACTGCTCAAGATTAAGTCTTAATCCATGTAATACTACAAAACGCATTGTTGGGCAGAGCATTGAAATTACAAGCATTGCCCCAGTTAGTTCTAGTGAGAATTGTGATAACTGTAGCAGTCTCTTGCTAGCGGTCCGTGTCTCGCTAATGAATCCACCGCGTCCTAATGCAAATTCCTCTGGCACCGTCATCAAAACTGGATAAAAATGTAAAATGCCATCAGCATACAGTAATTCAAAGAGGCTTCGTTTTAAGCACTTCTCACACAGGTAATATAACGCTCTTCTCGTAAACACAGGTCTTGTGTGTATTAAATGTCATATTAATAAATGTCGATATCATTCCTTTTCACTACAGTGCGCATTTTTTACTCTTAATTGTCAAACGCAATTATCCATGACCTACTTCAGACGGGAGAAATACTATTCTTTAATTGTCTTCTATTCCCTGGAGAGAGAAGCAGGGTATGTTCTCTGTAATTACCAACCAGTCTGGAAAATAACTCATAAAACGTTAATGATGCACTTTCAGCAACACTAATCTGGAGGTTGGTGTTTAATCACCATGTTTCTTTAAGATATTTAAACATGGAAGCCATCTGTCAGCCCAGTCAAACACAGAAACACAAATTTAGTCATCATTACGGATAGCCAATAGAAATGTGACTACTAAGAATTGAAATCTGTGTCGGGAAATACAGATACAGAACTACCCCCCCATCCCCCCCCCCCACCCCCACCCCCCACCCCAACTACTGCATTTAAATTTTGTATTTTGTTGTATTTTGAATTTTTTATTCAAATTGACATGGTGCGCACCGGGTGGAAGGAAATGATGTTGACATTTTTTCCACGACCGCTTCACTTCCTGTATCTCTTTCATAATGCACGTGGCTGTCAGTTTCGTCTGGCGCCACAGGGCCTCATACATGGTGTAACGTACACATGTCTATGTCCACACAGGAGGAGTCGGGGAACTTATCAAACTACTCGCTGAGCACTCGAACACAGACGAATCCCTTGTGCGCACCGAGACAATTCATATTTTATCTATTGCGACAGTTGGAATTTTAATTCGGTGTTAACCGACCTACTAGCTTACACTTAAAACCGTCTGTATGGACCCTTTCCACTGTATGAAGCTTTCCACTGCACCACATAAAGGAACATTTATCTGATAGTCGAGTGGAAAAAGATAAAGTAGAATTCTACCTTGTCAGTTACTGCGGGACAAGTTCGCTGACACAGTACTGATTCTCCTATGGAGTGGCATCAGTATTCAACCTGTGGTTTTACTGCTTTGCCAAAGTGTTCTGGATATTCAGAGCTTTAAACAAAGTGGGAGTCTTCCTAAATGAGCCTCTTTGCCACCTTAGACCTTCCAGGTAAAAACATGCAGGCCAGACTAGCAAATAGCCAGTCAGCTATCCAGTTAGTAACCAACCTACACCTCTTCAGCCAGACAGACTGCAGCCCAGCCAACCAGCCAGCTATCCAGTCACCCAGCCAGCCGGCCAGCCAGCAACCCAGAACCAGACAGACAGCCCAGCAAATCAACTGGGTAGGATGCAAACAACCAGTAAGCCAGTCAGCTAGCCAGCCAGCCAGCCAGCAACCCAGAACCAGACAGACAGCCCAGCAAATCAACTGGGTAGGATGCAAACAACCAGTAAGCCAGTCAGTCCAGCCAGCAGTCAGTCAGGTGAATCACATGCCACAAGGTAGAAGGGGCCTACTTGGAGAATCCAACATGGACGCCGGCATCATTGTCACAAAGGAATGAAGCTGTGTTACATTTACATTCAGTCATTCAGCAGACGCTCTTATCCAGAGCGACTTACAGTAAGTACAGGGACATTCCCCCCCCGAGGCAAGTAGGGTGAAGTGCCTTGCCCAAGGACACAACGTCATTTGGCACGGCTGGGAATCGAACTGGCGACCTTCAGATTACTAGTCCGACTCCCTCACCGCTCAGCCACCCGACTCCCTGTGTTGACGTCTGCAGAGGAGGAGCGCCTCTCTCTTCCACCTGAGGAGCACCTCTGCCTGACAGGCCCCCGCACAAACAGCTCCCACATGAAAGGGGAGTGCCAGTCAAAGCCAATTCTCTTTGGTTTTTAACCCACTTCAATGCCTCTAAACATCAGCACACTGAGCGCTCACGCCCAAGACGCCTTAGTCAAGAAAAACACACACTGGATACGAACCGACACGCACTCACACGACAAGACACCAGATGCACACGCATACACACACACACACACGTCGAGTGTGAACACACACGACCAGATAAACACATTAGCAAATACTCAAACACACACACACACCACTACACACCCTCACACTCACACCTGCCATCCTGATCAATGACATTGTCTGCGGGGTTTTCCAAGTGACACACATCTGTGAATCTTCACATCAGACGGTGAATAACTCATTCCAGCGAAGGCTCTCCAAAGACCACGTGGCAGCACCTTGACTCACAGCCTTGTGGAGCAACACTGGGCAGAGAGACACTGAAGCGTCACACTAAAGGAAAATATCGACCACATTCTCCGTTCTGTGTAAGTCTCCTGTATCAATCAATAGTTCCATCTTCTATCATACATCCATCTATCCATCTATCTACCCTTCCAGCTAACAAACTGGCCAGTTAGTACTGAACAGACAGGCAGACAGGCAGACAGGCAGACAGGCAGGTAAGCAGGTAAGCAGGCAGGCAGACAGGCAGGTAAGCAGGTAAGCAGGTAAGCAGGTAAGCAGGCAGGCAGGCAGGCAGGTAAGCAGGCAGACAGACAGGCAGGTAAGCAGGCAGGCAGGCAGGCAGGTGATATATATGTGTATAATGATGTACAGCGTGTCAGACCAGGGGGCAGTGTGTGTCTTCTCTCTCCTGCTCTCAGACAGGAAGTCTGTCAGAATAAAAATAAAGAAAAAAGGATCCGTGTCACAACCTCGCCCGAGAAGCTCCGCCCCCCTCCCCAGGAGCGGACCGGGTCTTGCGATGAGTGATGGTGCCCCCCCCCCCTCCCTCGACCCCCCCTCCATCCCCAGGCCTCGATCGCTCCATCTCTCCTTTCTCCCACCCATCCTCCCCTGACTACCCCTCTCTCTTCATTAGCCTGACACACTCGCAGCTGAGGTTTCACGCACACGCCTACACACTCCACATACACACTGCAAACACATACAATACACACTTACTCACACACACACACGCCGCCTACACAGCTACACACTCCCACATACACACTGCAAACACGTACAATACACACTTACACACACACACACCTACATCCACCTACACCCACACACACACCCACACACACACCCACACACACACGCGTACACACACCCAAGCCAATTATAGAGCCCAGCCCAGTCAGAGTGAGCTGTGTAGCAGCGTCTGGTCAGAGTTAACACTGCAACACCGGCTGTCAAGTCAGACAGATAACTGATGAATATATCCACCTTGGACACAGTAATCTCAACATCTTTATTCAAGAGATTGGATCTGCTGCTCCAATATTTTAGGAATATGAAACTTCGTGCTAACCAATACTAAGCCTCTGTAATCTAAGTTACATGTCAGCCACTTGTGGGTCGCAAATTATCATAAATTATCTGGGGGAGAACAGAGGAGAGAGAGAGAGAGAGAGAGAGAGGAAGAGAGAGAGAGAGAGAGAGAGAGATCAATACGGGTCGGAAATATTCCCAACTGTCGGAGTTACCGTGGACAACCACGTCAGCTGCCTGTAGGTCTGTCTGGCTCGTGTGTTAAGCCCTCCTGACATGAATCCTTCTATCATCCAGAGAGACTTCTAGAAAACTCAGGGGCTGTGGGACTCTCCACCATGATTCGACGTAAGCCTTATTTCTTTTCGCGAAGCGGGATTCGAACCCGCGCACGCAAACTCACGGGGACGCAAGCTGAAAATATCACCTTCAGAAGCCTCCATTACTCAGCCAGAAAACATGGCCCTGGGAACCTTATACGGAGAAAAGCTCATCTAAGATTACGGCCAATCCAGGGAATTCACCCATGCCTGTTTTGTCGTCATGGCGTGGAGTGATTGATCGCTGTGACCCGCGAGGCAAGATCGAACCAAGGGTACGGACCACAACATCTGGTTACAGTCAATAAGGCATCTTGTGTGATGAAGGTGGAGGGAGGGAGGGAGGGAGGGAGAGGGGGAGGAGAGAAAGAGAGAGAAGGGAGAAAAGGGTGAGTGGTGGAGAGAGGTGAGAGAAGAAATAAAGAAGGAGAATGGGGAACAAGAGATTGAAAGAGAGAGAGAGAGGGGAGAGAGGGAGAGAGAAAGAGAGAGTGAGAGAGAGAAATAAAAGAAAATGAGAGCGAGTGAGAGAGAGACAGGGCTAAATTTATGTCCATCCACTCTTCAACCCCAAGGTTGTCATCTGCCGGTTCTCTATTTATCTTCCTAAGTGATGAGCATGGATGCAGTTAGGCAGAGATGAACTAAGGCCTGCCTCTATCTCTCTCCTCTCTTTCTCCCTCCCTCTCTCCCTCTCTCTCTCTCTCTCTCTCCCTCCCCCTCTCCCCCTCTCCCTCTCTCCCTCTCTCCCCCTCTCTCCCTCTCTCCCTCTCTCCCTCTCTCCCTCTCTCCCCCTCTCTCTCTCTCTCCCTCTCTCCCCCTCTCTCTCTGTCTCTCTCCTATCCTTAGAGAGAGGTGATGGAGGTCAAAACTCACCGGCGGAGCGTCAGATTTACAGCCGGCTCCACGCAGGCAGGAACACTTTCTTTCCTCTCGGCCGGGATTAAAATGTTATCTGTGAACTTCAGGAGATGAGCCGATGCATTCCATCTGTTGATGTTGTGTTTGTGTGTGACCCTCAGTTTTTATGCCTTCCGTCTCACACATTGCTGCTGTGACGACTCCCAGAATCACCTGCGGGAGGTGAGGAGAGAGAGAGAGAGACAGGGAGAGAGAGAGAGAGAGAGAAGAGAGAGAGAGAGAGAGAGAGAGAGACAGGAGAGAGAGAGACAGGGAGAGAGAGGAGAGAGAGAGAGAGAGAGAGAGAGGAGGGGGTTAAAATTATAATGATTTTTAATGATTTATTATGGGTCAGGGGGATTATTAGGGGGATTAAATTTGATGAAGAGAAGGGAGAGGAGGAGAAGGGGGAATTAAAAAAAGATAAAAAATATCTAAATTAGAGAGGTGGGGAGGGATCGAGGAGGAGAGAGAGCCGGAAGGGAAGAGAGGGAGGGGGATAATATTTATTATTTTATATTTAAAAGGGAGCGAGAGCGAACTGAGAGGAGAGGAAGAGGGAGGGGGATTTAGATAATGATGATTAATTTAAAAGATTTTGATAAAGATGGATAATAATTAATATACTAAAATGATATAATAAATATTATATATTTATTATTTACTGGGATAAAATTATTTAAGGATAAAATATAAATTTTATAATTATAAAAATGGATATAAAATATAATATAATTAGGAATTGGTGGGATATTAAATTTATAAAATAAATATGTTGAATATAAATTATTAATATTAATATATAAATCTTATATATTTAATTTCATAAGTGATAAAGGGGGATTTAGGGATTTAAAAAAAAAGTAATTTTTGATTAAGGGGGGAATAAAGGATATTAAATTAGGATTGATTTTGGTAGGAGGGGATTAGAGAGAGAAGTGAGGAGCAGGGTGGAATATATAAATATTAAACTAATTATTAATGAGAGAGGAGGACAGAGGAGATGGAGAGGAAGTAGGAGGGGGGGGAGATTTAAAAAGCGGAGGGGGGATTAATATAAAAATAAAATATTTTTCTAATTAATATTTTTAATTGATATCTTTTTTTTTGATTTAGAGGAGGAGGCGGAGAGGAGAGGGGAAGGGCGAGGAGGAGAGCGAGAGAGGAGGGGATGATAAAAATTTATTACTTAATAATTTATTAATTAGGGGGATAATGGATATTTATTAGATAATGGATTTTAAAATAAAAAATAAGTATAATATATTATAATTATTAAGGGAGAGGGGAGCGGAGAGAGGAGAGATGGAGGAGAGAGAAGGAGGAAGGGAGATGGAGAGCGAGCAGAGGAGAAGGACCGAGAGTGAGTGGTCGCCGGAGAGAGGGAGGAGGGGGCAGGGGATTATAAAAGGGCGGATCTGAGAGGTTGCCGAGTGAAGGAGAGAGAAGAGAGGGGGATGCCAGGATGGGGGAGGAGGAGGGGGGACGAGCGAGAGAGAGGGGAGGAAGAGCGGGACGAGGAAGGAGATGGCGAGAGGAGCGAGGGAAGGAGGATGGGGAGAGAGGGGGCGAGGAGGAGGGGTGAGGGTGGAGAGAGCGAGGATGGAGGAGAGACTGACGGGAGACCGGGAGGGGGAGAGAGGAGAGAGGAGGGGGGAGGTGGGGGAATTGATTGGAGGACGGAGAGAGAGAGAGGAGAGAGAGAGGGAGGCAGCGTCGGGGGTCGGGGGATATAAAAAAAAAAAAAAAAGTTAATTATTAAAAAATAAAAAAATAAAAAATATATTTAAAAATTTAAAAAAAAAACGGGGGATAATTATTGATTTAACATAAAATATATAAAATAAATATATTAGATTTTTTGGAATTAAAAAAAATAAATACAAGAATAAATACATTAAAAAATAAATTATTATAAATAATAATAAAAAATATAAATGAAATTAAAAAAAAACCAAAAAAAAAAAGGATAAAAAAAGCTCCTTTCCTTGTTCCTTTGTTGACTTGTAATAGCGAACGTTTGGCGCGGAAACCCATTCGACCTAAAAAAAACAAAAAGTCTCCGCTGGAGGGAAAACCAAAAACTTTTGCAAACGGTTTTGTTTTCTGCAATATGTTCCACGAGCGGGCAAATTACGGGAGCGGGGCAATCTATTCACAGTGCAGACAGTTGGTCCCGGAGAGAAGAAAAGAAAAAAAAAGGAAAAGAGAAAGGGGAAGGAAACAAAGAGAAGAAAAAAAGAAAAAAATTCTTTTTCTCTTGGAAAAGGAAAGGGGAAAAAAAGAAAGGGTTTTTTGGGTGGTTGGGAAAACAAAAAAAAAGAAAAGGGGGGGGAGAAAAAAAAGATAACAAGGGTGACAAAATAATCAAGTTAGTCGCCGGAATAATATATTTTTTTTTATTTTTTATTAATTTTATTAACCAAGTAGTCGGTTTTTATAATTTTTATTTATTTAATGGATTAATTTTTTTATTATTTTATAAAACTGTCTGCGTGGGGTTTGCGATCCCCAGAGTTCCGTCCTGTCAGGGGGGGGGGTTGGGGGGGTTTTTTTTTGATTTTGGGTGGGGGGTTCTTATTCTTTGGGGTCTTTTCTGGGGGTTTTCTTGGGGGTCTTTTGGGGGGGGGGGGTCTTTTCTAGGGGGTTGGGGGGGTTTGGGGTGGGGGGGGGGGGGGGCGGTTTTGGGGGGTTTGGGGGGGGTGAGGGCGGGTTTTCTTTTGGGGGGAGTGGTTTATTTCGAGTCTATCTTGTCTATCTTTCTTTTAGCGATTGCTGATTGAAGGCCCCAGAAACAGAGGAAAGTGTGTAGTCAGAACCCAGCCAAGACAGCCCGAACCAGAACACAGATACAGGAAGTACGGTCCTCTCCCTCTCTGTCCCAGCTTGTTCTGAGGAGCGTCTGAGGGGGGGGGGGGGGAGGGGGGGGAGTGGGGGGGAGGGGGAGGAGGGGGGAGGGGGGAGGGGGGGGAGGGGGGGGGAGGAGAAGGGGGAGGGGGGGAGAGTGGGGGGGAGAGGGGGGGGGGAGGGGAGGGAGAGGGGAGAGGAGGAAAGAGGAAGGGGAGAGAGGGGGGGAGGGGAAGGAAGGAGGGAGGAGAAGAGGGGGGTGGGAGGAGGAGGAAGAGGGAGGGGAGGAGTGGGGGAGAGAAGGGAGAGGGAAGGAAGAGGAAGGAGGAGAAGGAAGGAGGAGGAGGGGAGGAAGGGAGAGGGAAGGAGGGGGGAGAGGAGGAGGGACGGAGGAGGAGGAGGGAGAGGGAGGGGGAAGGAGGGGAGAGAAGAGGAGGAAGGAGAGAGAGGGAGGAAGAAGAGAGAGAAGAGGAGGAGAGGGAGGGGAGAGGGAAGGGAGAGGGGAAGGGGAGGAGAGGGAGGAGAAGGAAGAGGAGGAAGGAGAGAAGGGAGGAAGAAGAGAGAGGAGAGAGGAGAGAAGGGAGGGGAGGATGGGGAGAGAGAGAGAGGAGAAGAGAGGAGGAGGAGGGGGAGAGGAAGAGGAGGAGGGAGAGAGGAGAGGAGAGGAGGGAAGAGGAGAGGGAGAGGAGGAGAGAGGAGAGATGACGGAGGAGGGGCGAGGGGAGGAGAAGAGGAGAGAGAGGGAGAAGAGAAGAGAGGGGAGAGAGAGAGAGGAGAGAGGAGAGGAGAGTGAGAGGGAGGAGAGAAGAAGAGAGAGGAGAGAGGGTTGAGGGAGGGAGGAGAAGTGGAGAAGAGGAAGAGGGAGAGAGAAGGGGAGGAGAGAGAGGAGAGACGAGGGGAGGTAGAGAAGAAGGGGAGAGAGGGAGGAGGAGGAGAAGAAGGGAGAGGGGGAGGAGAGGAGGGAGAGGAGAGAGAGGATATAAAGGAGAGCGACGTTAAAGAGAGAGGGGGACTAAGGGGGAGGAGACAGACAGGTAGTGAGGGAGACAGAAGGAGACAGAGTTAATGTGGTATACAAAGTGCAGAGAGATGAGAGAGGAGAGGGGGAAAAGAGAAAGGAAAGCGGGGGGGTGATCAGATGAGAGGGGAAAGGAGGAAGAGGAGGAGAAAAAGAAAAGAAAAGTAAGGGGACAGCAGCGCGATGCATGAGGTCTAAATTAGTGCTGTCCAGTTGTCTGCCGAATAGTCTTTCATGACAGCCTAGTCATGAGAATCAGACTGGGATCTCTGCCAGGTATTCATCCAGTCTGAAGGCCTGACTGTGACTTCTGCTGTCTGCTTGACAGAGAGAGAGGGGGGGGGGGGGGGGAGCGCGGGAAAGGTCGGTGAAGAGAGGAGAGACGGAACAGACAGCGAGGGGAAGCGCCACCAGGTAGAAGAGAGAACCCGTAGGAGAAGAGGGGGGATAGGGAAGGAGAGAAGAAAGGGACAGACATGAAAACGAAGAGAAAGAAACTGGAGGAAATCGACAGACGAGGAGATAAGGAGACCAGACGGAAATGCGAGAAGAATGAACGAAGAATCGAAGACAGAAATGATTTTATTCCTCGTGATTTAAGGACATGAGCAAAGAGGAGGAAGAGAGGAGTCGAAGAGACTAGAGGAAGATGAGGGAAGAGAGAGATGAGAGGATAAGAAGAAAGAAGAGAGACCGAATCCCACCTAGATGTCATAAAAGAGAATCGAGGATAAAGAAGACGAAATATTGCGTAAGTACACGAAGAGAGAGAGAAGACACAGAGAGATGGAAGGAAGATGAGAAGAACAATGGAGACCGAGAGGTGAGAAAGAAAGAGGTAGCGAACGTGAAATGGATGGTTCGAAGAGGAATGAGTTGAGATGGACGAGAAGAAAAGAAAGAGAGGAGAAGGGAAACCAACGTCGAGGAGAAGAGAATGAGGGAGATATGCGAAACGAAAAAGGAGAGAGCTGAAGACGGAACAGAAGACACACCCACGAAGAAGGGACGAAGAAGACAGCGAAAAGAAGAAGAGGAGCGATGGAAAGATTTTTTTTTTAGAGGAGTTGAGATTGAAGAGGGGAAGAAGAGAGAAGAGAGGAATCCTAAGATGAAAAGAGATATTGAATAGAAGCATTAAAACGGAGAGAAGGAGAGAATCGAAGATTGAAGAAAGAGAGAAGACTAGACGAGATAGAGACCATGATATTAGATTTCGTGGGGAATAAGCAAGATCAGCCATTCTGTGACTTGACGATATTAGTTATCTTGAGACGAAGAGAATTGAAGAAAAGGAAGAGAGTCCGACAAGAAAAGAGAAAGAGGAAGATAGAGAAGGGAAAGATGAATAAGGAGGAGAAACTGGAGGGACAGAAAGAGAATGAGAAGAAGATCGAAAAAGAGAGAGAGAAAGAAGGATGGAAAGGAAGAGAAAGAACGAACTGAACTATTAGAAGCAAGACGACGAGGAGGAGAAAGAGTATGAGAATATAAAAAATGGGAAATAAGACAGGAATGACGAGAAAGAAGAGAGCCGAATTTGAAAATGGAAGAAGAGCGAGGGAGAGGAAGAGGAGATTGAGAACATGGAGAGAGAGGAAGTGAAATTAAAAAGAGGAAGAGAAACAGGAGAAAAAATAAAAAAGAGAAAACGAAGAAGAGAGGGAAAGAAGGGGAGGGAAGAATTGACAGAAAAGCATAAGAGGAAGAGGTAAGAAGAGATGAGGTGAGAGACTGAGGGGGACCTGCGATTTTGAATGTAATGATAATTTCGGGGGAGAAAGATTCGAAGAGGAAGACGGAATGAGTCGGAGAGAAGAAGGAAGGATTAGTGAGGGAGAATTGAGGATAGGATGAGAATGAAGAGACTGACGGAGAAGAAACAACGAGCACCCCTGGAGATGAGTAGAAGATGAGGAGAAATGATAGGAGACCGACAGTGACGGGAGGAGTGAGAGGACGGAATAGAGGCAGAACTTGAAGAGAAGAAGGGAAGGAGAGACGAAGAACGAGAGAAGAGCGGAATGATAGAGAACGGAGAGCCCCGGAAAGGGGAATTCAAGAGAAGAGACCAACGAGACGAAATGAGGGATGCGCAGGAGGAAAAGAGAGAAAAAGGTAGAGGGGGAGAAAGAAAGATCTGCACGAGGAAAGAAAGAGTAGAGGAAAGAAGAGAGAAGAGAAGAAAAGAAAAGAGAAAGAACGAAGAGGAAAGCAGGATCATGGAACTGAAAGGATGTGAGGGGAACAGAGGCCTTAAGTATGAAGGGCATGATTTGCGGGAGATTACTGGTGGAGGAAGAGGAGGGGGGAAGATGTACAGCAGTATTAGAGATAAAAATTGTATGAGTTTTTGAGATTTGGGGCTGTGCGAGACGAACGAGGAGGATCCGAAAGGGGAACCTGATAGAGAGAGAAGAGTAGGCGGTAAGGGGGAACGACGAGGGGAACGAGAGAGCGGAGAAGGACGAGAAGAGAGGGAGATATGAGAGATCATTGAGGATTAATACCCGAGGGTGACGATGATTTAATGAATTGCAAGATAAGAAGGGAGATAGAAACGTGGATCGAGAGATAGAGAATGAGATGAAAGATGACCTGAGAGATGAACGAAATTTCAGAAATTACGAAAGCGCATGGAGAATCGTATAGAGAGATTTTGGACAGTGATTAGGTTGAGAATATTGAGTCGAGCTGATAATGTATTGTTTTGAGGGTTTTGATTATTTGGAGGCAGAAATTGAAGAACCGGATTGAGGAGAAGATGAAATAGAAGGGGCGAGCTAGAAGAAGGCGAGACGAGAGGGGTGAGGAATCGGGAGGAGAAACCACCCAGGCGAGAATTTGTGAGATCTTGCATCTCAGAGAGACGTCTCCTCGATGCAGCATCGTAAGAGACGAAGGGGGTGAAGACGACTGGTGATGGAATGGGATAAGACAAGAAAAGAAAATTTTTAAATTTTAAATAAAATAAAGCAATAATAATTTTATTAATAATTAAAAAATACAAAAAAAAATTAATAAAAAAAAAAAAAAAAACAAAAAAAAAAAAAAAAATATAAAAAACACTATATATACATCATAGGTATTATTCTTAGTATTTCACAATTACTGTATATATTTGGTTAAAAGTTAGAAGTCTATATAATATATTTTAACAATGTCATATTATTTAAAGAAAGACAATTAGAATGAGAGATGAATAAAAAAATTGTATGGAGAGAGTTTTGCTGGAGGTACGAGTCTGGAGAGCGGTGATAACAGAATAATACAGGAAGAGACCCACACCACCCCCTCAGATATAATACCCCTCTCTGAAACTCAGAAAACCCTAACTGAATATGTTTGCCTGTTTGTGGTGAGTCCACTGTCCTGGCTCCGTGGACCTGCTGGGGGGGGGGCAAGACGGTATGACTCAGGGAGGGACAGTGGACATAGGGAGTATCACGATACCGCTCTGTCTGATGAGAGGATGTCTGATAGATTTCGGCGGTATTTTTGGGTAAGGGTTTTTGTTAGGGTGGGGTAAAATTTCCAAACTCCACCGGTAACTCCACCCTTCGCCTGCTGGTAACCTAGTTTGGCGATCATCCACAGTCACACTCAGCCCCGGCGGGGGAACCGGAACACGGGGGACCAGTCGGAGTAGGAGGGACTAGAGTCGGAACCAAGGTCATCCAGTACTGTTGACCAGGACAGGCAGCCGACCCCACACCGAATTCACCGACCCGCCCTCAGATTCTAATGAAGGAGACGCCGCGTTGTTGTTATTGTGTTTGTTGTTTTTGTGTGACGACGTGAGAGCAAGAAGAAAGGTTAAGTAGACGAGGACGGACGAAAACATCTGCATGCGCCAGGGAAAAGGGAGAGAGACGAGAGGGAGAGAGAAGAGAGAGACGAGAGAGAGGAGAGAGAGAGAGACGATGAGAGAGAGAGGAGAGAGGAGGAGAGAGAGGAGACGAGAGAGAGGGAAGAGAGAGAGAGAGAGGACGAGAGGCGAGGGGAGAGAGAGGGACGCGAGAGACGGAGAGTCGAGGATGACGAGAGGATGATGGATGGCAGAGGAGGGAGAGAGAGAGATGAGACGAGGGAGAGGGAGAGAGAGAGGGAGATCGCAGGAGGGCAGAGAGAGAGAGGGAGAGAAGAGGGGAGGAGAGAGCTGGAGAGCAGAGAGAGAGAGAGAGAGAGGGAGGAGAGAGAGAGAGAGAGAGAGAGGAGGAGAGAGAGAGAGAGGAGAGAGAGAGAGAGAGAGAGAGAGAGAGAGAGAGAGAGAGAGAGAGAAGGTACAAATAAATCTAATTACCTTGATGCTACCTCTGTAAGGCAGATCGTATGAAAACACAAGAGTCTCCGAGGAAATGCACCACCTCTCCAGGTGTCATCTTCGTTGTTGCCAGGAGCAACCTCGGCATCAGTGGAAGGGGTTGCCGGCGGCGATAAGACACTTTGCTTGGACTGTAAATGAAAATGCTGTGAGGAAGAAGGTCAGGACTCCTCAACACGTCTCATCAACACCACCTCCTGCCTCCCTTACTCCACCCTCCTGCCTCCCTCCCTCCACCCTCCTGCCTCCCTCCCTCCACCCACCCACCCACCCACCCATCCCCTCCCTCCACCCACCCACCCCCTCCCTCCCTCCACCCACCCACCCCCTCCCTCCACCCTCCTGCCTCCCTCCACCCACCCATCCCCTCCCTCCACCCTCCTGCCTCCCTCCCTCCACCCACCCACCCCCTCCCTCCACCCACCCCCTCCCTCCACCCTCTCCCTCCCCTCCCTCCACCCACCCACCCCCTCCCTCCACCCTCTCCCTCCCTCCCTCCACCCACCCCCTCCCTCCACCCACACCCTCCATCCACCAACCACCCCCTTCCTCCACCCAGCACCTCCTTCCTTAACCCACCCCTCCCACCAACCACCACCCCCTCCCTCCCTTGTGACCTCAAGTTTTAGTCAACTTTAGAGAATTAACTATTCAATCTAATTTACAAGAAAATATACAGTACCAGTCAAAAGTTTGGACACATTTTCCCATGTGTCCAAACTTTTGACTGGTACTGTATATTTGCATATTATATTTTCCATCTGTGGTATTGATGTCTAACAGTACACTACATCGTGGCTCCGTCTGAAAACTGGGCAGAAATGGTGACACAGACCTTGAGAAGAGTCCTTATGACTGAGATGTTATCATCGCACTATAGAATTTCTTTTTTTTGTTCACTGTGTCTTTGTCTCTGAGATGTGGTTACTTTGCAATGTGGCTTGTCCTTGGTTTTGACCATTGAGACACTGTCATAACTTCACACCTCTGATCCCTGATCTTCTGCGGTGGATTCTGTATACACTGTTTCAATGTCGCTTTGGATAAAAGTGTCTGAAAATGAATAAAAATGTCAAACCCAAACGTTTCATCTCCGCAGAGACGCAGCCAAACCCTGTAGTACTTAAGACAATTTCCTTGTCGGGAAAGCAAAATAAAAATGTCAGGTAAGGAAAATTGCAACTGACTCATGCCAAATAGAGTCTAAAGGGAAGAGAAATTAGTTTAGGGGGTATTTAATCAAAACGGTTATTCAATCAAATTGATATAAAAGTCCTTGACAGCGTGTAATTGCAATCAGTGAAATTGCTTCATTTAAACAAAGAGCTTGTGAGGGGACTTGAGGCTTTGTTAGGAGATGGGTCTGCTCTGACACCTTCTCCACCGTGCATCATCGACTCAGTGGAAACGCACACGATAACAGTCGTGTTTACGCTACAGAGGAACACAAGGGACAGGGGAGAGGTGGGGGATTTCCTCCAGCGATAGTGCTGAGGTTGTCGTTTAAATTCATCTGAATCCGTCGTGGTGGTTAGTGGAACTAGGGTAGGGGGCGGTTGGTGTAGTCGTGGGGGGCGGGGGGATGGGGGGAGGAGCAGAGTTGGCGGTAGAGGGGTCATTGGAGGAGGATGGAGGGCTAGTTGAAGGAGAAGGGAGTGGATAATAGTGGGGTAGTTGGAGGAGGAAGGGGTGGAGGTGGTGGGATGGTGGGCGAGTGGGGTAGAAGCATCTCCTCCTCCAACCCCAGCCAGACTCCTCCTCCACCCCAGCCAGACTCCTCCTCCACCCCAGCCAGACTCCTCCTCCACCCCAGCCAGACTCCTCCTCCACCCCAGCCAGACTCCTCCTCCACCCCAGCCAGACTCCTCCCGCCATCCGCCTGAGCAACGCGAGGAGAGACGGGTTCTCTTGAAGAGCATAATTTACCATGCTCAGGGGAAAGACATTATATCCCTAACATTATGATGTGGGTGAGGAAGGGGCTTTTTCTGCTGTGTAGACTGGAGCCCCCGCCCCAGGGGAGGGGTGACTAACGGGCCAAGGAGAGGGTGATTTGGTTCCCTGGTTCACATGTACATTACAGTTTACGATCTGGCGGAGCTCTCCAAGAAGGAAGCGTGGTACTTTGTGGGCAATGGGGAGGCATTTGTCTGGTTTGAGTGCGACGGAGGGCCGGCAGGGAGATAGAAAGAGAGGGGAAAAGAGCAAAGGAGAGACAGAGAGAGAGAGAGACAGACAGAGACAGAGAGGAGAGAGAGAGAGAGAGAGAGACGAGAGAGAGAGACAGAGAGAGAGAGACAGAAGAGACAGAGAGGAGAGAGAGAGAGAGCGAGAGAGAGAGAGGACGTGCGAGGCAGTATATGCACAGATATACTCTCCTGTATACCCTGTTATTAATCTCCCTTTCAGAGAGAGGTTACAGCCAGTCAACTGATTGAGATAATACATTTGGCGTGTTAGTAATGCCACCTTAAGTGCCTCTGACGGGTCCCAGCGAATTAATAGTGTCCGTGCTTTGATCTCACCCAATTACATTATCCACTGATTTATGGAACAACAGAACGGCCTAAATAACACCGTAACCTTGAGTCCATGAGCAGCGGAGTGAAATGGGTTTTTCTACGAAATTCCAAAGGGAGAAAGGGACTAAACTGGCCTAAATATATAGGCTACTTCAATATATTACCCACCACGGGCAGAACAAGCAAACAGATAAACAAAGAAGTGTCGCCGGCTGTTTGTTCATTAGACACCTAGACGGAGAGGAGGTTCTTACTCGTCCGGGTGAAATCAGACACGAGGAGAAATCTTTATTAGTCAGCATAACCAATAAACTCACAGAAGCTCTCTCTTGCCGTCGATTGTAATTAGCAATTTCACCCAGTAATCTTTTGTTATCTTTCCAGTCCAACAGCGACCGGCCGGCTGACATTGCGCAAACGATCTCGCAGAATTAAGCTGCTCATCCATGATGTGGACCTTGAGAGGCACTTTGTTCTGAATCAGGTGTTTTTCTGGTGAATTGTTCCCTAATTGCAGTTTGGATCTGATCACCAGCTCAACTGAATAGAACTCTGGCTGGCGTCTCCTGGCAGCAATACGTGACACGTCTTTTCAAGCTGTTTTGGGGTCCCGACTTTGTCCACGGATGATTTTCGCAGTGTCATTCAAGCCAATTCATGCTAATGTTATGTCATAACACTTCAAGAGGATAGGATTTATAACAAAGGCCTAAGAATTTTGAATTTAACAGCCCGTCTGTGTGGGTTATCCACTTATGTCCACAACGAATGGTCAGGATATTTGTGGACGTGTGATTTGAGGTAATTGTCATTTCCCCTATGAGGGCTCTGCTCAGTAGTCTAATGATCGTCTCTTGAACTTTGAACTTCAACTCCCATGAACACCTGGGCCAGCATTCTGCCGTTAATCAAGCTCGACTCCGCCTCCATCACCAGATAAACAAACAGGAAGTTCTTTGACGGGCGTCCCGCTTGATTGGATAGTCCGTATCTAAGAGTTGCCAGGAGCTCAAGAGGACCCTAAAGCAGATGAAGGCGTCTGCTGGTCTGCCTGCACTAAACAGCTTGTGACAGCCTCAAAGCCCCCTGGGCACCAGAGGAGACGCAGAAGGAGAGAGATGGCGACTCGAATCGCCCGTCTGGTTTAGGCTTTCAGTGACACCTCTGACAACTCCCCCCCCCCTCTTCCTAACACCCTCCCCCCCCCCCCCCCCCAACACACACACGCACACACACACACGCACAAATCATCACACATTGTTTGATGTTGTGGTCGTTTTGATCGTTTTTTGCTTCATGGCAGGAAGTCGCCCATGCCAGTAGTCTGTGCAAGCTGATTTAATTGTTCTTCGCTGGTGTTTACTCATGAATGCTGAAAGGAGAGGAGAGAAAGGTTCAACAGGATCTCTACGTTGTGTGGTTATACAACAAGGCTAGTTAGTTATAAATGCAGAAACAGAGGCTAGAAAATAGCAAGAAATCTTTATTTCGACCGTGTTCAACACAAGGTGTTCAACAACTAGACAACCAGAGTAAAGATTTCTTATTCATGGTTTTAAGTACCACACACACACACACACACACACACACACACACACACACACACACACACACACACACACACACACACACACACACACACACACACACACACACACACACACACACACACACACACACACACACACACACACACACACACACAACAGATGAATGTCTCGTCTAAAGCCTGGAGGGAAAAAGCAAAAGATAAATACCATCAATCCTTTTCCTTCCTGCGTATGTTTGTTCACGTGTGTGTGCACAAATGCACAAGTGTGGATGGATAAATCTATATATGTGTATGTGAGTATAAATCGCCGTTTTCCCCTGAGAGCAACTTGACAGTTTAGGCCCGGTGAGGACAAATGACTATTAGCGTGCGCACACACACACACACTCAGGTCAAGTGTGGAGGACCACAGATTCATTATCACACTCAGGTTAAGAAGAGATCCAGCGTCTGGACATGTTCACAGTACAGGGGGGGGGGGGGGATGGGGGGGACCGGGGGAGAGTGTGTGTGGGAAGATTGGAGGAGGAGGGTTGGGAGATAGAAGGTGGTCGGGGGAGGAGGAGAGGGGTGGGGAGAGTGTTTGAGGGATGCTGGGGGTTTGTGTGTGCAAGGGGCGGAAGAGAGGGAGACAGGGAGGGGAGGAGAGAGGGAGACAGGGAGGAGAGAGGGAGACAGGGAGGGGAGGAGGGGGGGGACAGAGGGAGACAGGGAGGGGAGGAAGGGGGAGAGGGAGACAGGGAGGGGAGGAGGAGGGAGAGGGAGACAGGGAGGAGGGGGGGAGGGAGATGGAGACAGGGAGGAGGGGGGGAGACAGGGAGGAGGGGTTTCCCCGCTGGGCCCCTTCGTCTCCTCTCACCTGGGTACGAGCGCTTGCATGGCTGCTTTCAGATGGATCAATCCACAGCCATCCAATTTAACCGGTGGAGAGGCTTCCATCGATCTTCGCAGGAATTGTTCCACTTCTTGGACCAATAAGAGAATGCATGCCTCTACTTGAGGCTTTGCTGACAAAGCCGCACGAGACGCTGGTGTAAAAAAAAGAAACCAAGTATGAGAAGAGCAACCAAGGCAGATTCAACGGTGAGACAATTTGTGTTTAAAATGCTGAGAGAGAGTGGAGAGGGGTGGGGAGGAGAGGGAATGAGAGGAGAGGAGTGGAGAGGAGAGGGGGAGGAGTGGGGAGGAGAGGGAATGAGAGGAGAGGAGTGGGGAGGAGAGGGGGAGTGGAGGAGAGGGAATGAGAGGAGTGGCATGGAGAGAGGGAGGAGAGGAATGAGAGGAGAGAGTGGGCATGGAGAGGGAGAGGGGGAGGAGAGGGAATGAGAGGAGAGGAGTGGGGAGGATGAGGGGGAGGAGTGGGGAGGAGAGGGAATGAGAGGAGAGGAGTGGGGAGGGAGAGGGGGAAGAGTGGGGAGGAGAGGGAATGAGAGGAGAGGAGTGGCATGGAGAGGAGAGGGGTGGGGAGGAGAGGGAATGAGAGGAGAACAAGGGATGAGAGGAGAGGAGAAGGGAGGGGAGGGAGAAAGGTGAAGGTAAGGTGAAGACGAGAAAAAAAGAGAGCGAGAGAGCTGGTAAGAAGAGAAGAAGAGACGCAGCAGATCTGTGTTCACACGAGCAGGGAAGACATCCAGGCAGATGAGCCTTCTCTTCCCTCCCTGTCTGATTCCGGCTTATCTGGATGAAGCCAACCACCTCCACCGCAATCAAACCACACCATAAACCTTTATGACCTCCCTGGCCTTAAACCCTTCATTCGGAGGGTAAACAGTGGCCTGTGGATCCCATGCTGGATGTTTACGACTGCGCTTACCTCATAAGTCTTCCTACCTGATCACGAGGTAGAGAGTGTCAGAAAAATCAATCTCAATCTGGCTTTTTCTGGACTTTTCCTCAACCTTGGGTGGTCGGTAATCAGGGATGTTAACGATCCTCCCAGGGTTCCAAGCCCACCTCAGATCCCACCTCTCGTAAACATCGCCTGCGACTATACCCCATCCTCCCGAACCTGCCTCCACGGCGCAGAAACCGAGGCTAAAATTAGATTTGTGTTCCCCCGGGTTGGTATTGGAAGTGGTTTGACGTGTAGAGCTCACGTCGGCTCGCAGCATGACAAATAACATGCTGCATCCGCTTTGCGCGCGATGAGGTCTCTGCCCACATCCACATCGCTTTCTCCGGCTGTAATTGCAGGGGAGGGA
The DNA here is from genome assembly GCA_023658055.1 of Thaleichthys pacificus. Lineage (NCBI taxonomy): Eukaryota > Metazoa > Chordata > Actinopteri > Osmeriformes > Osmeridae > Thaleichthys > Thaleichthys pacificus. The sequence continues at coordinate 1,928,390 of CM042877.1, forward strand.
GAAAGCAGCATTGAGAACCTGTTCACGCTAGCCCTTTTCAATTACAGACACTGAATCATATCTAACTCTCCTTTTCGCGGTAGCCTGTTCTCACCAACCGTACAAGGACATCTAAATGCATGGATTTCGTGTTTGTGTCGAGTCGTGGGGCATGTTCTGTTATTCTTAGAGAAAATGTCACATTTCCTCGGTCCATTCCTTTCTGGGGGTGGGTTTAGCTCGGTGGTTAGAGTATTTAACTGCAGAGAGGTTGCAGGCTGAAAACACCCCTCTGTCACTTTGGATAAAACTGCTAACTGAACTACAAGAACTGAGATGTGGTCACTTTGTGATGTGGTCTTCTGATCCTTGATCTTCTGCTGTCCTTTCTACATGCACCATTTGTATGTCGCTTTGGATTTTTTTTAAAATCCAAATGGTGGATTATCATCAGCCATGCTGAAGATCGAGTTTGGGCTTTCAGCCATCCAGTTCTGATGGGTTTCAGAAGGGAAAGAAAGATGTGTTTGGGAGGATTCCAAGTCCTGTCTCCTTCAGTTAACCTTGTTCAGACCCAGGATCAGTAGGATCAGCAGACACGTGTTTAACCAGACTCCCCAATACTAGGATCTGCTCTCCAATCTGCTTCCAAACAAACTTCATTTATCTTCCTAACAGGGAAAACACAACAATGTCTTGTTGGGGGTTTGGCGCTTGATACAAAACCAACAACCTTGCAACCGACATTTCCAAATCAATTACGGTTCTAATTAATAAATACTCAAACACCTGTGTTTCCAGGAGCTGGCTGGAGGACAGTGAGCAATGCCGTAATCAAATTAATCAAGCTAAAGGCTCCGTCCAATTATTCAGGAGTCGGCTGGAGTGGGGCGTATGCGGGGGAACAGGTGATGGTTATCATTAAATGAGAGCGAGGGGTTCAGTGCGGGGGGAGGTGTGTTTGTGTGTGTGGGAGGGAGGGAGGGAGGGAGGAGGGGGGAGGGGGGGAGGGAGGGAGGGAGGGAGGGAGGGAGGGAGGGAGGGAGGGAGGGGGAGGCATAGGGTAAGCTGTTCCATCAGTTAGAAGACTGATGAACTGTGGGCCGGGCCAGGCATTTGTTCTGGTAGACTGACAGGAAGGGCTGGGTTCCTTTCGCCGGAGCCTTGGAAGGAACAGAGGTGGAGAGAAAGTGAGTTAATCACTTGAGGTAAGAGGAAGGGGGGCGGGTGGGGCGGGGGGTAGAGGAGGAGGGGGGGGGGGGTAGAGGAGGAGGGGGGTGCAGCACCACAGGGCAACGTCCCAACAATCTTGTGTGGCCCCACCCTTCCCTATTCCTCCTCCGCCTTCTTCTTGGGAGCAACCGGGGTGTAACCGTGCCGACCTGGTGATGTTTGGCAGACGGGTGTGTTCGCTTGCTCTGAAAGTTCTGGAAGATGAGCGATGACCTCCGGCAGGGCCAGAAGGACTTGAGGTATGTTGTGATAACCTGATCTCTGATGGGTCCTCCCCCACACACTCCCTCAGAGACACAGCCCTGAACTCAATTACTGTCTTGGTTGTCATCCTGGTCCATTTTATAACCTCATGGGTGCGGTGAAGGTACAAAGCAATGTAAAAAAAAAAAAAAAAGCTAACTTTTCCCCTTTCGAATGAATAAAACACACACACATTATTAAATAAGCAATTTCCAACTGTCAGTTTAGTTTTGAAACCGTTTCAGCCTATTGGCCAGGGATGTCATGTGACATACAGAATGTCACATGAGACTGGGTTTCCTTTGAACACAAACCTAGAGGTGACACTACAAGTACAATAATAGCTAAGATCATTTGTGCCTGGAGAACATTATCAATTATTGGGTTTCAGAGGAATGTTTTAAAAAGTAACAGATGAAGTTGGCTCCCAGCAAAGACACTAAGCACTTTAAAAGCTTTTGTCGGCTCACAATACATTTCCAAATCAATATTTCATTAACTGGATAGAGGTGCAATGTTTTTTAGTACCTAAAAAAAAAATCGTTTATTTTATTTTTTTATTTGCTAGAGATGGAAACACTAGTTAAAGTTAATATGTTAAGAGTTCACACGTCACTTCCACACACACACGCGCACACATGATATGCACGCACGCACACAGTCTACAGTTGTAACCGGGGGCATTGCACCTATTCTCCTTGTCTGTGTCTAATCCCACATATGTCTATTTCAATTACTTCTACTTAACTACACTTGAATGACAGTGACAATTGGAGGAGTGACTTAGGCTATATGATCTCTGCAGACGTGACATTCTGCCATCCTATTTTCCAGAGCTCGCAATCTGTGGCCCCCACATTCCTATAACTGAGAAGGTCAAGTGTAACAAATCGAAATATTAAAATCCAGATTCATTAAAAACATGAAGCGTTCACAGCCAACAGGATCGGAATGAATTGAGTTCATTTCGCTTCCAAAATCTGCTCCGCTCACGATTTCTTATGTAAGGGATAATATACAGCGCGCCGGTCGTTAATGCGAAATAAACCTCGACAGAGTGATGCAGAAGGGGTGTTCAGTCACCCTGAAGGGGTTTATTTCGCAATAATGACCGTCGCGTTGTACATTATCCTGCTTATTACACGGCTACTTACAAATTGAATCTATAATTTGTCACAAAGTATTGATTTTTAAAAAGGGTTTATTTATTTACACTTATTTCATTGCTTCCACTAGCGTGGCGTCCATAGTAACGGTCTGCTATTCAACGCAGCGGTCGGAGGAAACAGAAACCGACTGTTGAAGGCCGCAATGTGATCAATCCAATGAGACGATTCAACAAAGCCGTGTATAGATGTTGTCTGCCGGAATGCGGATTGTGAGCAAAGTCTTCCATTCCGTTATGACAGGGAACTAAGTCTCCCCCCCCCCCTCTCTCCCCCCACGAATCTCCTCTCTCCTTCTTGCATAATTTGGTGCAAAGTGTCTTTTACGCGCAACACAACAGCGACACCTACAGTCAAATCGCAGAGTGAATATCCAACCGACTTCACATCACGAGCACTATACCTTCTGTTCTGTGGATGAATAAAGACGTGTTCGCTGCTACTAAAACCTCGTATCATCGAGGAAGACAGTACGAGACATGAAACAACTTGGAAAACACTAGTGAGATGCGGGTTTGACAAGTGTTGCCGTGTAAGAGTTTGATTAGCAAACATTTTCTTTCCCGGCCTCCAGGTGCACCAGCTGTTGGCATCAGTCAGAATGATGTGTGTGTGTGTGTGTGTGGAGTGTGTGTGATGTGAAATTCCTTGCTGCTATCCATCCAAATTGACGCTCAACATAAAGAATACAGCAAAATGCATGTATTACTTACACTCGCAAACACAATTCCTCAATTCCCCAGCCATGTTAGCAGCTAACACAATTCCTCAACCCCCCAGCCATGTAATGCGTTAGCAACACCCCCCGGAACAGAACCACCTACCTGGGCCAGAACGGAAAAACACTCAGCAGAGCGGCGTGGCATTATGCACGACCTCATGTTCAGCCATGAATTATCAAAGCGAGCCTCCGAATCCAGACTTTTTGGTCTTTCACAACCTTTTCCCCAACCAGCTCGCACTTCAGATGCGGTCGATGTGCATACGGTTTGAAACGATCCATTATTTAATTCCTTAAATCATTCATCGTGGAAAATTGCCATTCTGGGATGACGGTTGGGACTGAGTTTTGTGTTTCCGTCTTGCGCTCCGCCGGTAATGTCTTATTCATTGGTGACTAAAGGCCGTGATAGTGTCTCAGAAAGTTGCCTGTGTATCATGGCTCTGGGGTGACAGGTCTCTACAGGGGAAAAGTTGATGTGGTGGTAGAAGTTTCTGCATTTGGAATCCAATCCACTGAACGCCTACACACACACACCACGTTTTCCTCCCTGGATGCCCCAGTTTTAAAACCGCAACAAAGTAACGCAATCATATCAGGGGAGTCAGGTGGCTGAGTGGTTAGGGAATCGGCTAGTAATCTGAAGGTTGCCAGTTCGATTCCCGACAGTGCTCTTCACCCTACTTGCCTCGGGGGGGAATTTCCCTGTACTTACTGTAAAGTCGCTCTGGATGAGAGCGTCTGCTAAATGACTAAATGTAATATCACATGAGATGTTTAACTCCTGTGAGTGGTAATAACTCATGTGATTCAAAAATATGTGTGATCGTCATGTAATCTGATGTCTACCATGTGTTATCACAACTATGACGTGGAAAAGAAAGAAAAGAAAAAAAAGAATAATCAGTTACTGCCTCTTTGATCGCTGGGGCGGAGGAGAATTCCACACGCAATCATGTGTGTGATAGTGAATGTGCTTTTCCTTGGTTCAGGGCAGAGAGAGGAGGCAACATCTGCTCCTGTTGCAGCTCTGCAGCTATTGTGTTGGGGGAACCAGGGGACGGACTGGGGCTCTAACCTGAAATTGAGGGCACTTGTCTGCTGAAATTGGGGCCAGGAGATGGCATTTTATTCGAAAATACACTCAAAGCCATTGAGAGCCGTGCGGGGCTTTGGTGTGGAGGGAGACAGGCTGATAGGAGGGCTTGGGCTGCAACATTGGGAGCGTGGAAGAAAAGGGCAATTAGAAACAGGAGAGATCAGACTCCAGGTCTCCACTCTCACAGAAGCCTGTACTAGATGTTCGAGAACTTAAGATTTCCGAGACGGTTGGATTTGACAAAGGATGGAGGTTGAACAAAAACAGAACAACACAACATTAATTGAACTCTCCACTTGAGAAAGGAAAACGGCAGCTCTAGAAACGAATCGTTTGTTTAAGTTAAGCTGACGTAAGGCATCAAGTAGTATCGGGAAGTAGCTATAGCCTACATATACAGACCGGGAGATGACATGTCAGCCTAGCTGCTTTCGTCTCGCGACCCTGAAGCATTCTAAACTTAATTGTCTGTCATAGCTTTTATGCTTACAGACCCGGAGGATGTCTCTGTCGTTAGCTAGAGCACTCCTCTCCGCCCGAAGACGGAAGGCTGCTGTGACAGGCTTACACACGGCAGGGGAACCGTTGTCATCAACAAACCTCTCAACCTGTCAGGAGGCCTCTGAAGTCGGGAGGACGGGGATTTGGCCGGTGAATGCTGAACGGTTGGAGGCGTAGAGGAGGTGTGTATTCACCCGTGCTGAAGAATTTTCTGGCAGTGGTTTCGTTGCCAGGCTCCGAAGCTCCACTAGTGACTGGCATTGGCCAAACCTCTCATGATAAATATATGACAGCTCGCCTTCCTACACAAACATGGCCTGCCTGGCTGGCCTTGGAGAAAAGAGTTTACTGAAACGCTCAAAGTCACTGCACTGGAACTGACATATTCTGAAGTCACCTTAGCAACCTGATTAAAACAAGGATCTTCAGAGCAGCAACAGGGACGCACAACAACATAGACACTAAAAAAAAATATCATGAATACTTATAAACTCCTCATCTGCTTGATCTTGAAACATTTAAAGAAACACACCCATCTAAAACGTGAGACGCAGAACACAATATATTTACAAGCATGAAATCAAACAACACACACACACGTTGTCATGGTACTATAGGCTGTGGATGATGGTTCGGTTCTTCAGCTGTTGGACGTAGTCCTTGGCCAGGTCGAAACTAGTCTTCTCCTCCACCTTGGGAGGGACTCCCTCCATCAGCTTGACGAAGAAGTGACAGTGAACTTTATCCATGATGCCGAAGCGACCTCGACCGTGGTACCGGATACGCTTCAGATACTTCCCTTTCCCGGTGAAGGCGTCCGCTGGAGAGAGGAGGACAGGAGAGAGGGGTGGGTCGAAAGTCTATCGTAATTCACCCAGACCCAACATTTCAAGATGTGTTCGGCCAATCTCTGTCTGAAAGGCCCGTTTCCTGCCTGCTGTTCCAGGTGACGTCAGCGAGGCAGGCTAGACGACACCGTGAGGCAGGCTAGACACGACACAGCGAGGCAGGCTAGACACGACACAGCGAGGCAGGCTAGACACGACACAGCGAGGCAGGCTAGACACGACACAGCGAGGCAGGCTAGACACGACACAGCGAGGCAGGCTAGACACGACACAGCGAGGCAGGCTAGACGACACCGTGAGGCAGGCTAGACACGACACAGCGAGGCAGGCTAGACACGACACAGCGAGGCAGGCTCGACACGACACAGCGAGGCAGGCTAGACAACGACACAGCGAGGCAGGCTAGACACGACACAGGCGAGGCAGGCTAGACACGACACAGCGAGGCAGGCTAGACACGACACAGCGAGGCAGGCTAGACACGACACAGCGAGGCAGGCTCGACACGACACAGCGAGGCAGGCTAGACACGACACAGCGAGGCAGGCTAGACACGACACAGCGAGGCAGGCTAGACACGACACAGCGAGGCAGGCTAGACACGACACAGCGAGGCAGGCTAGACATGACACAGCGAGGCAGGCTAGACACAACACAGCGAGCCAGGCTAGACATGACACAGTGAGGCCAGGCTAGACACTGACACAGCGAGGCAGGCTAGACACGACACAGCGAGGCAGGCTAGACACGACACAGCGAGGCAGGCTAGACACAACACAAAGCGAGGCACACTTACCAACAAACAGGTTGGATTTGTACTCCACGTTGTGGTTCCTCACAGCCATCTCCTGAGCCTCCTGTAGGACCTGGGAAAATATGCTATAAGGTTAGCACGCCACACCCAGAACACAGACGCTCAGAACAGGGGAAACCTAACCCTAAAAGCATTCTCTGACCGATGACCTCATCGTTACGTTACAAACAGACACGGCTGGATGTGCAGTGGGCCTGGAGTGTTCAGGGTCGTTCGGACGTTATGAAGTAGGTTCGTTTGAGTGTAAATAGGACTTGTGGGTCAAACCTCTTTCATGATCTTTGCTCCTTTCTTGTCGTTGAACTCCAGCTGTGCGATGGCCTCGTCAATGCTCAGCCCTTTAATCTGTTGGGGGAACAATATGAACATATGTGATGACATATCTAGACCACCTGTTTATGTAACCCAAGTTATTGGTTAAAGCCCACCCACAGCACTGAGAAGCTAGCTTTGGACGTACTAAAATAAGTCCAAAACAATTAAATAGGTCACATTTTGTTCTAACTGACCTTGTGCAGTCCACAATAACATCTAAATAGATAATATATCCTTAGTCACAAGGGCTGGTTATGGACAACATAACAATCACACAATCCAGCCATTAGTTAACATTCATACATACATTCAGAGATTAGGCAGCAATCTCTCACCATTTTAGACAGATACCACATCTTGTCCTTGCTGTACTTGATCTGCCTTCTACAGTGGTGCACCTCCTGAAATAGAGATAACGGTTTGGATTAATTACTCAACGCCCACGGGGTTACAGGCTTCGTTTTAAACGCTTCTGACAGTCCTTGCATGTCAGTTAGCTTACTGCCACGATTTAGCAGGAAAAGATAAATCTGCTTTCACCATCATATAAATACGTTAGCGTGGCTGAATAACTCTTATCTTCCATCATATTTACTCACAGCAGCGCGTCGAGGTTCATTTGAAAGTTGTGGTGGATACACAGTTAGATTCTTTCTTTCCCAGTTCTTGCTGGAGTCCAGAGTGGTGCTGGTGTGTATTGTGGATATTTGCAGGGGTCCCCCAAAGGCGAGCAACCTAGAACGATAGCGGAGAGGATATGTCATCATATGGATTGCTGATCGATGTACATGTAGATGGATGTCAGAGATTACGTCTATGATAAGTTGTGGTGCAGCTAACATACACATCTAGCAAGTTTGTAAATTTGATTAATCTTATATGTTCGTTAGTATTACTAATAGTAAAGACGGGATGATGCTAGTTAGCTATATTCGCTAGGTCGGTTAGCTGATGAACCTCACCTTGGCTGGATTTGCCCAACTAAGCCCCTTAGAAATGTGAGTCCTGTGAAAAAGAAAAACATAGTAATAAAATCATACTTTACCATAAAAACTCTTACAAATGTAACTGATACGACTGATACGTGTAATGCAAAAGAAAAGCGACTTACCACCTCCTGTCATGATGGAGGCAGCCATGATTAATGTTTAGCGACACATTTTGCTTTACGGTAAAAGGTAACCCGAAAAAGATTAATGAAAGAAATGCTCTCAACACTTTATATAGTTTGAATCTGGAGAATATTGGTATCACCAAATTATAATGCATGAACTCGTAAATTACTGTGCAGAGTCAAAATAAATAGAAATATCACTGCCATCTAGTGCATCGAGTACAATTTGTCCCTCATCATTCTCCGTAGAAGTTTTACAACACTATATTCCATTATACGACAGTCGTACTGTTTTGATGGAAGCATGAACGCCGCAGTTAACATGTGCATGTGATAACTCAAGGAAGAATTTCAAAGTTGTATTTTTTTTGGTACAGAATAGCTGACAATACTGCTCAACATGCACGAAAGACTTCTTCCAGCCTCTCCCAACTGGTACTGCTCGCGATGCAGTGACACGAATGACAAGGGTATATTAGGTTTTGGAGCCAAGAATACCATTTATTTGGTGGACGTTACAGCATCGTCTTGTGTAGTTGTCGGTAAGTACGTGTATCAGCTAGCTAACTATCAGGCATGTACGCAATGTTTTGACAGACAGTGAACTGTTTTTTTTTCCACATTTGTTGTTGATTGCTATATTCGCTGTCCCGTTTTATCGTTATTTTCAGGAGAGTTGGTGGGCCACAGAGAAAGAGTATCCGGCATATCGTTCTGTCACCATGGGGACCTGAGTCACATTTGTGCCAGCACCTCCGACGATGGCACCGTCAAATTCTGGGACACTGATGAGAAAGTCTTCATTAAGGAACACAAATCCCACCAGGTGAGTAGCGATCCAAACTCACTACTTTCACCCCCCTCACACTACCGGTGCCTGACTACGTGGCGGAGGTCCTTAATAACCCCACAACCCACAGTAGGGAGATGTCGGTGGAAGCTACGTGTAGCTACATTTTACATTTACATTGTCATTTTAGCAGACGCTCTTATCCAGAGCGACTTACAGTAAGTACAGGGACATTCCCCCCGAGGCAAGTAGGGTGAAGTGCCTTGCCCAAGGACACAACATAATTTGACTCGGCCGGGAATCGAACTGGCAACCTTCAGATTACTAGCCCGACTCCCTCACCGCTCAGCCACCTGACTCCCAGCCGTCATTAACCCGTTTCTCTCCTGCCTCCTTAGAACACCATCACAGCCCTGCACTGGTCACCGGTCGATAAGAACCTGGTGGTGTCTGGCGATGAGAAGGGCATTGTGGTGTGTTACTGGTACAACACGGGAGACACCAGCAGCTTCTTCCCTGAACCCAGGAACATCTTCTCCCTCTCCTGTTCTCCTCACACCTGGAACATCGTGGCTGTGGGGTAAGAGATTGTATCCAGGACTCACTTAGCAAGCAGTTCTGATTCTCTGTTTTCTGCAGCACTTTCTATATGCACTATTTATACGTCGCTTTGGATAAAGGCACCTGCTAAATGAATAAAATGTCAGTGTAATGTACCTAGACATAAGAACAGAAATCTTGTTTTCTTTTAATCAGATGTAGTTTTTTTTCCCCTCGCCAGGTACAAGGACGGGATGATCGTGCTGGTCGACGTCACCAAGAAGGGCGAGGTGGTGCACCGTCTCCGTGGTCATGACGACGAGATCCACGCCCTGTCCTGGGCACCCACGCCCAATGAGGAGGGGCTACACAGCCGGCCGGATGACATCACAGGTGGGGCCCCCGGGAAGAGACAGGACGTCATTACAAACAGATGAGGTTTCTGCTGTGTGATTGGCTAATGAACCTGTCTATCTCAGAATCCACCAATGGAGTGAGTGAGGGTGCAGAGAAGGGCGGATACCTGGCTTCAGGAAGCAAAGACCAGACCGTGAGGATCTGGAGTACGGCAAAGGGCAAAGGTCAGACGTCCTGGAAAACTATAGTTGTTCGATGCCTCCATCCAACATGTTCCTAATGAACGCAGGAGGGCGTTTCATAGAGACTCACCTGTCCCTCCCTCCCGCAGCTGTGATGACCCTGAAGCTGCCCTTCCTGAAGAGGCGGGGGTCAGGGGTCGACCCCGGGGTGAAGGAGAGGCTCTGGCTCACGGTGCACTGGCCCCGGAGCAAGACCACGCAGCTGCTGTCCAGCTGCTTTGGGTGAGAGAGAACACCAGCAAGCATCCACACACACACGCACACACACACGTACACACACCTTCTGAATTAAGACCTCATTATTGTATCATCGACATTGTTAGCATCATTACTTATCAGTAACAGTCCCATGATTCATTGCCTCGGACACTCAGTAGAGCTGAATTATGTGTTGGCTAACAGCTGCCCTTGTCTGTCCTGGTACCCCCCCCTGGTTGCCTCCCCTGCGTTCCCCTTCTACCCCTCTGGTCCTCCCCTCCCCTCCTGGTTGCCCCCTCCCTCCCCCTGGTTGCCCTCCTGTGTGTGTCCCCAGGGGAGAGCTGGTGCTGTGGGAGCTGGCGCGGGCGGGCAAGCAGAGGTGGAGCCTGCTGGGCGGGTCGGAGGGGCAGAACCACAGCAGGATCGTGTTCAACATGAGCTCCGTGGTCCTGCCCGACGGCAGGGAGCTTCTCCTCAGCACCTCCATGGACCGAGAGGTGAGGGGGGGGGCACACACCCTGCTACACCCCAACTACACCTGCACACACACACACACACACACACACACACACACACCCCTGTTACTGTAGCTGCTGCACCCACACACTCTCCTATCACTGTAGCTACTACATCTACAACCTCTCTCTCTCTCTCTCTCTCTCTCTCTCTCTCTCTCTCTCTCTCTCTCTGTCTGTCTGTCTCTCTCCCCCCCCCTCTCTCTCTCTCTCTCTCTTTCTCTCCCTCTCCCTCTCCCTCTCTCTCTCTCTCCCCCTCCCCTCGCTCTCTCTCTCTCCCCCCCCTCTCTCTCTTTCTCTCTCTCTCTCTCTCTCTTCTCTCTCTCTCTCTCTCTCTCTCTCTCTCTCTCTCTCTCTCTCTCTCTCTCCTCCCAGGTCAAGTGCTGGGACCTGTCGTCCCTGGACTGCTGCTGGACTCTCCCCACCCTGGGGGGGTTTGTGTACTGCCTGGCCTTCTCCCCCGTGGCCACGGGCAGCCTGGGGCTGGGCGTGGGGGACAGCATGGTCCGGGTCTGGGCCACGCTGGGACTCCAAAACCGCTACGACACCAAAACCTTCTGGCAGGGCATCAAGTCCAAAGTCACGGCGGTGAGAGATGGAGCGATGGGGAGGGTGTGTGTGTGTGTATGTGGGAGGGTGTGTGTGTGTGTGTGTGTGTGGGAGGGAGGGAGGGTGGGTGGGTGGGTGGGTGTGTGTGTGGGAGGGTGTGTGTGTGGGAGGGTGTGTGTGTGGGAGGGTGTGTGTGTGGGAGGGGGTGTGTGTGGGAGGGAGGGTGTGAGGGTAGCCCGTAGACACGTCTGAAAAGCTGCTGGTTCTGATCCTGAATACATAAATATCATCTTGTTTTAAGTGAATTACTTTTTGCCCCTTTTCAACCCCGTGTCTGAAACGCTGCAGTTGTCATGGCATCCAGCCAGAGAGGGCTCCTTGGCCTTTGGGACAGACGATGGCAAAGTTGGCATCTACGATGCTTTCTCTAACAAGTAAGACCCGGTCCACTCAGGGTCACTTTCTGGAGATTATCAGTGCTGTCATTGGATCTCTTAACATTCCATAATATGTAAATTATAGATAGATAGATATTTAAGTTATATAAGTTGTAGGTTATTCTATTCTATTACAGACTTTCTGTTCTGTAGTTTGCAGTTCCCTAATGAGGATTTGGGGTCCGGGGCGTGTTTGATTTGTGTCTCAGGCCGCCCCAGATCTCCAGCAGCTACCACAGGAAGACCGTGTACACCCTGGCCTGGGGCCCCCCGGTGCCTCCGATGTCCTTTGGTACGTCCCTCCATAACCCCCCAGTAACCGTGTTTTAGAACGAGCGCACAGCTGTGTGTGTTTACCTCCTCCACCCTCCCCCCCTCCCCCCCCCTGCCCCGCCCCTCTCCCTACAGTCGGCTTGTTTCAAGCACCGTTTTCTGACCCAGCAAATCCAGTAGAGTGTTGCCAGAGGCCCGCGTCAGCAGAACTCAGGTCTCCGGACGGCGCTCTAATCTCCTCTCGTAATTGAATGAGCGGAGAAAACGCTTACCTCCTCTCCCCGGGCCGTCGCCGCGGAAACCGAGGCTCCGGAAAGTTCATTTGAGCAGCTGTCGTGCGCTGACGTTTTGATTAGGGCATCAGTCATCCGACTTTGTGGCGCCGTCGACGCGGTTGTTTGCGTGTGTGTCATTGTGCGTGCGTGTGTGTACATGAGTGTGTGTGTTTGTGTGTGTGTAGGCCCTGCTGAGGGTTGTAAAACAACAAACACCTGGCTGTTTCGTAATGTCAGTAATGTGTCAACCCAGAGACCTCATTAAGATGAGATCATTACAAAGCAGTTTATTTTCATAATAATACCAAAATAATTGGTATTCATTTATCAAGTGGAGGAAGCACTTTGACATGAGAAACTCTGTGTGTGTGTGTGTGTGTAGGTGTTTCCTGGGTTTATGTGTGTGTTGAACAGGTATGTAATGCCCTGTGTGTGTGTGTGTGTGTGCTCCAGGGGGCCCAGGAGAGTGTGCGGTCCACAGCCTGTACAGCTGTGCAGGGGAGGGGGTCATCCTGCAGCACGACCCCCGCAGACTGGCCGCTGAAGCCTCCGACATAGACACCCTCATCAGAGACACCAACAACATCAAGGTGACACACACACTGATACACACACACACACACTGATACACACACACGGATACACACACACACACTGACACAGACCCTCTCCTGTCACTCACCTGCTCACACACACGGCCACCCACACACACCACACACACTTGTCCTTAAAGATGTCCATCATTATCCAGTTCACCGCATGCAAAGCTACTCACAGGCTGATGCACACACACACGCACACACACACACACACTCACACACACACACTCTCGAGGTACTGTCGTTGACCTCCGCGTGCGGCAGGACAACTTCAGAATGTCAATGCTGCTGTTTTAAATAAAGTTCTCGAAAGGTGCCGTCTGTTCCCGCAGCACAAGCTGTCGCCACACACAGACCTCAGCTGGAAACCGGACGGTCGGGTCGTCGCCATCGGCAACGAGGACGGGTGAGTGATGGAGGCTGTCGGGGGAAACCAGGACACCTGTCAATCAACCTGTCACACCGCATGACTGATGAAGTTTGGAAATCGGATAAAGAAGTTGGCTCTGCTGTTACAGATCTGCAGTGAAGATAGGAGGGAAAAACCGCCCCTGCGCTATATAAACCTGGATTTCTTTTAATTTAATTTTGCTCAAAATATTTTAGAAAAGGACAACTTGATTTTCGGTTGGTGACAGATGGTACAAGTTGGGAGTTAAATCTTTTTTCGGAGCCTCACACTAAAGTGCTGACTCACAGACAATCCACATGCACCTCTCCCCTGCTCCTCCCCCCTGCTCCTCCCCCCTGCTCCTCTCCCCTGCTCCCTCCCCTCTGCTCCTCCCCCCTGCTCCTCCCCCCTGCTCCTCCCCCTGCTCCTCTCCCCTGCTCCTCCCCCCTGCTCCTCTCCCCTGCTCCTCCCCCCTGCTCCTCTCCCCTGCTTCTCCCCCTGCTCCTCTCCCCTGCTCCTCCCCCCTGCTCCTCTCCCCTGCTCCTCCCCCTGCTCCTCTCCCCTGCTCCTCTCCCCTCCCCCAGGTCCATCGAGGTGTACCAGGCCCCCAGTCTGAAGCTGCTATGCAGCATCCAGCAGCACCACAAGATCATCAACGTCCTGCGCTGGCACCACCAGCACGCCCCCCCCGAGCTGCAGCACCTGCTGGCCTCCGGCTCCAGCAACGCTGTGGTCTACGTCCACGACCTGAGCGCTGTCATAGGTCAGTTACTGTCTCTACTGTCTCTACACCTGCAACCTCATGGGTCGTATTAAAGGACCGCCACTATTTCCTAAGTCACCTGGAAGAGGAGAGAATCTAATATGAATAAGAATAAATAATATAAATAATATATGTATTCTTATTTTTATATATATTTTATAATTTAACATTTAAAATTTCTAATTTTTTAGATTGTTAGTTCCTAGTATCAGTTGGACTGCTGTGCTTTTATACTTTGATTGAAGATCCTTATATGTTTATTGTTTGCACCTTCCGGCCACACGTGTGTGTGTGTGTGTAAACCTACATGGCGAATAAAACCAGATTCTGATTCTGATGATGTTGTGTGTTTTCCCAGAGAACCCTCCTGATTCGCCGGCGATCATGACTGAGGCGTACCGGAGCCTGGCGGGTCACACGGCCAAGATCACCAGCCTGGCCTGGAGCCCTCACCACGACGCCCGGCTGGTCACCGTGAGCTACGACAGCACCGCCCAGGTCAGGGGTCGCGCCAAACCCCACACGTCCCCGATGACGTCACTGATGATGTCACTCCTTTGCCTGTGCGGCTGGATATATGTATACGTGTGTGTGTGTAAATGTGTGTGTGTGTGTGTTCCCCAGGTGTGGGATGTGCTGAAGGAGGAGGGGGTGTGTAACTACCGGGGCCACCGGGGCAGGCTGCTGTGCGTCCAGTGGTCCCCCGTGGAGCCCGACGTGGTCTGGACCGGAGGAGATGACTTCACCGTCCAGGAGTGGAACGTCTCCAAGCAGGAGCACGCCAGGCCCCCTAAAGGTGAGGAACCCTACCTGTCCCCCACCCCCCTGCCCCCACCCCCCCTTCCACCTGCTGTCCCAACACCTGACGCGACACGACCCAGTGAGCACAGCCCCTGGCTGCTTCCAAAACAACCACGGAAGAAGAGGAGAAATATCCGAGTTTAACTTGACGTGTCTGAGGACTCGGCAGGGGTTCGGAGGTGGAGGAACCTTCTAGAAGAAGGGCGTCGGGTAGCGGCGTTTTATTAAACGTCCGGCCTCCCCACAGGGAAGAAGACCCTGGAGCTGAGGGAGAAGTCGAAGGCCAAAGCCAAGAAGAAGAAGAAGGCGCCGGGGAGAGGCGTGGCGAGGGCCGAGGAGGTCCCCTCCCCCTCTCTCAGGGGGGAGGGCGATAAGGGAGGGGCGGGGGCGGCTGGAGCCGGAGAGGGGCCGTCCGAGGAGGATGAGGAGGAGGGGAGCGAGGCCGCCAGCAGCTCCACAGTCACAGGTACAGTGTGTACTTCCTCCCCCAGACAGGATTCCTCCAGGATTCTGGATGGTTGAAACGTTTTGATGTTTTTGGGGGTCTCAGTTCGTCCCCCCAGCCTGCCGGTGGAGAGACCTGCGGTGGAGAGACCTGCGGCGGAGAAGCAGCCCTGTGGGGGGAAGACCTTCGCCTCCATCAAGAGAGACCTGAAGAAGGAGAAAGCGGGTAGGGATGGTCTCTCTGAAGAACATGACCTGGAACCTTTTTTTTTTTTTTCGTGTTGTAGTTTGGTTTCATTGTGGCCTTAATCCTCTCCCTCCCCCTGTAACTATCACTCTTTCCCTCTCTCCCTCTTCCTCCTCCTCTCTCCCTCCTCCTCCTCTCTCCCTCCCTCCTCCTCCTCCCCAGAGCCCTCCTCCTCTCTGAAGAAGCGTAAGCCTCGCTCCATGCTGCCTCTCAGCACCTCCATGGATCCACCGGCCCAGAGAAGACCTCCAGCAGGACATCCTCACGCTGGCCACCGCCAGGCACCAGGGTGGGGGTCCATTCAATGCATCTATCCATACATTCATCCATTCAGGGTCTTCATATTTCTACCTTTCGCCCATCCATCTATCCATCATCATGTGTAATCTCTGGGTCTCCTCCCCCTAGGCCCCCCAGCCCACTGTGTTCCTGGCCAGGGAGAGCACATCCAGCTGGGGCTGTTTGCCGACAGACAGGCCCTGTCCAGGATGTTCCAGGAGGAGGGTGAGGACTGACATCCACTACCAGCCACCTAGCTTCACCTCCATCAGCTCCCTCAGGACCCCTGGTCCTCAGGACCCCCCTGGTCCTCAGGACCCCCCTGGTCCTCAGGACCCCCCTGGTCCCCACGTGTTTGAGATGTTTCACATCTCCGATAGTTCCTGTTCAGCTGCCGGATCTAAGTCTCGTGTGTGTGTGTTCCAGAGGAGGGCCATCTGGAGGCGGGTCACTACGACTGTGTGGTCTACCTCAGGCTGTGGTCTGGTGACATCACCGGCGCTCTGCAGGTCGCCACGGAGAAGGGCGAGCTCAACGACCACCTGCTGTCTGTGGCTCCCATGGGTAAGACGGCCCCTGGGACCTGGTTTGTGGGACTGTGACCCCCCCCCCTGGCCTGGTTTTTGATAACCTGTGACCTCTGATCCCAGCGGGGTACCAGGTGTGGTGTCGGACGGTGGAGGCCTACGTCAAGCAGCTGTGTCAGCAGGAGTCGTACCAGAAGGCCGCCTCCCACCTGCTTTCCATCCACAAGGTGTACCCGGCCATCGAGCTGCTGAGAGACCACCAGCTGTACAGGTCTGTCCCCCCCAGACACACCACACACATACACACACACTCACATACACATGCTCACACATGCACTGTAAGGCTTTAAGAACTGTGTGTCTTGTAAATACATGGAGGTGATTGTTGAATGGAACCTCTCTCCCACGTGTGTGTGTGTGTGTGTGTGTGTGTGTGTGTGTTGCTCCAGGGAGGCCATAGCCCTGGCCAAGGCCAGGTTGCAGGAGGATGACCCGGTCCTCAAGACCCTGTACACCTTCTGGGCCGGCCAGCTGGAGAAGGACGGACACCTCGCCACTGCTGCCAAGTGGTACACACACACACACACAGGCCCATACACACAACACTCTGTCTCTCTTTCTCTCCCTCTCCTTTCTTTCTCTCTCTTTCTCTTTCCTCCCCAGCTTCTCTGGAGACCACCTCCATCTAAAGACTGGAGATCACGGATCTCACACACACGCACAGAAGAGTGTGTCTGGGCGCTAACGTGTGTGTGTGTGTGTGTGCCCCTCTGCCCTGTTCACCACCCAGTTATCTGGCGGCAGGCTCCCCCTTCGACGCCGCCAAAGTCATCGCCAAGAAGAACGACGTGGGCTCTCTGAAGACGGCCGCCGGCCTGGCGGGGGTGGCGGGCGAGGTGGAGCTCTCCCGCTCCCTCGCGCTGCGCTGCGCCAAGGACCTGGCGCACGCACACGACTGGCCCGGAGCCCAGCAGGTCCTCGCTACGCACCACAGCCTGCTGGTCAGTCCCGCCTCCTGACCTCAACCATGACCCACACACCTGACCTCTGATTACCTCACCCCTGACCTCTGCATTATCCCTCGTCTCCATCACTCCCCCTCCCTCCCTCCCTCTCCTTCTCTCTCTACCTCTACCTCTCACTCTCTCTGTCTCTCTCACACACTCTCTCTCTCTCTGTGTCTCTCTCTCTGTCTCTCTCTGTCTCTAGGCCCACCGCCTCCACTTCTGCACCACTGAGATGCTGAGCGCGTGCCTGTCGGGGGTCGACGGTGTCCCCCAGGCCTCCCTCCCCTCTCACCCCTGGGCCTCCCCCTGTTCTGGGGGAGGCCGGCCTCCTGGGGGCGGTGAGGGAGGTGTGGGGGAGGGAGTTTGGAGTGGGAGAGGGAGACAAGGAGAAGCTGCAGGGCCTACGGCAAGCACTGAGAGCTGTGGAGAGCCCACAGCCCAGTCCCAACATCCCCCTGACGCAGGTAGGGAAGGCTGGGCTGGGGGGGCTGGACTGGGGGCTGGACCGGGGGGCTGGATGGAGAGGGATGGTTCACATTCATGTTGTTGGAAGTGTGTACACTGTATAAACAGGGATTACTCTCTCTCTCTCTCTCTCTCTCTCTCTCTCTCTCTCACCCTCCAGCTCCTTAATCACCTGTCACTGGACCTGACTCTCGCGGCCCTCAGTTGGTTGCTAGGCGACCAGGGGGCGGCCCTGGAGGGGATGTGGCGGGGTGTGGCCAGGGCCAGGGAGGCGGGGATGTTCTCCCTGGTGGCGGAGACCTGCTCGCTGCTTTTCCCTGGAGGTGAGACGCCGCAGAGTCTCTCTCTCTCTCTACCTCTCTTTCTACCTCTCTCTACCCCTCTCTACCTTTCCCTCTCTCTCTCTCTCTCCCCCCTCCGTCACACCCTCATATCTTCAGGCTCTAACAGGGCTCTCTGCCCCCCCAGGTGTGGGCTCAGTCCGGGGCTTCTCCTCGTCCCTGGAGCCGGGCCAGGAGGCGGGCCGGCTCTCCAGCAGGAGCCTGGAGGCCTTCGTCAGCTACTACTGGCTGTACGGGCTGTGGTGGTCCCTGAGCGGCGACAGGAGGGCCGGGGGAGAGAGCCAGGGAACCGACGGGCCTCGCTCCCTCGCGGAGACGCAGAACGGCTCGGCGACACCGGAGACGCAGAACGGCTCGGCGACACCGGAGATGCAGAACGGAGAGGAGGAGGAGGTGCTGGCGGTCAAGCAGAACGGCGAGGCCGAGCCCACGGGGGGGTGCGCGAGCGCCACGCCCGGGGTGTGCGTGACCTCCCGGCCGCCCCCGCAGCAGGAGGGGGCGGAGGGAAGGTGCAGGGCGGCCTGCGGCCTGCTCCTCTCGGAGCCCCACGCCATGCACCAGGCCTCCCAGAGAGCCATCGCTGAGATCCAGCTTCGACTGGCCTCCATGGTGCACCAGCACAGCCGCGCCCAGGAAACGGAGCCCCCTGCTGGGGAAGGCCAGGCCTCCCCTCCCACCTCCACCCAGGAACCCACACACCCAGACAGCCAGGAGTCCACAGCTGCTCCTCAGTGGTAGGTCATGTTTCACTGCTAGGTTCATCGAAGTATTTATGTCAGTTAAAACATCTACAGTTAGACCTAGATAGAGGTTGGGCCCGACATATTTAAATGGATGGTAGTGATGTCATGATGAGGTCACCACGTCTGATCTTCCTGTTTTCCAGCGCTGGCGGCGACACTCTGCCCTCCCTGGTCGCCATGGTTTCCCAGCATCACAAAGAGCTGGAGGGGCTGCCAGATGACGTGAAGGTGATGAAAGCATGAATGAGTGAAGGAAATTAAGGAATGAGTGAAAATCCGTCTGAAAAAAAAAAGAGGACGTTTTCTTCTGACCAGTAATCGCTTTATTTTTGCTCCTTTCCCCCCGTTCTCCGGTTCCAGAAGAGCGAGCTCCCAGACGTCATGGAGTGCTGCCTGGTCATCCTCTACCTCAGTCAGAGCTGCTCTCTAGTCGGGGCGGCCAATCAGACGCTGGCTCGCGACCTGCTCGCCAAACACGGCACGACCGCCGACCTCCGCAAGGCCGCCCAGCGCTTCCTGTCCTAACTGTCACTACACAACGAGCTTTCGTTATTTTCTTCGATTCCAGCTCTTTATCATGTAACTGACTTGTTTCGTTGTCCTCTCTGTGTAACGCGAGAGCACTTGGCCTGAATGGCAGGTTTATACTGTATGGTTGTATGAATAAAACCGTTTTGTTTTCTCTAAGGATGTGTCATTACTGTCAGCATTACTTCATGTTGCTATGGAGTCTCAATTTTTCTGAAATAGTGTCATAAAACAAGACAATATGGAGGTTTTCACTCCAACACTAGTATAGCCCAGTGGATCTCTAGCTGGTACTGGGCTGTTAGCAAGCTCTGTGGAAGTCTGGGAACGACCCTTCATTAGAATCAGGTGTGCTGGAGCAGGGAAACATCCTAAACATACTGGACAGCAGAACTCAAAGACCAGGATTGAACATCACTGCTCTAGGAACAGCGTTGGAAGCTAATACTATATAGACCAGTGGTTCTCAAACCTGGTCCTCAAGTACCACCTGTCCTGCATGTTTTAGATGTTTCCCTGCTCCAACACACCTGATTCAAATGGTCGTTACCAGGCTTCTACAGAGCTAGATAACGACCCTTTTATTAGAATCAGGTGTGTTGGAGCAGATCTATAACATGCAGGACAAGTGGTACTTGAGGACCAGGGTTGAGAACCACTGCTATATGATATTCTAGTTACTAAAAATAGACATGCAGCATAACACGGATTACTGCTGAGTGTGTAAAAACCCATCACTAACAGAAGTGTGCCTGACACAAGACATGGATCACTTTCACATTGAAAATAGAAAATGTTTTAATATACAACTGTTTCAAACAATGTATGATGTAATAACAATATCAACCACGAACATCTGTTCCAACTCGGCAGGGGAACAAAAAAAAAAAAGGTAAAATCAAGAGAAAGAAAATCCTGTAACAGAACTGCAGTCGCCCCTGTACCATTCACACCTCGCCCAGCTAAAACTCCTTCCTCTGAGGAATAACGCTAAAAACATGTTGTCTTCATGGAAATTTTACATTTTAATTTACATACCTTCCCAGCATCATTTAAAATTGTACAATCTCAAGTACAAGCATGTATCTCACAGGGGGGGGTGGTGGTGGTGGTGGGGGGGGGAGGGGGGGGGTACAGTTTTAGGACTACTAACTGAAGTTGTGGTTGTTGTTGTTAAGCAGGAATTCCGATGAGAACGGCCTCAGAGCAGTTCCAAATGCTACGCTTCTCATTGTCGCAGTACAATACACAAGAGCTGGTCCCATGCTTTAAAAAAAAAAAGGGTATTATAACTGCGATGCTTTTAAAACAAAGATAAAAGGTTTTTTTTTCCTGAAGGTGGTTCTTTCTCAATGGGTGATGGAGGGGGGAGGGGGAGGGGGAGGGGGGGGGGGGGGGGGTAATGTCCTAGTGGGGAGGGGGGAGAGTGGGGGTTCTGAACCAGGACAGAATGAACTGGGTTCAAGCTGGAGAAGTCAGTGTGTTGTGGATGGGGCTGAAACCAGTGTCCATCTGCAGAGCTGGTGGATTGGAATATAGAAATTCGTCATCGACGTTTCCCCCCCCCCCCGGGGGAGTGTGGGCGCAAGTGAGAGAGACGCCTGCTGGGTGGGTTAAAACAGGAGCAGAATCCACAGGCCTCACTAGCTAGCGTCCTGACTGGCTGGCTGGCTGGCTGGAGGAGGAGGTCGTCTGTCGGTCAGTGCTTGTTGTTGGTCTCCTCCTGGGCGGAGCTCGATATGCCGTTCTGGTTCTGGGTGGAGCCCGAGCCCAGGCCGTACAATCGCCCACAATACTTTGCGTCGTCGATGTTGTCTTCAAAGAAAAGCTGAGAGAGAGAGAGAGAGAGAGAGAGAGAGAGAGAGAGAGAGAGAGAGAGAGAGAGAGAGAGAGAGAGAGAGAGAGAGAGAGAGTGTCTGGTTAGAGAAGGTTTGACATTACAGGAACTACGCTATTATCACGTTTTATCAGTGGCAAGGGGCAGCCCACTGGCATGGTTACAAAATAAACTGACAAAGCATCCAGCTATGAGGCCCCAGGCCTTCTGTGGGGCCTGGAGACTGAGGGCCCTGGGGACCGAGGGCCCTGGGGACCGAGGGCCCTGGGGACTGAGGACCTGGTTCCTACCTCCTTCATCCTGAAGAAGGCCATCCCAGTGAGCAGAGAGTCAGACCCAGCCTGATGCTGTCTCCCAATCCTCTTCAGCTCCAGCTGGTCAGCCACCTCCTGGAGACCCCCCTGCAGACACACACACACAACCAGAGAGAGAGCGAGAGACACACAAACACACAATCAGTCATCTTTGATTAACGTTTCCACAGTCATGGTCATTCCTCTCCTGATCAGCTTCGGTCATATTCCTTAAAAACCTTTACCCGGCGACAGACAGCCACCGCCCAGCCAATCGTCACGGGTGGAGTTTTACCTTGAGGTTCTTGCAGCTCTTCATAAGGTACTTGACGTCGTAGATGGCCGGGAAGAAGAGGTTGAGGATCTGGAAGAATTCGTGCTCTTCCTCCGGGAGACGCGTGTCGGTCAGAAGCTTCACCAGGTAGCCAAAGTCATATCCACTGGGGAGACCAGAGAGAGAGACAAACATGACATTTAGTCATTTAGCAGATGCTCTTATCCAGAGCGACTTACAGTAAGTACAGGGACATTCCCCCCCGAGGCAAGTAGGGTGAAGTCCCTTGCCCAGGGACACAACGTCATTTGACACGGCCGGGAATTGAACCAGCAACCTTCTGATTGGTAGCCCGATTCCCTAACCGCTCAGCCATCCCCTGAGACGTACCTGTGAAAGGAGAGCCACTTGACGTTCTCGCACAGCACCAGCCCCGACGTCATGAGCAGCTCTGCGAAGTACAGCGTGTCGATGCCCTCCTCCTCATGCTTCTTGAACTGGAGGCCCGAGTTCTGCAGCAGGTCTATGGAGTCCTGAGAGTACATGTCTTCTCTGAGGACGAGAGAGAGGAGGGAGAGAGAGGCAGAGACGGAGAGAGAGAGAGGAGAGAGAGGAGGGAGAGAGAGGAGGGAGAGACGGAGAGAGGAGGGAGAGACAGAGAGAGGAGGGAGAGACAGAGGGAGAGAGAGGCAGAGACGGAGAGAGAGAAGGGAGAGAGAGGAGGGAGGGAGAGGCAGAGAGAGACAGAGAGAGAGACAGAGAGAGACAGAGAGGGAGAGAGGCAGGAGGGTCAGCAGCTGTTCGGCCCCTACTTGTTTTTCTTCAAATGGAGGGACCTCGTCGCCATTTTGTGGTGCTCGCACATCACACCAAGCTGTGTGTGTGTGTCTGTGTGCGTTTCTTACGTGAGGTTGAATTTGAAGTTGAACTGCCACGTGGTGGTCCCTGGAGGGTAGTCTCCGTCCTCGTTCATGAAGGACAGGCCCAGCTGGATGATCTTGAGCAGGTCCACGTTGCAGCGCAGCAGCTGGTACTGGTAGTCCACCGTGCTGCGGAACTCCCCGATGGGCCGGACCACCACGCCGGGGAACTCTGTGTCCTGGAGGATCGAACCAAGAGAACACACGGGGGGGTTAGAAGATGCGCCAAGTCCTGAAGTCAGTGAAAGACATGGGGGGGGTTGTTGAGCGTGAAGCTCCGTGAGGTGGGGAGAAAACGTTACCATGGCGATGTAGCTGAAGGTCTGAACGATCTGTCGGATCTTCCTCATCTCCTCCTCTACGTTACTCGCCCAGACCTCGCAGATAATCTGACTCGTATCTGCAAGTGCAGCAGGCATTCTCGCAGGCTGAGGAGAGGACTGAAAACCCCAACAATTCTGCAGCACTAAGCGGGGCAGCCAGGCGAAGAAAACTACTCTGTTGAAGGAATACAGTTGAGAATTTAACATTTAAAAAGTTAGTGTGCTAGGTGGTGCGCGCATGCAACAAACATGCAACAAACTTTAGAACATATTTACGGTCCCAGCCTGATAGCCTGTGCTTATAGTCCTCCCAGGTTGTCGCTGCCTGACTGGCTGAGACGAAAATAAAGTGCTTTCCTGTACTGTTTGTATTTAGTCGTTATGAGTTTGCGAGTGATAGTCCTGTAACTGTTCTAGTTGCTCATCCTCCAGGTGGAGATAGAGCGGACGACCGTTCTACAGTCGTATTATTGCGACTTTTGTAGGGGCGGGTCGCCGCTGCAAAATGTAGCAGAAACACTGCCTCTCGGATTTACAAACTGCATGACAGGAAAGATAGAAAAGCTAGCGTTAAATTACAAAGGTTCCAGGCTTTGAACAAAAAAGCCTGCCTCATTCCTCATTCATATTTGAAGAAACGGAGGCGGCCAAATCAAAACCCGGTTTGCAGGAGCAGCGACGCCAGACTTGCGCCAGCCATAGCAGTGATGGATATGGCTAGCCTCTTGAATCAGGCTGACATCTCCAGCAGTGTTTCTTTCATAACTATTTAACATATGTCGGATTTTAGACGATTACGGCAAGACATTCTTACTTGGCTGGTTGGCAAACGTTGGGGGGAAACAATGCACAAGTTATCTGGACAGCGTCGCAGCAAACTGGCTTACGTTTCTTTCTCTAGCAAGCTAGCCAACCGAGATACCTTGCTGTTTCGGCTATCTTGATAGAAAGCCGGTCAGATAAACGCAAATGCTAACGTTAGCTTCCTCATATATCCAACCGTAACTAGCTAAGCTAGTTACACTAGCAACCTGCATGTCGTATGTTTTGCCTTTTGGTAGGTTAGCTTGACAACAAGCTAGCTTGATAGAAAGCTAGCGACAGCTAAACAGTTAGCTAGCTGCGTATTAATAGCTAACGTTAGTAAGAGGGATAACTTGAACTGCTTTGTAGACCTTGCTTGATTAAAACTTATTTTAAATAGGACAGCACAATCATATAAACCACTGCGATCTCTTAAAACAATACCTGACACGTCGCGGTGTAGATTATTCTGTCGGGGCCGCTGTTAGACCTTGGTGTTCCTTGTGTATCGGAAGTCATAGAAATACATATGCGCAGGCGCGAAGTCCAGCAATCCCCATGCGTGGTTGCGGACAAGGCTTGGCGCCTGAGTGGTACACACGTTTCACTTACCTTGCTCAAAACTCTTCAAAACTAAATGTTCTTATTTCAACTGCTTAATTTACCTTAATTTCTGTGACTTATTACACACCGGTATGTTTCCAATACATGTGTGAAACCTCCAGCCACTTGATAATTTAATACTGATAACTCAACTCATCCATTAACCAATAACTGCCATTGTGAACATTGCGATAAAATATTATTTTCGACGTGACTGACTGGTATAGAACAATGTATCAGCCCATTTGACCTTAGTGTGTCACAGTAATCAGTTAAAGTATTTTCGTTTAAGAAAAACCTTTTATTTGAAATACAGAAAATACCTGACAATTATATTCCCCCCTAAAATAACACTTGATATCGTTAAAGAGCTCTGGTTATAATCACATTACACGTACAATTGCTGCTTCTGTGACAGTTTTGAATCCGGAAAGGGGTAATTTGTTCCAACAATAAAATAAATTGGAGGTCAAATTTAACGTTAGACATGTACAGAACACACCTGAAATACTGTTTCATCCTGAGGCATTAGTGTTCTGAACAAAGAACTGAATTAGTCGTTGAGAGATTAACCAAATGTATTCAGTTGGATGTACAAACAAACAACAAACAAACAAACAAACATGTAAAATACATTTACCACTGACTTGGATGAGCAAGTACTATTCAAAATGCAGCATCATCTCTAGACCCTGAAACTAAATGCTTCTATCTACAATGCCATACGCTTTCAGCACTGAGCTAACTGACAAATAAAACACTATTTTGGAGAATACATTTCCTTCCAGGCGTCAAATTAAGTGAGATGAAGTAAAACAGAATTAAAAGTCGAGGCTGTTTTGAAAACGGCAATGAAAACACCAGTTTGATAAAGGCTTCCCTAAGCCCTGCCTCTTAAGCTCAAGGGCCAATCAGCAGACCAGTTAAAGCCAGTTCCACACTGTTAACCTATCAGATCCACCCCCTCTACCCCCCAACATGTCTGCAGGTGTGTGTTTAGGAGTGTATATACCCAGCACAGAAATCCTTTACAGCCAGACTTACGAGTCCATTATTGGCACTGCTGTCGAGGCAGGAAGTTGTCACCGCTGCAGAAAGAGGAAGTGGTCACGGCTGGGCCGAGTCTGTCCTACTCTGGATGTGTGTGACCTCCAGGACAGGCATGAGCAGCTGGAAGGCATCCTGGATGTAGGACGCACTGTTGGAAGCCTGGAGAAGAGAAGAAGAAGAAGAAGGAGAAGAGATGAAGGAGGAGAGATGAAGGAGGAGAGGAGATGAAGGAGAAGAGAAGAAGAAGAAGGAGGAGAGGAGAAGAAGGAGGAGGAGAGGAGATGGAGGAGAGGAGATGAAGGAGGAGAGGAGATGAAGGAGGAGAGGAGATGAAGGAGAAGAGAAGAAGAAGAATGAGAAGAGAAGAAGAAGAAGGAGGAGAGGAGATGAAGGAGAAGGAGATGGAGAAGAAGGAGGAGAGGAAGGTGGTTTATGGACGAGTATACAAGTGTGTGGTGGTGTAGTTATCCTTGCCATTCTCTACCACTCAGACACACACACACACACACGCACACACACACACACGCACACACACACACACAGCAGATGTGGAGATAGTCAAACCCCCACCTCTAGAAACACGCCGGTGATGAGAGGATTGAGAACGTCTCCTCCCTTACTCGCCTGCAGAGAAAAAAAACACACACAAAAAACACGACACCCAAAACATTTACGTCTCGTTAAGTGTCCGTCATTTCCGATATCACCCCGCTCTCTCCTGATTTTCATCCTGCAGCTTTTGCATCTCCATTACTGTCGTGTCAGGAAGACAAACTACATCAATTTGCCATCGCCCAGACATTCACCCTCCCAAATCGAGACACTTAGACATTCCATTAAATAAAAGTCTGGAAAAAGTTGAGGGAAACTCATCAGAGACAATCTGGTGGAATGCCAGACAAACAAGATGTCCTTTAAAAGTCCTTCGATAGGTAGACAAATATCTGGTACGCGCTTCGTAAACAACGGTGAACATGCGGGGGAGAAGGGACAGGGGGGGGCATGATCTTACCCCTATTGTGGTCAAAGCGGAGGTGAACTTCTTGGACTGCAGAGACACCTCCTTGCACAAAACGATGGTTATCCTGGAGGATAAGCAGAATATCCAGTTAAAAAGAACTCGGAAGAAACAACCACATTACATGCAGTGTTTCTCGGAGGCCAGATTGTCCGGTCTGTGTTCCTTATCCACGACTAAATGCCTGGACGGCCTCATTCAGTAGCTTATGGTGCTCTGGAGAGATGGGATCTAGAGCCAGGGCAGGCAGGCAGGCAGGGACGTACTGTGCGAGGATGCGGGCCTGCTCCAGGGTCGCGACCTCGGGGCTGCTCGAGAACAGGATCATCTCCGCCACCTTGTGGAACTGCTCGATGGAGCGGGCGGTCAGCTCCGCCAGGCTCCTGATGGCGGCTGAGTGGACGTCCTGACAGGAAGTGAACACGGACCAGGAAGTGAACGCGGACGAGAAAAACGACTTTGTTTATCTGCCACTGATGCCGTTTCCCTACGGTTCTTATAGGTTTGAGTTTTATTTTGTTTGTTTGTGTGTAGCTATTTCTTCTTCTCCTACCTCGACCGTGTACGGTTTTGTCTCATCCTCCTTCTGCCCTTCTTCTTCCTCCACCTCCACAGGCTTGGTCATCTCAGCAATCTGCTCACAGGCGCCCCTGCTGGCCTGCGGAGGGAAATGCACTTGATAAATCCAGAGATGACCATCAACTTTCACCCATCATCAACTTTCAGCAGCTATAACCCACAACAAAATGACATATCGACGTAATACGGGTTACATCAGGAGCAAAATATGGGCTCCGTCTTACCAACAATGACCAGTAGGTGGCGACACACATACACACTGACAGGCACATTTCTGTCCCTACCTTTCCCAGCTTGTCTGCTGTTGTTGCTAAGCGCAGCCCATTCAGAGCCTCTGTTAATTCCCTCAGAAACTCCGAGCCATCTTCGTCTGAAAGAGCGACGTATTTGCTTTAGCAGTGCTGCATATTCTAGACACTGACATCATTTTATACTAATATTAACGTGAGTAAAATAGACAATAAAACGGTTTCCCGTTTTCGAAAGCAGCCTGTGATGTTGTCCTGCGGCGTTCCCTACCTTTCTTCTCGTCCACATCGTCATCGTCGAACTCGACCAGGGAGAAGGGCTCCTTGATCAGCTGCAGGTCGTGTCTCAGCTGGGCTAGCTCTTCTCCTGACAGGGTGGTCAGGACAGACTTCACCTACACACACACAGGGACCCACAGAGGTTATGTTTAGTCACAAGTACTTTCTCACAAACACTCCCTCTCCCTCTCCCCTTCCCTTCCCTCCCTCCCTTCCTCCCTCCCTCCCTCCCTCCCTCCCTCCCTCCCGCGCACCCCCCCCTCCCCCCTCACACACACTTATCACTAACTCTCTCTGTCACGTGCGTGTGTGTGTGTGTGTGATGGCTCCACGACGTCACCTTGGCCTCGCTCTCCCTGGACAGGATCTCCAGGGCCTCCAGGTGGGCCAGACCCTGGAAGCCGTCGAACAGCATCCCGTAGTGGGCTTTCTTCTCCGCCGTGCACGCCACCTCCTCCGCCGTCTGCTGCTCCTCTCGCTCCTTCGCCTCCCTCAGCACCTGCACGCACCCAAGAGTGTGTGGTGTGTGTGTGAGAGAGAAAGAGAGTGTGAAACATGAATAAAGGTTCTCTGTGTGTCCCCGGGGGGGTGTGGGGGGGGGGGGGGGGTGGGGGGGGGGGGGGTGGGGGGGGTGGAGAAAGTGTGTGTGTGAGAGTGAGCGAAAGTGTGTGTGTGTGAGAAAGTGTGTGTGTGAGAGTGAGCGAAAGTGTGTGTGTGTGAGTGAGAAAGTGTGTGTGTGAGAGTGAGCAAAAGTGTGTGTGTGAGTGAGAAAGTGTGTGTAGCTAGCTCAGCAAGAGCTGAGACAGAGCCTGGCCCAGATCAGCCCCCCGTTCGACCAACCCCTTCCCAGAGAGCAGCGCCTGGTGGTGGGGGGGTACGAGGGAGGGAGAGGGGGGTGCCTGGAGGTCTCCGTACCTGGGACAGCGTGGAGGACCTGATCATCAGCCCCTTGGTCTTCCTGAAGCCGGGGTCTCCCTCTGCGATCACGTCCATGGTCTTCTTCCCTAGGAACTCCAGGGCGTCCAGCCCTCCTGTGAGGACAGTCTTCCCCTTGAGGACGCAAACCAAGATCATTGAGGAAAACGTCATAATCAGGGTCACATACTGGTGGTTAGAGGAGGGGAGAGGAGAGGAGAGGAGAGAGAGAGGGAGAGCGAAAGACAGGACAGAGAGAGAGAGAGAGAGAGAGAGGGAGAGCGAAAGGAGAGAGAGAGAGAGAGAGAGAGAGAGAGAGAGAGAGAGAGAGAGAGAGAGAGAGAGACAGAGAGAGAGACAGAGAGAGAGACAGAGCGAGCATCTTACTTACGGTGCTTTGAACAACACTGGTGAGTGAGGACAGCATCCCCATGGCGCTGCCCACCGCCGACTCACTGCCATCTCCTTCTGCCTGGTCTGTCTCAGCCATCGCCTCCCCTGGACCAAACAGACCACAAGAACATGCCTGTTTACGTGTGTGTGTGTGTGTGCAACTAGTCACGCAACCACCATCTCCCCCGCTAACGCTGCATCATCACAGCTTATCACGTAACGGTTTACAGTCGCATGGAATTATAGCTAATCCAAACCAGGATGAGTCAGGCCAACGCAGGCTGAGCACGATGAGTCAGCGTTCTCACCCTGTGCCCTGCTCTCCGGCCCCGCCCGGGCAGACAGCTCTGTGGGGCTGGGGATTCCCAGGGACGTCTCAGCCTTCTCTATGGCCTGGGTGATCCCCTGGCCTGGTGGACAGAAGAGGTTCAAACACGTCAACAAGAGCAGGCGTCAGTGTCTCGGAATCAGTTTAAGGATACCTGACAGGTGGTCGGCCATGTTTGGCGGTGGAGCCACTCACCTACGGTAGCCACCGTGGCTGTGGCCGTGGACAGGAGGGATTTACCCCAGTTGCCCCAGTAGCCCCAGCCCCCCTGGGCTACGGTGGACTCACTGGAGGGCTGGAGAGAGGGGGGGGAGGGGGGGGAGGAGGGGAGAGGAGGGGGGGGAGAGGGCGAAGGTGACAAAGGAATTACAACTCTGGTTGTGACCTGATTTGGGTCAGTATGAGATAATATGGTCACATGTTGTCTAAAATGTAGCCTTACCGTGGCTGTTTCTTCCACTGCATTAGGGTTCGTCTGGGACTCCTCCTGGACCTCCACTGGAGGTTTGGTCTCAGGTCTTCTTCTGGTCTTCCGGCTCGGGGCAATATCTGCGGAGACTTCGCCCGAAGTCACGTCCGGTGTCTGGGGCGAGCTGGCGTCTGGGGTCACGGGGGACGGCTGGGGTACGACCTCATCACTCCCCGCCGGAGCAGCGGGAGCTTCGCTGTCCGACATCTTACATACCTGACAGCGTTATCGGATAAACAAATAACTGTTTCAGTAATAAATAAATAAAAATTGCAGTATTAAATGAAAGTTGTATCGATTAAAAGAAAACAGTTGCTATGCTAGCTACCAGTTAACTCTAAGGCTATAGATAGACTATATTGTTGGTAGATTTAGCTCATTGGCAACATAACCTAGAGTGCCTACTGCAATGTCAAAGCTATGTCGTAGCTACTGACTCACAACATCATTAGGCAACAGTATGACTCTTCCTTGCAGCTAAAGAAAGCAACTTTACTTTAAGACATCACCTTAACCGTAAAATAAGCGTTAAAGCCAACAGTATATAGAGCTCTCCTCTCTAAGATGAAGCGAATACTCGAAATAACTCGCTTAAAGTATTGCACAGTACTAGAGCTAGAGTTGTCAACTGTCAGCTTGCTAGGTTAGCTACCTAGCCAGTTTAGTTGGCTAGCTTGGTCGTTTGGTTGTGTTTCTACAAATATGCTAGACTGTACCGTGAAGAAAAGAACCAAGAGGCGTTGATCAATATTGTCTGTACCTTGTTAAAAGCTATTCAATCCAAGATCTCGTATGGTATTCTTGAGTCTCCTTCTACTGGGTGTTGCGATTAGCCACGTCACACGGCGATTTGTTTTGGGTTCTGCCTGGCGAATGATTTTCTTATTCTGTGCTGCATTGTGTTGCACGGTAAAGAGCATATCGCCATCTACTGACAACAGGGGATATAGTTTCAGTCACTATCTTAGGCTAGGTCAGCAAAAAAAAAGTTTACAGCACTCTTTTCAGACACAGGTATGAACTATCACAATTACCATCACTATCAATGAGTAGATGAACACACCGACAGTAAACTATGGACCTCCACGTAGGCTTGTTTACAACGCTGTCATCTGACATGATGTGGCCACGCCCTGCCCTGACCCGATGAACACGGAAGTTGGTCGTGATGCTCATGAAGGTAAAGTCAGACCACCATGGTTTTGTCTTCATATCTTGTTATTTACTACTTCTGTGTTCTGTCTTATCGCAACGAATATTCATTTAGGATGATATCATGTGACAAAGTGAGATGAAGCGTACTTGTGAATGTTGTTAGGACATCTCTGTTCAACAGGTGTTTGTGTCAACTTTTGCGAGCCAACTGTCATCCTGCTTGTATAAGGGTTTTTTATTGTTTTGGTTTAAGTGATTTTTATTAATGATTAGCTATCTTATGACAGTTTTTCATCAGAAAATATACTAAATAATAAAAAATAAAAAAGTATATTACGCAGTCTTATATTCCATGTCATGGCACCGATTTGTTATTTCTCAAACACCGCAAATGCATTCCCTTTGTAATGTTACACCTTTACTCTACTAAAGGCTTGTTCAACAGGTTCCAGATCAACAAGCCTTGATGTGAACAGAGCTCCAACATGTCACCGAAGCACTACTGCGTCAGGACATTCCTCAGATGTTTTTTAGCGTGTTTCTCCATATCGGTAGTCCTTTCTAACGGACAAGCGGAGGTACCGACCTCGCACGCGGCCCACAACCGTTCTGCGGTGTCACTCCAGCTCCTGGCCGGTTTAACGCCCCGCAGAGAAATCGTGGTGAAGGAAGGGGCTAGCGCGCTGATAGAATGCAACGTGACCGGTTCCAATGACGACATCCAGTGGTACAACTCCAAAGGTGTCGTTCTTGATGCGGATGAAGAAGGTCAGCAGAAACAAAAAGAAAAGAAAATGAGCCACTTTAATAAAGCTTTAAATTTAATATTTTTAATGTCGAAAAAAACGGTTGAACTGTCTAATGCCATTGCTCCTACCCTGTCCTTCCCTGCCCCTTCCTCCTCTAGGTGGCAAGTGGCATGTTGAGGAGGGGGGCGTCCTAAACATCACCAGCGTGTCGTTCAAGGACAGAGGCAGGTACACCTGCATCGCCTCGGGCCCGTCCGGCTCCACCAACTACACCATCGTCCTCCGCGTGGCTTACGTCTACAGCGGCATGGGCCTCTACTACGTCATCGTGTGCCTGGTGACCTTCACCATCATCATGATCCTCAACGTCACGCGCTTCTGCATGGTCCGGAGCCACCTGAGCAAGACCGAGAAGGCCATCAACGAGTTCTTCCGCACGGAAGGCGCCGAGAAGCTCCAGAAGGCGTTGGAGATCGCCAAGCGCATCCCCATCATTACCACGGCCAAGACGCTGGAGCTAGCCAAGGTGACCCAGTACAAGACCATGGAGTTCGCCCGGCACATGGAGGAGCTGGCCCGGAGCGTGCCGCTGCCCCCGCTCATCCTCAGCTGCCGGGGCTACGTGGAGGACGCCATGAGGCCCTCCAACGCCGCCCGGCCGGAGGGGGAGGCGGCGGCGGTGGGGGGTAGGCAGGCCATCGACGGTCCCCGGCCCCTGGGGGGTGGAGGGGGGTGCGGGGAGTCCTGTGTGGTCCCTGTGCCTGAGGAGGTGGGTGGGGAGGGAGGAGGAGGAGGAGGAGGAGGGGAGCAGGGAGGGGTGAAGGAGAGATGCCTGGATGTCCTGGTGTCTGTACACCCGCAGTTGGAGAGTGTGGTGGCAGGGAGGGAGGAGGAGGGGGAGAGGAGGAGGGGGGAGAGGAGGAGGGGGGAGAGAGGGCCTTGGAGGAGGAGGAGGAGGGGGGAGAGAGGGCCTTGGAGGAGGAGGAGGAGGGAGAGGGGGCCTCGGAGGACGCTGAGTTGTTTGTGCCCATGCTGGGAACAGGCACACCCAAGAGCAAAGTCCAGGAGAGCCACATCTAGTCTCACCTGCATCGCCTCCATGGAAACTAACCAATTGGAGGCCACCAGGAAGTAGAGACTCCGCCCATATATGGCGAGGTGAGCGCGTGAGAGCGAGGCGTACTGCCTCTGCCTTCCCACCTGTCAGCAAGGCCATCACTGGTGGAAGGGGCTACTGTGTGTTGCCATGGAGAGGGGTGTTGTGTGTGGTTGGGACTGTGAAGTAGGGCCTATTGTGATTGGTTTGAAAGGGTATTCCTGGCTTTGCCTTTGCGGTGCATACTGTGTTTGAAGCATAGCTAACCGAACCTGGACTTCATCACGCTTCACTCACCTTAACCTAAACGAGGCTTGATTTGTTCTAAAAAAATGATGGGTTTGATTGATGAACACTATACAATAACATTGTTTGTATACTCGAGCAATAACGACCATTGCTTTACTGTGTGTCACTGTTTACCCTACACTGGAAATGACCCGGAAGGTGTGAAATTGAAGTGCAGTAATGTCCACATGGTGGAGCTGTTGGGTAACTCTTCTGTGGAGGAGACTGGTTGACCACTCAGGTGAATGACTCAGAGACGACAGCTCTTTACCAGACTAAAGATCTAATTAGCTAACTAATGGGCCCAAGGTCAAATAAACACCTAATTAAACTGGGTGTGAGTCATTCTAATGGTGCACACTTCACTCTCTTGAAAACCACTCTGCTACCTGTGGCAACAGGCTTCCATTACTGCAATTATAAAACACTTTAATTATCTGCTGAGGTTTAATTTCGGTAATATGTTGACTTTGCTGAGGTGAAAATATAGGTTGGGATTAATTTGACTGTTACTTTTTTCTGAAGATTTAGAATAGGAATTTATTTTTTTGTGTTTTTTTTCTTTTAAGTTTGCTGCCTGACACCGACTCCGTGGTTTTGAGGAGCAATCGCTTGAAAAGTCCCTTGACAGTTTGAGACAGGTGCATGATTCTGTAAAACCGCACAGCAAAGTCCTTTGTCATCTTCATTATTGATCATTTTTATTATTTCATGTATTTTCACAATGTTAGTATCCAATGCATTCCCAACACACTATCTGCATATCAAGTAGGCTACTTGGGTGAAAATATCGTGACTTTCATATCGCCTGCTTCATCGCGTGTTTTCCCCTGACTTTAACAAACACAAGACGTCCCATAGTATAAGTCAAGGACAACGTTATCTCTCCAGTGGATCCCTCGTGCGTCTACACAACAACGCACCTCTACTCCAACAACATTCATGTGTTATGTATTAGCAGAAGAAACAGCATGTTTCTACCCCCCCCCCCCCCCCCCCCCAAAAAAAAAAAAAGGTTGTGTGCTCGCACACTTGCACATGCACGTATTTGTAAACGGAAACTGAGGACTGATTGAATATCAGCAGGCTTATTAAAATTGCTAATTCTTCCATTGCGATGAACCTGAAGTAAAGAGAAGCTGGTTTATGCGGCAGCGTGGTGAATTGTGTGAAGGAGCAGTGCTCGTCTCGCGCTCTCTTAGCCGATCCACTCCAGGACTTTGAACGAATGCAACACCAGATAATTAGCTCTCCCCTTGTCAGTGGTGTTACCCGTGGAGTGCATTTGCTCTGCTTGTGTCTGTGGTGGGGGTGGTGGTGGTGGGGGGCACTGTATTTCATACACGTGATAGTTGATAGAAGCTCCGGTGATTACACTGCCAAGTTTGTTATTGTTTATCACAGCTGAACGTCTGTTGAAGGTCAAACTGGCATTGTTCCACAGTGAATTTGCCTCGAGCAATTACTGCTTTATGTCAAAACTCTGAAATATACTAAACTGAAAAAACAAAACCATTACATAGGCTATACTTCTATATAAACATATTAGCCAAGTTGCCTTGTTGTCTGTCATTAATAAACACGGAAGTTTCTTCCTTGGCAATTCTTTCGTGCTCTTTTCTGCCGTGGGTGCTATTAAGGGTGTTCGTTTTACACGTTTTTAAACAACCTGTCGTTTGAGTCAACTTGTGGAGCGAAGCAGAGCTACTATTTTGATGTGTCAAAATAAAACGTAGGTCTAGCCTACCTTTAAGAAAACTCCAGGACACATCAAAAGCGGTTCTGGTTTGACTCACAGCACGCGTTGTGTGCAACCTGGTCGGCTACAAAAGGCTACTTTCTCATTGAAGGGCTCGCGTGAGTCACCACTCAAGTTAGGTTTTTGTCAGTTTCCTAATTGGTTTACCAATACTGTTCTTTTCCAATGTCGTTGAATGCTTGATCCCCCCAAGGACCGATATCGAGTGCAATAATAACAATTCTTTCAAGTCTCACATATTGGCCGTGAGACGCATTTCAGCCATTCCTATCGCCCTCATGCAACACCTTGTAGCCAATTTCTCACGCTGTTCAACCATTTCTCACGCTGAGAAGTAGGCCGAAAAATAACTTGTCCCCCCATAGACATAGAAGAGGTGCAGGCATACTGAGATGATGGTTGTCTTGAGTTATACAGGGTTAACCCTTGTGCTGCCTTCGGGTCACATGACCCGAAGGTTCACAACGAACCATCGTTGTGTTTACCCAATTTTACCCAATACAAAAACGAATAAATAGCATTTTCTTTTAACCTTCGCAACGTGAGGGGTCTGAGACAGCCCGACAGTTAAAAGAAAATGCTTCACTTTGTTTTTGTATGGGGTAAAGTTGTCGCAATACGACGGTGGGTCACAATGATTGATGTGTCAGAATGACCCGAAGATAACACAAGGTTTAAGGCAGTGGGGCAGGGGGGCGATTATGTCAGGGTGGCCTTGAAACTATAGGAAAATATTCTTCCTTAAATTCCTGGGTGAAACGTAGTCATTCGGGGAGTTCGGCATAGTACAAAGAAGCAGCAAATCCTCATCTTTTCCATTAGTGAACCCTGTTACCGATGGCCTCTTGAAAGCAGGTAATAGCCTAGAAACGGCATAGCATGACATCTTTCATTCATCTTCCAGTTACGTATGGTATTTGAAATAGCCTATAGACGATTTTGCTGTAGGTCATCGACCCCCTATATTCATTTTACATGTCATTTCAAAAACATTATTCTCCTCGCCTGCAGGATTGGAGGTTTGCGAAAAGATTTTTGCAGGATTGCAAATTGCTCAAAATTCTCATGAGGATTCTGAATATGATAATCAGAGGCCATGAAACGGCTCGACAGATAGGCCGGTGCGAAAACCAAAATGTCACCAAAAAAGTACATCAAATCCTTTGAACTTAAAACACGTGAAAAAAAAAAAAATCGTCTTTCAACTAAGCGTTATCTACGATATATTTCCCAAACTGGGCCAGGGAAAAGAGAACCTCATTAGCTTGCGGGTGACCCTAGTGTAATAGAAGCATTAGTCATATGTAGCAGGGCTAGAACCGATAAGACAATCCACAGCTATCTTCCTCACAGGCCCCTGATAGGACCATAGGCAGCAACCCGGGCGCTGTAATTGGCTACTCTGTGGCTCATCTCCGGGACAATGTACCTTCAACTTCCTGCTAGTATGACTAATATCCTGCATGGCAGGAAGTCCTGGGGGGGCTCTGATTCAGCACGGCTGCGAAGCGAAGGAGGTGTGACAGGAACCCTCTGCTCCTAACCTTTCCGCTAAATAATTACAGCGCTCCTCCGCGCTGTCCTCCGCAGGTCGCGGCGGTAAGGGTGGGAGTCTTGAGGCAAGCCGAGCGAGGCTTCTGTCACCCGGCTAATGGAAGCCAGGGTGAGGGGTGGTGGCAGGCGGGGAGCCACAGGAGACTTGGACGGACATATTGGGGTCAGATACTTCATCTCTCTCTCTCTCTCTCTCTCTCTCTCTCTCTCTCTCTCTCTCTCTCTGTCTCTCTGTCTCTCTGTCTCTCTCTCTCCCTCTCTCTCTCTGTCTCTGTCTCTCTCACACTGCCCTGACTATCCCCTTCTCTGGCTCTCTCTACCCTCTCTCTTCTCTAGCTGCCTGACTATCTCTATCTATCTATCTCTCTCTATCTCTCTCTCTCTGTCTTGCCCCCCCCCTCCCGGTTCTCTCTCTGAGGTAGAGCAAGGCTGTGTCAGGGACATTTTAATCTTATGCATTAGCAGGGCAATTTAGAGTAGCCAATGATGTCATGGGCTGAGGGTCTATAGATGAAAGAATGGGGTTGTTCTAGTATTCAGGCCTGAGCTTTCCTAATACCCAGGCCTGGTTTGTCGATGTTTCACACAGTCACACACATACCATATGGCTCATTCTCTTTCTCTCCTCACTCTCTCTCTTCCTCTCTCTCTATTTATCTCCCTCCCTTGCTCCCCCCTTCCTCCCCCACCCTCTCTCTCCCTCGTTTTTTTTCACCCTCTCTATTTCTCATCCTCTCATTTGCACAGTTCCTTCTCTGATAGCTGTTATCCGTAACTCCTATTGTCTTCTACTGCTTCAAAGAGAAATTTCACACCACAGTAGATAAGCTAACAAGATTCCGTCTGTTTTTTGATTAAACTCACTGTCAGAGACATAGGAGAAGTCGGCGGCGGGGTGGGGGGGGGGGTGGGGGGGGGGATGGGGGGGGGGGGGGTCCACGTTCAACGCTCCGTGACGGCAAAGTTTAAAGAATGTTTCATAGTGCGGTCGCTGCTGATTTACAGAGTGACTTTCTCCTCATAAATATGCAGTGATGCCACTCATGAAACATTTATTGTAACAGCCAGCTGCTTCCGCCATCTTGTCAAAGTCAAACAGGAGAGCGCGTCTTTCTCGTCTCCTTATCGTGTCTTGTCGAGAAGTGACCAGCTTTTCTGTGAAATTTCAAAGCTTCACTGGGGACTTTTTTTTTCTCGCGTTTATAGTAAGATTCGTCCTCAATAGCTTACTAAAGACTCTGAATGTGATAGTAGCTGAATGTGTCTTGAGACCACATATTGTTTCTAGTTGTGCCAGAGTCTCTGTACACCACTGCCACATGGCAGTCACACATTTATCCAGGCCACATGAAACAGCATGCCAATTACACACTCCATTTGGTGGAAACATTTTCCTTTTTGAAGGCAACAAAATGCCCACATCCCCTCCAAACGAAACTAAAACAGCTCTTTAAAACACTCAGTGTGGTGTCCAGGATGCCCCTCCGTGCCAGACCAGAGGAGGACGGGAAGATGAGGAGGAAGGGATGGAGGGAGGGAAGGGCAGAGAGGAAGATACAAAGAGATTGTGTTGATTTGAGCCACCTATCGTCTTTCACAGATCAGAGCCCAAGAACACACGATGTGAAGTACACGGTCTCCTTCCTCACACACACACACAGACCCCCCCCACACACACACACACACACAGCTGTGCCCCCCCCCCACACACACACACACACACACACACACACACACAGCCGTGCCCCACACACACACTCCACTCTGACAAGCTTTAGAGATTCCAGAGAAACTAGTCAGCCAGGCAGGCCTTTGCTGATCCCATTCGCTGTGCCAGTCAGTCTCAGACAATAGCGGCTAGCGGCTAGCGGCTAGCTAGCCACAGTCCCAATACCCATACTACCATGCTGTACTAAAGTACTATGCGAGGAGAGGGACAAAGTTCAAGCACAATTCATTTGACGAAGAATGAGATTTGAGACGCAAGGCCAGTTAGTAATGCAACATGATGGATGCCAACTGCCGTTAAAAATAAAGAAAAAACTGCTAGCAGCGCTAGCTCTACGTCTGTCGACTACGTCTGTCGACAGCTAGCTAGCCCTGGTTATGCCTAGGGGGGGTAAGAAGCTGCACAGCACAGCTCAAGGTGCATTTGCACTGAGCAAACTGAAAGCATCTGCCAGGCAACAAAGCATCAAAGCCTGTTCCCATTTCCAATTCCTTTCTACGGCGGCGGCGTAATATGCTGGGAGAAGACAAAACAAACAAAGCAACAAAAACTCATTTGTTTACGCGCGGAGCCTTAAGTATTTGTGACGTCTCGAAGCAGGAGAGACGGAGAGCAAACAAATACTGATCAGAAGACAACAACCAGGGAGAATGCAGATGTTTTGATCTGTGTGTCTGTGTTTGTGTGGGCGTTTGTGAATAGGTGTGCGCGTGTGTGTGCGCGTGTGCGTTTGCACATATCCGGGCATGTGTGTATGCGTGTGTGCGAGAGAGAGAGAGAGAGAGAGAGAGAGAGAGAGAGAGACGGAAAGAGATGAGGAAAGTTGAGAATAAACCAACATTTTTTCCTTCCTGTGCGTGCAGGGATGTGCACGTTTAAACCCTGTGTGTACGCGCACGGGTTCGAAGTGAAGAACCTCAAACTTGGTGCTGCTCTTGATCAGCATCTCTGAACACACCCCTCAGGACGGCAGCGGGAGTGGGCCGCGTCTCAAAACAAGCGTCCCCCGCGACGCCTCACACAGAGAGAGATGGATAAACACAAGTGTCAAACGGGAGGCTGGGTTTGAAGATTGAAGAAGGGTACTTTCTCTTCCGACGTGGGAGAGAGAGGAGGAGAGGGGGGGGGGGGCTGCTATCTCCGAACC
This sequence comes from Thaleichthys pacificus, assembly GCA_023658055.1. NCBI lineage: Eukaryota > Metazoa > Chordata > Actinopteri > Osmeriformes > Osmeridae > Thaleichthys > Thaleichthys pacificus. The sequence continues at coordinate 1,967,544 of CM042877.1, forward strand.
CTCTCCAGCGAAGTCTTGCCCTCGCTCTCCTCCCCTCACAGTCAAGGCTGAGGAGGACTTGAGGGTGCGTGTGGCAAAGAGGCGTATCTTCCAGAGAGCCTCCGGGAGAACACACAGCCTTCACATCTCCATCGAGCACCGTGGCGTTGACAATTAAAGTAATGACTTATTTCATGTTTCAGGAAGTTCGTTTTGTTTGAAGACGTTTCGTGGTGCTGAAGTGTTTTGGTGGCGAGGACTTGGGTTTTGAAGAGGCCGCTGGACTTGAGATTGGATGAGGACAGCGAGATCAAAAACAACAAAGGGAAAAACGAATGTGTGTGTTTCCGAAGAATAGTCTAACACACACTGTTTGAGAAAGTTTATTGAAATCCACTGACGTGTAAAATAAAAAAGAATCTTATTTTCCAGCAGTGGGTTTTGCCAATTTTTTGCGATGCCTTTTTATGACTCAGAACACCAATTACCGTGAAATTCAGGGGAGGAGTTGGCCAAAAAAGCTAAACAGAATCCCATCGCCCCAAAAAACTCTAAATGATCTTGGCAAGGATGAACAGGCCATTTCATCTCCAGTAATGTTTAGTTTTATCGTTTAGCCGCGTAACAGAAGGCAGCTGTGGAGCGATGCCTGGTGTTCAGAAGCACCTCCACAGAGAGATGCCTCACTGTGAAGGTTTGCAGGAAGATCGTCCGCCGGGCTTTTATCCAAGAAACAGCTTCACGAGGGAATGCCACCTTCGGTAAACAAAGCAATCACCCCCCTTCCCTCCCCACCTCACACACACACATAATCACACATACACATACTTATACCCACAGATATACACACACACAGCCCCCCACCCCACCCCCACACACACACACACACGCACACAAAACAACAGGTGCAACTCCTAGCTGCCAGGAACTCTTTGAAGTCTTCATTTGCGGGTTAAGATGATGCATCGTCCTGATGCTGGAAGGAAAAGTCATTATGAGTTCCTCTTGGCTTTGTTGACAGGGCTCTGTAACAGATTTGTGCCAGAGACGACTCCTTCTGCATGTCTGACACACTCTGAGGGACTTTCCAACATCAGGATATTAAAAACCGGTCGATAACGCCGAATTGCGGATGCGTCTGTTTGCTGCATGATTGCCGGCTCACTGGAAAGGGTTGCAAAACAAACTGCCTGATTTGCATGAAATGGAATTCATAAAGTCGTTCATGTTTTTTTATAGAGGCTTAAATCGGCAGGGTTGTGTACACTTTGTTCATCCAATACTTGAGCATACAATGTTGACTTGGGTACACATTGCTCCACACTGATCTGTGGTCTGTGTATACTGTACATCACTCAACTCACTTACACACACACACACACACACACACACAGACACACACACACACACACAGAGCCTGCCTAATGGGACAGTTCTCCAGTCTGTCTGTGGATATTCTCTGACCTGTGGTTTAATGGTATGGAACTAATAACACAGCAGCCTCTGCAGGCTCGCGTTTTCACCTCACTCACATCAACCTGGATATCCCTGCCTCCTTACCTGCCCTGGGGGGAAAACTGGAATAGACAGCCTGTGTGTGTCTGTGTGCATGCCTGTGTGTGTGTGTTTGTGTGAAAAAGCTGCAACAGTGCCAGTCAGTCGGCTCCATTAGCTATTTATGACTGGCCTAAAGGGGGCTCCACTCTGAATTCTGATGCGCAGATCACAGAACACTATCAGACACTTCCCTCTCTCTCTCTCTCTCTCTCTCTCTCTCTCTCTCTCTCTCTCTCTCTCTCTCTCTCTCTGTCTCTCTCTCTCTCTCCTCCATCTCTCTCCCTTTCTCTCCTCTCTCCATCTCTAATCCTCCTTTCATCCATCTCTTCCTTATCTCTCCCCCTCTCTCCTTTGCTCTCCCTCTTTCCCCTCTCCCTCTCTTCTCCTTTTACTGTTCTTTACTTCCCCTCCTCTCCTCCTCCTTCCCCTCCTCACCTCTCCTCACCTCCCCTCTCCTCCTCCTCTCCTCTCCTCCTCCTCTCCTCTCCTCCCTTCCTCTCCTCTTTCCCCTCCTCTCCTCACCTCCCCTCTCCTCCTCCCCTCTCCTCCTCTCCTCACCTCCCCTCTCCTCCTTCCCTTCCCCTCCTCCTCCCCTCCTCTCCTCCCCTCTCCTCCTCCTTCTCCTCCTCTCCTCCTCACCTCCCCTGTCCTCCGGCGGCGATCTCACAGTCACGGCGGCTCCTCGAGAGACGACAGCGTCCCCGCGGTGCAAGGCGTCGTCGCCACGGCGATGTTCTGGGAACGCGACAGGTGTTATTCATGGACACCCAGCGGTGGCACCGTGGGCCGGTACTCGACCCCCGTCCCTCACCCCCTGGACGTGGGCGACGCTCCACGCTCACGTGGCAGAAGGCCGGGCGCCCGGTCTCTGCCGCCTAGCGCTCCCTGAGACAGAAGCACTAAATGTTTGCAGCTGCCATATTGGCTGTGCATCTGGGTTGTTAACCTGCAGGGCTGCGGAGCGTAACTCTGTCAGGGTGACAGAGGTCGTTTGCAGCCGCGCCGGAGTGATGAGCCCGAAGCTCAAATATCAACTCTGGATCTTGGATCTTTCAGTTGCGTTCTCTGTAAAACTGGCTCCTGCCTCCCCAACCGATTACACAAACATACACGCCCACATCGCACATTTCCAGAGAGTTTATTTAACACCAGAAGTGCTGTTGATGATGTAGGAGGACGTGTTCTATCAACACTCAGGTAAATCAAACACTCCTGGTGAGAAATGAACCGTTTGAACTTTTTCCCCGAGTGCCACCTTAACCCCGCCCACTCCGTGTCATCACAGTTTGACTGGAAGACGTTCGACTTGACGAACGCCGGCGTAGATGAAACCCGACGACGGCAGAACTACTCTGACCCCCCCCAGCGCGCCGCAGCGGTTGACCGTTAAATCCCCCGGGTTAATGAGACCCTCCTGGCCCGTCGTCACGGTTTCCTCTAGGCCCGGAGACACCACACGGCTCTGTTGTCGCTGAGGCCTCCAAGGTCAACCTCATCCGACACGCTTCCCTAACCATGTGAAGACTTCCACAGCGCCTCAGAGCCTCGGGCCGAGACCTGAATACCGAGAGGGATTTATCACTGTCACGGGATTACGGACGTGTACCAGGCTCTCAGGTAGTCTAGGAGGAAGAGCATGCCTTAGAACAGGCCTTCCACTGTAGCTATTCAAAAGGTTGCTGCATTGAACCACTGTCCTACGTGGAACCTCAGCGTATCTCGGTCAGGTTCTGTGTGGAACCCCAGTGTATCTCGGTCAGGTTCCGTGTGGAACCCCGGTGTATCTCGGTCAGGTTCCGTGTGGAACCCCGGCGTATCTCGGTCAGGTTCTGTGTGGAACCCCGGTGTATCTCGGTCAGGTTCTGTGTGGAACCCCGGCGTATCTCGGTCAGGTTCCGTGTGGAACCCCGGTGTATCTCCAAGGCTCGGCGTGGAAACCCCTCGATGGTTCTCCTCTTTCCTGACGGGCGGTTCTAAAGGCGAGGTGGCGCTGCATCCAGACTGCAGTTCCTCTCACTGGGAGGAGAGAGAGAGAGAGAGAGAGAGAGAGAGAGAGAGAGAGAGAGAGAGAGAGAGAGAGAGAGAGAGAGAGAGAGAGAGAAAGAGAGAGAGAGAGAGAGAGAGAGAGAGAGAGAGAGAGACAGACAGACAGAGAGAGAGAGAGTTTCTAAATCTCACCTGACATGGACGACCGTCCCATCTGGGACTTATGAAACATTTAGAGCTGGCAGAGATGATTGATATGAGTGTGGAGTAGAGAGGAAAAGGAGGAGGGGAGACTGGAAACAGAGAGCGATTGGAGGGAAACCGAGAGAGACGGGAGACAGAGAGAGAAAGATGGAGAGTGTTGACACCCCCTCCGGAGAGATCCAGAACAGGATTCATCACACGAGAAGGGATTCCTGTCACGTATGTTGTGTAGTGTCTATCTCCCAGGTTAGAAGGAGCTACATATTGATTAAGGCTGATCCAAGATCTCACTGCCTCCAGTCATGAAATCATCATCCCACTAATCCCCATGTGGACCTTAACTGTTTAAGAAGTCACACAAGATGATACTTGGGATTTTATCCTTATGAAAAAGGTTTTGACTGAGTGATTGTCTGTTGTGTGAAGTGTAGTGTAGATTAGCCGCATAATCTTTTACTCATTCTTTGTTAAAGGTCACATGACATGAAAACTTCACTTTAGGAGGTTATTTAACATTAATATGAGTTCCCCTAGCCTGCCTTTGGTCCCCCAGTGGCTAGAATTTTCGATAGGTGTAAACCAAGCCCTGGGTGTTCTTCTCCGCCTTTGAGAAAATGAAGGCTCAAACGCTCGGTTTGAAAATCTCCTCTTATTGACCTAACAAGGAGCCAGGCTACCGCCCTTCTCTCTGCTGTGCCCGCCCAGATAATCTGGCCCGCCAATGAGGAATTGAGCTACGATTGTGCAAGGGCGAGTGCAATATCGTGTTTTCCTGCAGAGACATCATGCCATGGCTAGCAAACGAACGAAGCATAACAGTTGCTCAGTGCATGGATGTACAAATCAACACACAAGTATTTTTGTAGTTCCGTCATCCGAGCCTCTAAACAATCAGTATCTTAATTTTATTTTCGCTGAAAATGTTTTTGTTTTGTATGTCTGCGCCGAACACTTCAGCCACGACTGTTTCCTCAACTTGAGCTAATACAAAACTGGCCTTGCTAAATTAAATTCTGGATCAGTACTAACTCTCCTTCGTCCAGCTACTAACCTCGGACAAGTAAGTTAACTAACGCTATATCATTTTGTAGCTTTACTGTATATGGTTACCTAGCTTGCTACCCTTAGAATGTGGCTGTAACATTAGCTCTGCAGCTAACAGCTGAGTTAATGTCACTATGGAAAGGTAGATAGCATAAAGTATGTGTGTGAATACACATGCTGTACGTGAGTGTTGTACACTTCTTTGTTATTTGGATAACCGTTCTGCTGTTGGTGTTATGGCGCGCGCGATATCCACCTTTCCCCTCATTGAAATGACTGAGTGTGTACCTCTGCAAACCAGGGTTATCAGATGAGAATGGGCAAATTCGAGGTATTTTACAGCAACGGGGTTACAGCCATTGCGATACATCCGTTGTAACATAGCGCATGGTGCCGCCCCTCCGCTCCTCATTAGCATTTAAAGCTACAGACACCAAAACAGCGCGTTCTGAGGAAAGCTCCTTGTGGGACTGCTAGTAGTGGCTGTAATTCTGCACCAAGGCTGAATTTCGGGAAAGAGACTTCTGATACAGTATTAGGGGACCACTAAGGCCTATATAAAAGCATCCAAAAACAGCATGTCATGTGACCTTTAAGTGTGGAGTGAGATGTTTGGTTATGCGAGTATAGATTACAGGTGGCTGATAACTCAAGTATCATTGATAATTGTGATGGGAATTCAAATTGATTCCAGACTCATTTACAGGATGCCGGCTTATCAGACATTTGTACAGAGATTTCCTGTGTTGAAAATGATATAATCATTTCCAAAAATAGAAAAGGGAGGACTGATAGTCAGATTTTCTATGTACATGAAGCTTGTGTCTTCAGGAGGTCAAGAGGTCGTTCAGTGGGCCCCTGGAAGGACACATAATCTTAATAATCTTCTGACAGACAAATCATCTATCAATGTCATTGTCAAGTGTGTGTGTGTGTGAGGGTGTGTGCGACGTGTATCTAAAGCAACTCCTGTAACCATGCTCTAACCACCCAGACTAACTGCGTGTCTAGGCAGAGACAACTGACAAACCAACCGATTCAGTCATCCTAAAAACCAAGCAAATAACTTTCCTCTCTCCGTTGTTGATCATCCGTCATCAAACATCGTTAAACGACATCATAACCAGTCCCATCGTTTGTTTGAGGAATTAGAGGGAGGATGAGTTGTCTGTTTACGGAATCGGGGCCTAGAACAAACAGCATCTTGTTTGTCATCTGCCGATGGCTCAGACGACACGTTTATGGGAGTGGACAGTCAGCCAACACTGACAGGAAGGAAGGGAGATCCTAAACCGATAACCAAACACTGAAACACCCGATGACATTCGTGGCATGTGTGATATTTCATCATTATCGTGCGGTTTTATTTATTTAGCACCTTTAGCGTTTATTCCCTTAAGCACTTACCACTTTGTACACTTTACTTTTATTTCCATATCGTCTGTTATCCTTATTGCTGTTAGTCTTGATCAACGCTGGAACGCTTTGAGCAATCTCTGGCACGAGAATTTCCTTGGGGATTAATAACGTTTTATCTCATCATATTTTGAGGAAGTAACCGTAAGTGACGCTGTGAATTGTGGGATGTTTTTCTTCGTGAGCGCTTCCCCTCCAGAGAGGCGTGAGTGGCTGTGGCACACAGGGCGTCAGGGACGACGGGCCACACAGCTCACCAGAGTTAATCAGTGTGGACAGGCTGGATGGTGGTCAGACACACACACACGCACACACATGCTCTCTCACACAGACGCTCGTAATCACGCACTCGCACGCACACTTACACATTCACACACAAGTTTGCGTGGCTATTTTTGTGGAGACGTTCAAAGTCCTGTTTTCCTTAACCCCTTAATCCTAAAACGTTCCCTAACTTCTAACCTCAACCCCTTATTCTAACCCCAACACTCCAGCTAACGCCCTTAAACCCCTCTATAAATATATAGCGCTTCAAGGTGTGAGGATCAAGATGGCCCCACGAGTTTCCTTGTTTACTATTATTGATGGGACATCTGGTGCCGAGAACGAAACCACACGTACACACACAAACTCTCTCTCTCTCTTTCTCTCTCTCTCTCTCTCTCTCTCTCTCTCTCTCTCTCTCTCTCTCTCTCTCTCTCTCTCTCTCTCTCCCTCTCTCTCCTCTCTCTCTCTCTCTCTCTCTCTCCCTCTCTTTCTCACACACACACACTTTCTCTCTGACACAGACACACACTCATCTCCTTTTACAAACAATCTCTTAGCTTCCTCTTTCCCTGCTTACCATCCAACGCCCCGTCCAACGCCCCAGAAGCATCCGACATGTCAATGTCGTTTTATACACTTCAAATTAGCTCATCTATTAAATTACAATTTAATTTGCTTTATTACATGCAGATAGAGAAACCCTCTGGCTGCAGCCCTCCAGGCCTCCACTCGACTTATGGTAATGTGCCCGTCGGAGACACTTATAGTTAAATGCAAATGAATTCTAATCTTGGAGAAAACGGGATGTGCCCATTAATGTTATATCACCCAGGGAGATTCTGGATTTTTCGTTTTAAGGTAAAAATGGAATTTGGCCATTTGTCTTGTGAAGCTGCTATCGGCTTCCACATTGCTTTTGGGGTTTTAACGTCGAGAGCAGCCAGGGTTTAAAACAGGGTAATTCCACTTGAAAATAATCATGGGGTCCCATCAGTCGATAACTGCGTTTACACCAAATGCTTTCTGCGAAAGATTGGGCAATTTTCTCTGTTGCAGTACTTCAGTAATGGCTGAAATCTATTTTTTGAGGCCGAGAAGAGAGAGAGAGTAAGTGAAGCTGTTGGTGGCTGCAACATAAATTTTCTCAGGGAGTCAGAACATAGCACCGGAATAACAGACTATCTCTAACCCAACGTGTCACCGAAAACGATGCCTCCTTTTCTTCGAGTTAGTCTGGTTGAGATGCAGGAGAAGACATGTTCACAAACAGGGCTGGAAATGTGAAGCCTGCGACACATTTTTAATGGTCTGTCAACTCTAGGCCACTTCCTGTACAAATTGTTTGTTGCTCACAAATTTGCCGGCAATTCAACCGTACACTCTGTTTTTGTGCTCTGAAATATTAACGCCGCCCTTCCTCATAAATCAAAAATGGAGCTGAATACAGTCTGTCACAAGCGACACGGGCGTCTGAGAACGATGTCAGTCCTCCCCAAAGATGAAAAGCCTGCCTGACTATGTTATTCTTTGTTATTGACTTAATCAAAGTGTGTCAGATCGCTACTTTGAGCTTCAACGTCATCTTGTTTATCATCTTTGGAACCAATGACATTCACACTTGCTATTAAAGCTGCCGGGATGGATAGCGATTTGGAGCCAGATATTTTTTATAGATATTTTGATGTTACAAATAGCTTTTGGATGGCTAGGCCTGTCTAGCGATATAACCCTTTATTTTCTGGCGCAGAACTTAGCAAGCCTCTAACAGGCTATCATTTTTTGTCAGCTATACCTGGACAAATGACAGCAAACAACAATTCTGTTTGTCCTTTTGACAAGACTGAAGAAAGGTTTTTAGTCTACTGCTTGCCTTTAGTCTACTTGCTTGCCCAGTTCAACAAAGCCAATTAAATGGTTATTGAGAAGTAAACCACACACACACACACTATGTACTTCTGCCAGATTCATGAGTTAGGAGTTCTCCTTGCTCAAGGGTAGAATCTGCCCTCATAAATATCAAGACTCGACACACTTTCAAAGATTCAAACCTTCTGAAAGTTTGTTTGGTCGCGGCAGGGCCTTGTTGTTTTAAGTTAACCCCTCAGGACTTTTTGCTGTCTGGTTGGTCAGACCAAACTCTGACAATAGAGCTTTCCAGAAGCATATGAAGACTACACACACACCAACACACACACACACAGTGGAAAAAACTCAGATTATCGACCATAAATAAACCAAAACCACATTCTAGAGCGTAAACACAACCTGTCAGTTAGACTGAACTTGAAAAGAAGCAGCGAGGAGGGATAGAACGAGGGAGGAGAGAGTGGAAAGAGAGAGAGAGACAGAAGGAAAAGGAGAGATGGAGGCTGAATTATTTATGCGATGAGAGACTGTGGAGCCTCGTCTTACCCAGCTCTGTGGCACAGTCAGTGCTCTCCGCAACATTTTAATTCAGCAATCGCCTGACCTTTTCCTGCATCGGATAGTGTTGTGGAGAGGAACAGGTGTCTGGGGACAACAGAAAACAGAAAACACCAGCCTGCAGATTGACATTTCAGATGGAGTATCTTCATCCACAGCGTCTTCCACAGGGGAGCTTCACAAGTTTGAGAGGCTGCGCCTGTTCCTCACTTTTACATCCCTTTTTTATTTGGATTCAATTAGCCGACACTTTCATCCGAAGCGACGTGCAAATGGGCCGGCCTGTCTGTACTAGCCACATGGCAGGGGTAAACACGTCCCAGCTACCGTACACGCTAGTTGGTATTACATTGATGATAAGTTCCACCTTAAACCTAAATAAGAACCTGAATGTAACTCCAGCATCTCTCCACCATCTCACACAACCACACACACACACCATCCACCAACACAACCACACACACACACCATCCACCCACACACACCATCCACCAACACAACCACACACACACACCATCCACCAACACAACCACACACACACACCGTCCGCAACCACACACACACACCGTCCACCCACACAACCACAGACACACACACACACAACCACACACAACCACACACACACCCAACCACACACACACACAACCACACACAACCACGCACAACCACGCACACCAAACAAAGCTCATCCTCCGTGAACAGCCTCACGCCAGCTTTTCCACTCGGGCGAAAATACGTCTCCGGCGAGTGCCAACTGGACGCCCCCCCCCCCCCCCCCCACCGTTTCCCGTGACCTCTGACCCGGTGATGCGTCCGACCTGGAGGGACGGCTGGTGGCGGCGGCTGAGGGAGGGAGGGGTCATCCGGGTCACTCCTCCCCGCCGCTCCCCCGTCACGCTCCTCACGGCCGGTTAGCTCCCCGCCGCCCCGCGGGCCGCTGCGACAGATGGCCGCCAAGTTGACGCCGTCGGAGGCGGGCAGGCGGTGAGAGACAGGCGGGAGGAGGGGAGGTTAGGGGGAGGGGGGGGGGAGCGGGCACTGAGGGCGGCTGAGGCTTATTGGAAGGAAGAGAGGCTGGGCATGTCTCTGGGATACTCAGGGAGACGGGATGGAAAAGGAAGGGAGGAAAGTAATTTGGAGATAGAATGAAAGACAGAGAAATAATGAAAATAGGAGGAAACATGATGGATGAAAAGAAAGAAAGACAGGAAGAAACAAACAAACGGTCGAACTAAGAAACGAAAAAAAGTCCTGTTTCTGCGCTCCGTTAATGCCCCACCAACACCACACAGTGCCACGTCACCTCCTGTTCAGACGCGTTTGTTCACTGTCCCTCCCGTTGATATCCTGTTACAGGAGATATGCAAGACAGACCACAGGTAACGATGTAATCTCGTTGAGTTATGATTGGAAATGAGATGAGGTCCCCCCCCCCTCCGCCCGAGGACGCAGGGGGACTTATAGACACGGAGAGAGCGTGTCACCGGGTTACATCCCTTCATCAGAACCACTCTGGTCCCTACGGATAGATTTGATAGAAGTGGAATTAACCTACCCCGCCTCGCGACCGCCTATATTTGCTGCGATACATTCGACAGGAAATAGAAACTGTTTACCTGTGTTTTCACAGCGTTGAGGGAACTTGAGGCCTGAACGCCTAATTGAAAAATGAAGGGAATGAAACGGAACGGAGAGGGATGGAGGGAATGTGAGAAGCACCGGCCTGTTCTCGAGACTCAATTATTATTCTCCTGGTTTCACTTTCACACCTCGCATCGACTTGCTCCTTCACCCAAGCCTGAAATTAAACATATCCATCTGAACAAATAGAACTGGCATTCCGTTAATTAAAATGTCGGCGTAATTCATTAAGTCGTAAACTCGTTAAAAATCCAGACCGCCTCGGTGGATTAATTACTATTGGGTAGACTACTATTGGGTTCGAAGATGGAGAGTTGAGACGCGCTTACAATAGCCCGCAATCAATGCTCCTGACGGATTAAACAGAATGCTCTCTATAACCTGCTTTTCCATGCAGCGCTACATTGTTAAAGCCTCCAGCCTGTCTGTCGCTGCTATCTGAAATTGCGACCGGCGTCTGACTGGCATCTCCGCGCAACGACGGTTACCACGGCAATAAGACGTTGTGGGTCTGAATGCGAGTGAGTCACGGCAGGAAGTTAATGTTGTGACTGATGAGGGAAGAAGTGGTCTATATATAGGCCTATACGCGAGGGTGAAGGTTCAACAGTGTGCTAGCACCGTGTTCTTCCGTGCTTTTGACGGGGATCTGAAGATTCACGCTTTCAAAGGAGAACAGAGTAGACTGCCATGTCTGAGTAGGCCTATTATTAGGTTACCTTGCATCTCGATCCTCATCTTTGCCCTTCTTATGAATGTAAACCAGCTTGCACCTTTGGGGTTGTTTTATTGAGTAGCCTATAACATTGGTGAAATGTAAATGTTCAAGGAAGATAATTAAATTTTTATTTTTTATGTAACTCCATAATTCCACCACTCCACATAGTTCTAATCCTGCTCAGGCCTGTTGTAGGAAGTAGATTAGAGCTGAGTACAGCAGAATAGAGCAGAGTAGAGCAGAATAGAGCAGAATAGGGCACAGTAGAGTACAGTAGAGAATAGTAGAGAACAGTACAGTAGAGCAGAGCAGAGAGCTGTAGCTGGTCGGTAGCCATCCACTGTGTAAACATGAAGCAGGCTACCTGACCCAGAGTGATGAGTCAGCATGGTGGCTCACCACCAGAGAGGTCAGCCTGGGGCTAGGTCACCCTAGAGGTCACTTACCTGCCTGCCAGCTCTGCTGCTAGCACCCTCTCTCCATCTCTCTCTCCATCTCTCTCATCGCTCTCTCCCTCTTCTCTCTCTCTCCCTCTCTCCATCTCTCTCCCGCTCTTCTCGTCTCTCTCTCCCTCTCTCATCTACGCTTCTCTCCCTCTCTCTTCTCATCCATCTCTCGCTCCTCTCCCCTCTCTCTCGCCTCTCCTCTCCCTCTCTCTCATCCTCTCTCCCTCTCTCTCTCAGCTCATCCGTCTCTCTCCATCTACTTCTCTCTCCTCCCACTCTCTCCATCTCTCATCCCTCTCTCTCTCTCTCTCTCTCTCCTCTCTCTCTCAGCTCTCAATCCCTCTCTCTCCTCTCTCCATCATCTCTCGCTCTCTCCCTCCTCTCTCCTCTCTCTCCCTCTCTCTCTCTCTCTCCCTCTCTCTCACTCTCCTCTCTCCATCTCTCGTCCTCTCTCTCCCTCTCTCTCTCTCATCTCTCTCCTCCTCTCTCTCCCTCGTCTCTCCTCTCTCTCTCTCTCCTCCCTCCTCTCATCCTCTCTCTCTCCTCTCTCTCCAATCCATCTCTCCCTCGCTTCGGTCTCTGTGGGCTTCAAGGGTGGACAGATGGGAGGTTGTGACCCTGATAGTCATGATAAACAGCTCAGCCCTGCAGCTCTGCTAGCTACTGTATGACGTCTGATCTTCACGTGATTTATGTACGTGGCCGCTGGAAGCAGGTCACTGTCTCCAGGCCTCGGTCATGTTGAACAGTGCTGCTCTAAGAAGCATGAGACTGTTTACCTGCAGCTTGGGGAAGCGTGGGTGTACAGTATATTGAGTTTATGTTTGTATGTCGTTACTCTGTGGCTGCACTGTGGGTTCTTAGTCTACCGGGAGAAATACAGGGTATCCTATGGTGCCTATAAACCCGATCAGTAGATCAGATATTGCATCATTATGTGTTCATACATTCTTTTTATGCATGCATTATTCATCCTATGGGGCCTATAAACCCGATCAGTAGATCCGATATTGCATCATTATCTGTTCATGCATTCTTCCCATGCATGCATTATTCATTCCTATGTGCACATGGATATGTGTACTCCAACACATGCTTTTTCATGTGGCACATTGATGCACTTGGACAGAAAAGACCCTCTAACCCCTCACCTCCCACCACGACTATCTCTGCTCTGCCTCGTTTAATAAGCTCAGTTACTGGAACAATTCTTAGGAGAGGGAGGGAGGGAGGGAGGGAGGGAGGGAGGGAGGGAGGGAGAGGGAGGGAGGGAGGGAGGGAGGGAGGGAGGGAGGGAGGAGGGAGGGAGGGAGAGGAGGAGAGGAGGGAGGAGAGAGAGAGAGAGAGAGAGAGGAGAGAGAGAGGAGGGAGGGAGAGAGAGAGAGGGAGAGAGAGGGGGGGAGAGGGGGGGGGAGACACAAGCGGTCATCTTGGGTCTATGAGAAGCAGGTTTCTGGTTGCTAAACAAAAGTGAACTCCTCGAGTCTCTATGACAATGGGTCTTAGTGATAGAGTGTGGTGCTGCAGATTTGAATAAACTGAATAGCAATGGATTCTTGGCTTTCACTGTTCGAAACCAAAGCTCCCCTAACCCTGCGCACATACTCACTACACTGCTACACACACCAACACACAATGGATCAGTGTTCTATTCTTTAGTTCTTTTTTTCTCATAACAAAAAAAAAAGTCGTTAAAATATGGAATTGTTTAGCAATCGCGATATTAAATAGGACTTGAAGGAATTCTGCGCCATGGTAACACGGTTCAGAGGTGTTTCCTGCAAATACAGAACGACAGACAAAGAAGTTCAGCTGATATGTGTCTAACCACGGCCAGAACTTGTCCAATTAGCCTAATGTATTCAGTTAGCAGGCGCGGTTTGATCCAATGCAACATAGGCCTTGTGACAATCAGGTAACCCTGTCTCAGATCAGCATCACCAGAGGGCACTCCCTCTTCACACCTGCAAACAATGAAACCAATCAGTCCTCTCTCTTCTGCTGTGTATTTAAGCCAGTCACTCCCTTCACTCTGTGCTGAGTCTTGTTAACATTATAGTGACATTTCTATGCAATATACGGATAGACCCTGTGATATACTGACCTTGTTTTTGCCCCCGACCTCGTATCTGCTCCACCTGAACTAGTCCTAGACGCCGTGATCCAGACCCTGTCCTGTGGAACCTGACCTAGCCTAGCCTTCATTGCCCAGTCCGCCCCTGTTTGACCTACGCCATGTGACCTGACTACCCTTTTGGATCTCCTCTCTGGCTCTGATAACTATGACCCCTGCTTGTCCGACCACACCTCGATAAACCTGCACTTGGATCCAGTACCCGTCGTCTTGGGAGTCTGTCCCGTGACAGGCCTGCAGTAGGCAACAGGGTGTAATTGAACCGTCAACCTCGATCTGGCGTTGACTGCTCCAACCACCTATCTCCACCCTCCCCATATTGAATTTAAAATCCCCCCCTGATGGAGATGGAATGTTACCGAAGCCTCGTTACTTAAAGAGCTGCACCAGGCCTCCGTATGGACACGCGCTGCTTAATCTATACCGAAGTGAAAGCATTCCGACTGTAGCGATGGAGATGTCAGAGTATTCCCCTCTGCTTCGGGGCGAAACTAGCCTTCTGGAGAAAACAATCGTTGGGCTGGGATGTATTGAGCTGTTAGGAGCGTTCGGAGACACGGAGGCACGAGACACTGGTTAACCTGACGTGATGTATCGTCTCGGTGCTGCTTGTCCCGCGGCCGTCACCATGACGGAGGACCTCGCCATATTGTAGCGGTAATGGGAGAATGGATGAAAGACGAGAGCCATGTATCCCCTGAAAAAGGGGCTTTTATTCCAGGAATTCATCACAGTTAGCTTTCATATGAAGCCTGAGCAGCCATCCAGCGCTTATTGCGATGTATTGGATTCCACTAGTCGCAGAACACAGTCTATCACGCCAGGCCTTTTAAACAATGTGCCCAATAAAAAAGCACTCATATGTACCCTGTTCGCTCGCTCGGCGAACCGCGCAAGGCGAGCGCGGGCTGCTGACCGCGTGCCAGGAACGCACGATGGAACACGGTGGAACGCGAGGCCACAGGGGTGATGACGTCTGATCTCCATGCGATGCCTGCCCCCTGTCACCCGGAATGTCAGAGTCAGTCAGGCTTCACAATCTGGAGACGAAACTGCACTGGGGTCGAGACAGAGAGGGAGAGAATAGGAGAAACGGAGAGAGAGTGAGAAAGAGGGAAGGAAAGATGGCGAGAGACAGAAGGAGAGAGTGAGAAAGGGGCAGAGGAAAAGGGCAGAGAGAGGGGGAGAGGAAGAGAGAGGGGAAAAAAGGAGAGAAAGGGAGAGAGAAGGGGTGAGACAGAGAGAGAGAGAGGGAGAGATAGAAAAAGGGGGAAAGGTGTATAGAGAGAGGCAGAGAGAGAGGCAGAGAGAGAGGCAGAGAGAGAGGCAGAGAGAAAGCCCAGAGAGGATTCAGAACAGAGAGAGTAGGCAGGTGGCTGTGGGCATGGGAAACCGCCAGACAGGAACGTCCCTTTTGATGGATCTGGTGTGTTTATGTGTGTGCGTGTATGTGTGTGTGTGGGGAGAGGGTTGACAGGAAGTTGTCATCTGCCCTGGTGCCCTCCCCCCCCCCCCCTCCACACACACACACGCTTAGAGTGCTGCCTGGCTGTCACAACACACAGCTCAGCCCTCTAGCATCCAGTCTGTCTGTCTCCAACACACACACACACACACACACACACACACACACACACTGCCTGTCTGTCAAAGAAGCAGGGGATCCACTGATGGAGCCTTATTGGCAGCAATCAGACTGTGATTACACTCAGCCAGCTGGAGAGAGAGAGAGAGAGAGAGAGAGAGAGAGAGAGAGAGAAAGAGAGAGAGGGAGGGAGGGAGGGAGGGAGGGAGGGAGGGAGGGAGGGAGGGAGGGAGGGAGAGAGAGAGGGAGGGAGGGAGGGAAGGAGAGAGAGGGAGAGGGAGAGAGAGAGAGAGAGAGAGGAAGAGAGAGAGAGAGAGCGTGAGAGACACAGAGAGAGAGAGAGAGAGAGAAAGAGAGAGAGAGAGAGAGAGGGAGAGGAGAGAGAGGAGAGAGAGAGAGATAGGGAGGGAGAGGGAGGGAGGAAAGGTGACATAAAGTGATAGAACATTTGAGAGGCGCGCCAGAGAGACAGAGAGAGACGGAGTGTGAAAGAATTAAAAGGGAGACAGAATGAACAGAGATAACCAGGAAGTTTTTGAGCAATCATGCATGTGAGCTAGAGGCTGCTGGGACAGCGTGGAGAGGGAGGGGCCAGGGTGTAGAGGGAGGGGCCAGGGTGTAGAGGGAGGGGCCAGGGTGTAGAGGGAGGGGCCAGGGGGGAGAGGGAGGGGCCAGGGGGGAGAGGGAGGGGCCAGGGGGGAGAGGGAGGGGCCAAGGTGGAGAGGACGGGGGTGGGGGGGTCCAGTAGGGTCATTGTGTAAAGGACAGATCCACCCCCCTTCAGAACTTAATTACACACCTACAGGGAGCTCTCACACACACACACACACACACACACACACACACACAGAGGGTCTGAGCTGAAGAGGTGGAGAAGAGTGAGCGTGATCCTTCTGCATCACCAGGGAGAGGGCATATGGCTCATCTGTTTATGTTTACCTCATAAAACACACCGTCAGACACACACACCAACACAGACACTCAAACACACACACACAGAAACACACACACAGAAACACACACAGAAACACATGCTCCACGACTGACAATCAAAGATGAAAGAGGCCGTTCTATTTTCATAAACACTCTCAAATCAACCAGAGAGGAAATCAAAGAGGGATGAACTAAACATGCACACACGCACACACACACACATCAGACTCTGGAGACGAGGTGCAGCTTGACTGAGTGAGTGTGTGTGTGTGTGTGTGTGTGTGCTGGACAGAAGACTCCTGCTGTCTGCTGAGACCACAGAGACCCCAACACCAGCGGCTGCCTCCTCCATAATTAAACACTGCTCACCCTGAGCTCCTGCAAACATGCAGGTACACGGGGAGAGAGAGTGTGTGGTGGTGTGTGTGTGTGTGTGTGTGTGTGTGTGTGTGTGTGTGTGTGTGTGTGTGTTGTGTGTGTGTTGTGTGTGTGAGTGAGTGAGTGAGTGTGTGTGTGTGTGAGTGTGTGTGTGTCAGTGTGTGTGTGTGTGTGGTGTGAGTGCGAGGGGGCTCTTTCTCCACCTGAAAGCTGGCAGACGCTGCGTGTTTGCTGCCTCCTCTGGGCCCCCCGACTGGTAGCCGGGGAGAGGAGCAGATGTGAGAGGTGGAGGGAGGGAGGGAGGGAGAGGAGGGAGGGAGGGAGAGGGAGGGACGAGGGAGGGACGGAGGGAGGGAGGGAGGGAGGAGGGAGGAGGGATAGGGAAGGATGAGGGATGAGGAGAGGGAGATGAGCTGATGGGAGGGAGGGATGGGAGGGATGGGAGGGAGAACTAGACAGGCGGAGGGAGCAATGGAGAGACGGATAGACAGAGAGAGAGAGAAGGGAGAGAGCTGTGGAGGGAGGGAGAGGTAGAGGGACTAGACAGGCAGAGGGAGAGATAGACAGAGAGAGAGAAGGGGAGAGAGGTGGGGAGAGAGGAGATAAAGATTAGCCGGAAACTAGAGAGTTTACCTCCAGAGAAAGATAATGAAAAGAGAGAAAGGGGGAATGCTTGGAGAACGGCATGGAAGTTTCTCTTTTTCTCTGGACTCATGGACTGTGACTGTAGGAGCAGTGCTGTAAACCTCAGGCAACAACACAACATAATGACTAGGTTTGAAAGCATGCCCTCATTCATCCTATTCATCAACTACACACAGGTGGTGCTCTAACTTAATTGGATTTTTATTTTATAATTATTCTATTTCTTTTTTTCTGGGAGTTCAATTCGCACTCGCTAACCGACATGGCGGGAAATGATTGATTGTACATTGCTCGGCACTTAGGGGTGATTGTTGAGCTACTCTTGTAAACAAGGTCTCTGTTCCAGTTGGTTCCGTCGGGACAAGGCGATGAGGAAGAAATGATATCGTCCGCCAGTCTCCTTCCGGATGAAAGACTGCCAAGCGTCTGGTGGGATGGTTCTCACAACCCCCCCCCCCCCCTCTCTCTCTCTCTCTCTCTCTCTCTCTCTCTCTCTCTCTCTCTCTCTCTCTCTCTCTCTCTCACTCTCACTGTCTCTCTCCCCCCTCTGCCTGGAGGCTCGCTGGGGGGGGGGGGGGCTGGGTGGGCTGTAAGGGTGGGTGGAGACATGGTTGGCCCAGGCTGCAGAACCCAGCCTCTCCAGTCACCTAGGTGGGGGGGGGTTCTCATCCTCTGGGAGATGGAGGACAGGACCTCGTTCACCGTGCCAGGCAGTTCAGCCTCATCAAGCCCAGCAGCCAGCTGCGATCCCCTGGGGTCTTAGGACGTCCGAGCCCCGGGCCTCGCTCCCCCAGCGCTGAGAGGGGGAGCAGCAGAGAGTGGGCTGCTAATACAACATGTCAGATTCAATGTGATCGCTGGCCTCAGGCCCAAGCACACCTTGTTTCTGCTGGCTGATCGATCCAGCCGGGGTTATTAACCTGGAGAGTCATTCGAGCCCTGGGCGGCTGTGATGGGAGAGTACCAGATACTGGCTCATCCCCCTGACCCAGGAGGATGCACTTGTACACTGGGAGTCTGAGGAAAGGAGGTGGGTTGGGACATGGTGGAGAGGCAGGGGAGGGAGGAAGGCAGGTGACGTGTGAAGGGTGGGGGAAGGACGGTAAGGAAGGAAGGAAGGAAGGGGGGAAGGAGGAGGGAAGTATTGTAGGAAGGAGGAAGGGATGGTTTGAGAGAAGGAGGGAAGGGAGGAGGAATTGAAAAGGGAAGGATGGGGGGAGAGAAATAAGGAGAGAAGGAGCTGAAAGATGAGGTCCAGCGAAGCGTCT